>CAUOFW020001725.1:225000-825000 GCA_963454935.2 Ilex paraguariensis | reverse complement strand
AAATGTGCTCCTCTTTTTCTTAGTATTTTTAAAACTTTGACTATTTCTAAAGAATCACTAGGGATAAAGGAATAAAACTCCTAGTGCTGAAGGCTTCCACTCTATCTATATTGTTCGGACATCTCCTTGTCCGAAAGAGTACTAAAGAAGCACAAATTTGCTCTTAACGTTAGTGCGAAGGGAGTCAAGGTATTCCTGTGATTGGCCATTGATAGATCATACTATCACCTCTTTTTGTTGAGATTTTTTTATATAGAGAACTTGTTTAGGTCAAAGGTGTTGTGACAACCTTTATCAAGTCCAAATGATTGTCGACCACCAAATTCACTAGTCTGAAATATTCACGACGGTTCATAAGCACTAATCCTCAGCGCGGAATATAATCTCGAAGTACTGTAATGACTCAAATACAGTATTTCATCCATAGGAAGAGAAAGCAAAGAAAATAATATAAACATGTAGAACACAATATTCAACTTCAATTCGGCTTGAGGTAGAATTTAGTTGATAACATTCTCTGAATTTGATGTAAAAATGGATTTCAATCAAATGTATCCAATACAATAGAAGCTTTTCCTAGCTATACAAAGAGGTTAACAACATGTCAAAATATAAGAAACAACCTCGCCCACCATCTCCCAAGAATAATTACAAAATAAAAGGAAGGCGAGCGAAGAGATTGTTACAGTTCTTGTTTGGGGAAATTGGACCTACTACTATATTTTTGATATAATTCAAAACTTTCCCGAAATTTTTTGTCTTGGCTCATCAACAATTTGTAAGTTTTTAGCTCCTTTAGCCCAAAGTTCATGGCACGATCATTAAACTTCAACTTTGATGGGCACAACTTGTCGAATAGTTCCAGTCCACCCATCTTCATTTTGGAATTGGAGACAAGTTCTTGATGCTTTTTGAAAATTAAGGTTGTAAATCTCTCACTCTCACATCCATAACTCCCTGGGGTTGAATTTTTGATATAATTCAAAGCCTTCCTAAAATTTTTTGTCGTGGCGCATCAACAATTTGTAAGTTTTTAGCTCCTTCAGCCCAAAGTTCATGGCACGATCATTAAACTTCAACTCTGATGGGCACCACTTGTCAAATAGTTCTAGTCCACCCATCTTCATTTTGGAATTGGAGACAAGTTCCTGATGCTTTTTGAAAATTAAGGTTGTAAATCTCTCATTCTCACATCTAGAACTCCTTGGGGTTGGATCAATAGTAGAGAGCTTGCCTGAAAACACAACTGGTTCATGCAAAGAATAAAACTTTTCGTTTTGAGAGACATAACACGTCTCTTCTGTATCATCGGCAAGGGAAACAACATGTTCATTATGAAGCCCAGAACCAGAAGTCGATGCATCAACTTCATTGGCTACCTGCATGACTTTATTGCAGTGAAGTTCAAGCTCCGTGTTAGCAGACAATCCATCTATTTCCTCGGCCTCATAAAGCTTACGAAGTATAATCAAAACACGAATAGGAACAATTGGTCTAACTAAAGCATCACTAGGCTGCATTTTGTGTGACCACTTACTACTACGACATGAAGGCTTCCGCAAGGGAAAAGGTGGCAATTGGCCTTGATTCAGAATATCCAAAAATTCTGGGGTTACCTTTTTGTGGTTCATAAGAACTTCAAGGAGGTCAAAGTAGGTGGAGAAAGCTGAACGTAAAATACTTATAGGCAAGCCAGCCCAAATGCTCTTTAAAGCAGTATCATGTATGATAGTTGGCGAGTTGATGTACTTCAAAACGTCGTAAATTGCAGGAGAGGATCTCAATTTGGTGAACCCATAAGCCTTCGACTTCTGACATATATGTTGATGGAAGTCTGACTCAGAAGAGTCCTTTCCGCCAGGACATTCACCGAGCTTTCTGAATTTATTAACCAGGACTTTGGCAAGATTATCTTTCAAACTACCCTCAAGATAGTCACATTTCAGGTACTGAAACTTCTTGGGAAAGTTATATTCCTCGTCATCTACTGAATACAAAAGAGAATCTTCAAAATGAAGAGATGATCCTTTGTGGGCTTCTGAATTATTCAAAAATTCCCAAGCGGCACAGTATGTTTGCAATTCAAGCTTTCCTGAGGACATCCTCCTAATCACTAAAAATCCACCGAAACTATCTGGCTCATACAACTGAACAGAGAGGTTTTTATCGAGGATGCCAAACCCCAAAACTATTTCGTTCTTCTGCCGCCAATCAATCCATTCAGGAAGAGCATCCTTTGGGAATTTTTCACTTACAAGACAACTTCCACAGTTACAACCACGACCAGATAATGAGAGCTCCGAAGGAGTCCCCAAGCACAAAAGGATTTGGAGAATTTCAAAATTTTAGAAGCAACACATCCATTATTACCTGGTCCATAGCAAAAGGCATTAAATTCACAATTCAAAAATGATCCCAGTATAATGCAATTGCCTGAATCAGATGCCCACTTATATCTATCATCCTTTGGGTGCGACCTTAAATCAGACAATTTGAACACGGTAATAAACGTTGAGTTATCAAGACCATGTGCCCACTGGCTTCCTTACATCACATAAAATTAGCAAGTAATTGGAGGCCATAGTAAAATAAAATCCATCAGAACCAGCCCTAGCTAATGCAACAAATTGATCACTCCTCATAGGATTACCCATAACCAATCTGTAAATCTTCATTAAAGGGGTGACACTGCATCCCTCTGACCTCGAATCAACTAAAAACACATTACTAGAATGAGCAACAATCAGAATTCTCGGATGCCAGCTAAATTCACAACTCAACCACTGCCCCTTCTCCAAATCAACGAAATCACTCCATAAAATTCTTAGCTTCTTTCCCAAAAATCTCTTAATCAAACCCCTGGTTTTACAACAAGAATCCAAATCAAACAAGAAAAATTCACCACTCTCTAGCAACACCACACACTCTTTTGGTAAATGTGGACTCCAACAAACATGAACAACGACACAAGTCTTAAATAACTTACTACCCAAAAAATCTACTACTACTCTCTCTAAATCAGAATCGGTCTTTGTAATCCTAACTCTATACCAAAACACAGAGTACATTGTACAGGCTAACAAATACCCAATAGCAATAAAACAAGACTTACCTGAACTAGAACACAAAAAATCAAAGTCGGCAACTGGGTTCACCAATAATCTCAGAATACGTTGATTCAACTTAGTTTCTGCTACAAAAACATCCCCACTGTCACCCAAAGCTCTAACATCCAACTGGGTATCTTTCACTGGGAGAATCACAAACCCTACTTGATCAGAGTTATCGCTAGTAGGAAAAAATGCAACAACAGACGCAATTCCATGGCATCGGAGCAATTGAATGCGGTTGTGGAGTAGTGGTGATGGGTCAGGGACTTGAGGCCCAAACTGGGTAGCAATAGATGTGCGTGTGGAAGGTAAGAGAAAAGAGTCTACGGTGCAAGTTTGGAGGAATCTCGTAAGAGAGAGATTGGGGAAAGGAGGAAGGAGAAGAGGGGAGAGATAAGGGGAAGAGAAGAGTTGGGTGAATGTAGTTGGCGATGGGTTGAAGATTAGAGGTTCGATTTTAGTGGGTGAGAGGAGGAGTGGGGGTAAGAATACGGATGATATTGGCCATAGCGACTTCCACTTTACCGAGAAATCCATGACTGTGTTTTGTGTCTCTCAGCGCTGGATTACTCTTTATATAAGTAGTGTTTAGTCGGCTAACCCCGTTTATTTAAGAGCTTATTTGTTTATCACAAATATCGATTATTATTATTTTTTAATTTTTTTTGGGAAGGGAGAAAGAGACTTGAACCCCGATTTCAAGAAGACAAAACTTTTACAAAATAAAGAGTACCATTAAACCAAAATCCATTAGTATTATTATTTCCTTCACACTTTGTACTTAGAATTAGAGGTCTAAACAAATTGAAGTGGACCCTAGAAACTACAAACAAATTCAATTATACAAATTTATAGATAGAACGGGTATAAATTAAATTAATTTTAATATGACACAAATGAATAAATATTTTTTATTATTTTTTTTAGTTTAGCTTAATTTTTATGTAAATACTAAAAAGATAAATTATTTTAACTTTTTATTAAGTGAGATTTTGTCACGTCCGTACAGATAACAACCACACAAAATAGTTAAAAATAAAGTAGGTTGGAGTAGCTTAGTCAAAATCCTACTAACATTTATCATTTGAAATTTTTTTTTGTTATATTAACAGATTTTAATTTTTTTCTGTATATTTTTAACACTTTATTAATTTTAACCTGAAAATTCAACTTTAATTAATAAATTATATATGAAAAACTTGTATGCAAAACCTTTTTTTTTCCTCCAAAACTTTTTTACTATCTTTTCTCGACCTTTGGACTTGTCATCAACAGCAAAAAAAAGCAGCAAACAAGACACAGATGCAAAGACTGCGTGTTGAAAAGGAGCAAGTAGAAGAGATGACTGGTGAAGTGGTTACGACTGAAGAAAGAGAGAGTACGTAAAGAGATGACCCGTGAAGTGGAGAATGTTATTGACGAGAGCAACGACGCAGAGAAGGAGAAGAAAATTATGACTGTTAGGGAAAAGGGTATGGGATTTGGGCCTCCTTTATTTGATTTGGGTTAAAATAGGATTTTTCTTAAGTTAGTATGAATTTATTATTAGAGAATGATTTTTGATTATTTTTATTTAAATTTAAATTTAAGTCCAAAAAAAATCAGGGTTATAGTTGTCCTTAAGGCAGCCAAGCAATCAAAAATATATCGATTTTACTCGTGGGCTCAAACAATACGAACTTGACTCGACTAAAATTGATATGAATAATAATTAGATAAATTAAGAAATAAATAAAACAATTTTTTTAAAAAAAAATTTTTCCATCTTAATATCATGAGTTGTTGTATAGTGAAATAAATTTTTATTGATACAAATATTAATAAGAACTCTATAGATATTGAAAATGACACGATTCCATTTTTGGTACTTGTTTTCATTTTGGGTAAAACACCCTATTGACTCTTGAACCTTGCTTGTAATTTTAGTTAAACCTTTAAACTTAATTTTAATATCATTTATCCTAAAAATTTAAAGGTGTTGAGGTGGTCCACGGGATCTTTTATCCCATCGAAGGCATCCACTTGCGACATTCTGAATTTAGGTGGTAGAGGGAAGTGCAGCACCCCAGCAGCGAATGGGGATTCGATTTGCTACACCAAGGCATCTATAGTGACTGAGGCCTTGCTCTTCACTGTCTCCTTCATCTGGCTGAGCTCTTTCTGGATGTCTTTGAAACGTTGCTCCCAGTGGTGTTCTTTTCTCTTCTGTTGATAAGGGAAGAAGTCGCTCATCTCCCCTTCCTTATACTAACTTTGTCCTTCCTCGTTGTAACCATTCCTAGGGGGCAGGCGAGGTTCTTTCCTCAAGGTCTGACTATTCTCTCCCACCTCATTAACTTCTCTGAGAGGGTCGAGATTCAGTTGCTCTTTTGGTAGTGCGTTATTCTGGCCTCATTGGGCCGATCGCGCCTCTTATGGGCGTTGTAGGAGCTTTAAGAGCTCTTCGTTCTGTTTTATCAAACGTTCATTGACAAGACGAAGGGCCTTCATCTCATTATTCATGGGAAGGCCCCCCATGGGGGGATCTGCTTCTTGAGTATTTTCGAATTGTCTGTTATTTGCGGCTTCCTGTTGATCTTGCATCCGTAGAGGATTGGTCTGATTTCGGCTCATGTTTTGCGTTGATACTATCAGTCACTGGAAAATCAGCTTTATTTGTAACAGGAACAGTCGTTCCCACAGACGGCACCAAACTGATGGTGTATTTCAACGTGATGCAAATTTGTGATGACGAGTAAATAAAAGAAATAATATTGAAATTGTTAAGATCTGAGCTACTAGACTCGAGTAAATGATACTGAAAATTTTTGGGGATTTGGGGAATTAACATAGTAGAAATATAGTAGTTCACCAGCTCAGGAGCTCGGTTAATCCACTCTTTAATGGAGACTCTTGCTCCTTGTCTTTCAATAATGATGATTGCAAGAGTACAATGACTAGTTTTTACCTCTAAGGTTCCTCTCCCTGTTAAGAGGTGTTACATAGTATTTATAGGGTTGTTCCCTATTCAGTGGAATCTTTGCTGAGATTCTTGCCCTTATTTCGTGATATTCTCCTTGATTATAGAAGAAGATCTTAGTTTGTTGAGATTAGGTGCCTTGATTATTGCTTTCTAACGCTTTTCAGAATCTCTCGTGATCTTCTAGTTGTTGCCTTGGTTGTTATTGCCCTTGCTTATCTCGAATGGACCTCCAGCTTTACTCTTCTAAGTCTTGTTTGTTTAATCTGACCTCCTGGACTGAGCTGACCTTCTGAATTGGTGATTGAGATTTATTTTGAGGTATCATCATAAATAAATAATAATATAATAGAGATTGGACTTTACTTATTTATATTATTATAAAATACCAACAAAAATGAAAAATTTTTGATTGACTGTAATAGCCATATCAAAATAACTAATACCAATTCTATCCTTTTTGAGTTAAAATAACACCATTATTGCTATATTATTTGCAATTGTAACTGTTACGTGGACTCTTGACTGTTGAATTGTTATTCTAGACATATTTTTATTTTTCTTGTTCCATGCTAATTAATATGATAAAACCAGCAGTCACCATTAATATTTTTCTTATCCTTATATAAGATATAAATATTCGTTGTATATTGAATAAATATATCAGGTACTTGGATTATATCAATTACAAAGCCCAAGAAACTGAACATAATTCAATGTGTTTAGACACATCCAATTATGTCCCTTTTCTCTGTCATCTATTGTAACTGATTTAGTAAATATATGAGTTAGCAAACGAAACTTTAATTATTCTTTTCATATTCTTTTCAACAGAGAATAATGAATCAATTCATGTTTTTGATGTTTCATACTTCAATTGAATTGGTTCTTCCTTTTTTCCTCTCTCTCTCTCTCATGAACTAAAGCATGTGCATTGTGAAGCCAACTCAGTGCCAGATGCAAGGTCAGCTTCAATAGCGGCAATAAAGGAAGAGGGACTAAAATTTAGGATTTGTGCAGTGCTTCAGGTTCTTGGGTCTCATTTGATCTATGCTATTGATGTTCTTGTTTCAAATGTTTTGTGCCCCTGTTTCAAATGTTCTTTACTTGATTTTTAGTGTTTGCAATTGGTTTTCTTCTTTAGGGGTTTGTTTCTCATAAGGGTCTTTGCAGAATATTATGTGGTGATGTTTCTTTCAATAGGATATTGATTGATTATTTGGGTAATGGTTAATTTTAATTTTAGCAGTTTGGGTCCATGCAGAAAATTTTTCTTTGACAGGTTCATTTATTATATGTCTAATTGTTGACCTTTTCAACAAATTTTTATTGAGCTTGATGTTTGATTTTGCATATTTTTTGAAACCATGGAAATAAAATTTTCTATTACGTTTTTAATCCTAAAAAATCAAATTCACGTGAAGAAAATTAAGGTACAGACAACATTAGGACTAAGTTTTAGACTCAATGGCCAAGTTGAATTTATAACATCCATGGGCTTTTCCAACTCAACGGCACATGTTTTACTATTCCCTATATTCTCCTACCAAAATTATCATTACTTGAGTTTGAATATTACTCATCAGTAATTGTCATTTGTTCCTAAGCTATATGATTCAAGAGTCTGTTCTCATTTACAAGTTACAATGCTTTGAAAGCAGGGCTAAGAAAATTTTGAGACATGCAATTAATGAAAGTCCAATTGCAATGTCAAGAACAACCTTACTTAGACCATGCATTACATGTCTGTCACAAGGAGCAATTCCAAGCTACACTTCAGAAGAAATAGTTGAATGGTTGTAAAAAGATTGCTTTTTTCACCCATTTTGAGCAGAGTCAGTTCTTTATAAGTGACCGATTGCATGTCAATGCCCTTTGGAAATTATTTTTCTCAAGATTCAAGTACTTCAATGCATTTATCGCTACATTGAGACGTCAAGTCTGCAACCGAACTGGCTATTTTGTCATTAATTTCATTTTTCTCAAGATACAAGAACTTAAATGGATTGATATACAATGAGACATCAAGTTGCCCCAACTATTTTGCCACCAAGCAAAGTTGATGAAAGATTAAGAATGATAGGATGAAAGATTAAGAATGAAAGCGAAGTTGATATGGTAGAGGGTGCAAGTTTTTAATGTTTCCAAGAATGAAAGGACCACTAGCATTGATTGTCACACCAGAAACGCTTTATTTGGTTAGATTGTATAATCTACAGAGCCAAACACCAGTGAGTCATTTGAGGCAGTTGAAGCAAAGCTAAAGAGCCTAAACTGACAGTAAGTTAAGGAGGAAGGCGAAGCAGGGAGATGCAGCAGTAGATAAACTCCAAATCTTTGAGTGGATAGTGATTTGAGGCCGTGATGTACAATGCAAAGTTGTCAGAGAATATAAAGAGGTGGAGACAGAAGAGGTGACGGAAGGGCTTGGAGCCACAGGTGGTGGAATTGTGGAGGGTTGTTTGTGGAGAGCAAGGGTCTTTGGAGGTGGCAAGGTAGTTGGAATGGAGGGCTCCGAGTTGTTTAGGGTCAAAGGTAGATGTGGAAGCGGGAGAGGAGGGTGTGGACGGTGTTGGGGTTCTGGCATTGGTTTTGAGGAGGTTGATTTAGTGGGATCTGAGGGTTATTTGGTGGGGAAAATGGAGATGTTGGAGGAAAGGAGGAACTGGTGTCATTGCTGCAAGAGAGAGAATAATGTGAAGAGTGTGATGTAGTACTAAGAAGTTAGAACTGAGGAAGCTTACCAAAGAAAAAGGAAAAAAAAAGGCTTAGGATTGGATTTCAGGGTGAGTGATAGTTCGAAGAATTCTTGTATGCCCTTGGAGTCTAAAATCATCGCGGAGTTCTTTTTTCCTGTTAGTACCATTACAGAGTTACAAGGAGAATTTTTTAGGGGGTACTTTATTTCATTCATTTTATTGTTCTAATGTGGCCGTCCACTTCCTATAATAAAAGCTCCATAAACAAACATTCTTGTAGCATCCATTAGAACCAACTTCAAAGTAAACAAAAGAATCGAAAACAAGTAAACAACAATCCAAACTCAAGTAAAGAATGTACCGAAAGGTAAGAACAAACTGGCTGAAATTATGAAAAGAGTGAAAAAGCAAGACCTTGCATCTCAAGGGAAATACATATAGTACTATATCATGATTACACATCATCCCTTTCCTTTCTATAGCTACTTATACAACCCCACAGTAACCACACCCAAAACAGAGTGGAAAACATAGCTTTCTCCTCCAGCAAAAGATCAGAAAGTAACAAAAAAGAATCACCCCAATTACTATAGTCTCACTCACTTTCATAATTAAATCTATAATAAATTGAATAATAATTACCATTACTTTCCTAAGCTGAATGAACCAACAGTCATGTTTTCATTTACAACACTTAGAAAGCAGGACTAAGAAAATTATGAGAAAGACAATTGATGAAAGCCCAATTGCCACACCAAGAACAATCTTACTTGGTCCATGATGATGTTGATTCTTCTTATTAGTATCATCGGCCACATTGTAATCATCGTCGGAACTATCACTGCCGTCCGATGAGTCCTTTGCCGGAGGCGGCGACATAGGCAGTCCATGTTTATCACAAGGAGCAATCCCAAGCTTCAATTTAGAAGAAATAGTTGAATGGTTGTAACAAAGATTGCTATTTTCACCCACTTTGAGCACCATTAATCTCTTAAAAAATGACCCATTGAATGGCAAAATCCCCTGAAAATTGTTCTTCTCCAGATTCAAGTACTTCAATTGCTTCATCTCCGAAAGGAACCTTGGAATTGTACCATTCAGCTGATTAGAACCCAGATCAAGATGTACCAACCCTGGCATTGCTGCTATTGAATCAGGGATTGATCCAGACAAAGAATTTGAAGCTAATGACACATTTTGGAGAGACATCAAGTCCCCAAACGAACTGGGTATTTCCCCATTAAGTGAATTTGATGAAAGATTCAAGTACTCAAGGTTTTCTAGGAGAGTTAAAGAATTGGGTATTCTTCCTTTGAGGTTATTGCCAGACAAATCAATGTGAGTAAGGTTAATATGCCAGTGTTTTGGGAGATACCCAGAGAGATTTGTGTGAGAAATTGACAAAGAGTGCAAGTTTTTCATACCACCAAGGATGATCGAAGGACCACTGGCATTTACTGTCACACCAGAGACGGTCAAGTCAGTTAGATTTTGCAATCGACTGAGCCAAACGCCGGTGAGTCTTTTGAGGCTGTTGGTGCAAGTGAAAGATCGTAAATTGGAGGTGAGTTCAGGAGGGAAGCGAATAGGGGAGATGGGGCAGTTGATGAACTTCAAATCATTGAGAGAGGAGAGAGATTTGAGGGCAGTGATGGACAATGCGACGTCGTCGGAGCACTTTGAGAGGCGGAGAGAGACGAGGTGGCGGAAGGGTTTGGAGGAGTCACAGGTGGTGGCGTTGTGGAGGGGTGTGGGTGGAGCGCAGGGGTCTTTAGAGGTGGGAACGTTGAGGGATTGGAGGGCTCTGAGTTGTTTTGGATCAAGAGTGGAGGTGGAAGTGGAAGAGGGAGAGGATGGTGTGGTGGGGGTTGGGGAGGTTAATGGAGCTGGAGACGGTTCTGGGGTGGGTTTTGGGGAGGTGGTAGGAGTGGGGGTTGAGGGTGGTTTGGTTGGTTTTGTGGAGGTGGTTGGGGTGGGGGCTGAAGGTGGTTTGGTTGGTTTTGGGGAGGTGGTTGGAGTAGGGGCTGAGGGTGGTTTGGTAGGGGAAATGGATGTGTTTGTTGTAGTGGTAGTGGTGGTGGTGGATGGTGGAGAGAGAGAGGAGGTAAGGGTGGTGATGGTGGTGGAGGAGAGCAGGAGAAGGAGAGAGATTTTGGTAAGGAGGAAACGGTGGTCTGGAGCCATTGCTGCAAGTGAGAGACAGTTTACAGTGAAGACTGTGATTGAGAACTGTGAGCTAAAGAAGTGAGGACTAGGATTGGACTTTGGGGTGAATGACAGTTGCAAGAATGCTTAAATGCCCTCAGATTTGTGCACAATTACGGAACTACCAGGTGATTTTCTTTTTTTCTTTCTGCTTCTTTTCCGGTATTTTTCATCGAAAATTCTCACTAAATTCCACTCGAGATAAGTAAATCCTATTTGGCTAGTTTGTTTGAGGTATAAGGGTAGTATAAAGAAAATAGTATGTGGGATTTATCTTAAACTTTGTTTGTTTGATAATTTTTACTAAGTATTAATTTTTGGGTCATAATAACGACCTAGTGTGAACAGTAACATTAATGTTTTCTACACGGTGCTATTCAATACCACTTATCTGATGGTATAATATTTTTGGTATAAATAAATTAAGGTATAATAAACTAAAAAGACTGAAATGTCTTCAGGTAAAATGCCCATATAACAAATAAGGGGAAAAATAAGATTATAATTTAAGACCTTGTATAATATACTATTGGATTAGAGTGGAATGAATATAAAATCTTATACCACCTAAATCTTATACTTGAAACAAACTAGCTCTGGGTTAATTACCTCTACGCCACCATTATATTTAATGAACGAATTATTTTTAAATGATAAAATAATTTTTTACAGTTTTCTTAAAACAATAATAAAAAAATCATACCCAACGTAAAAAATGTCGTTATTAAAAAGCACCAAAAAAAAAAAAAAGAAAGTTGTAGATTATATCTTAAAACAAAAAAGAGAAAGAAAAATAGTAAGATTTGATGCTGACATAAATGTTACGGCTATTTACTGCAGCATTTGACTGATTAAGTTGTGTGTTTTGTTACTTTATTTGACATAAGTTGCTTAAAGAAACTATAGTATTCAGTTTGACCCACAAGATAACTCAAGTTTGAGGGTCAATAAAGGTTTAGTATACATATAATCCTTAATTACAAAGCACAATTCAAGTGATAATAACAATAAATTATAAATTTAAATATTTTGAATTTAAATTTTGACAATTTCTTAAAATAAATTCCTGAAGGAATTTATCCTAATCCTCGACGTAGACGTGTTGACCCAGACACCCCTTGATGAGTCCAAATCTAATTGAGTCATGTCCAATAAATCAAGCAGGCTCAAATCAGTTAAAAGGAATGTTAAGTCCAATTCGTGAATCCGACCCAGCCTAAAGTCCAATAAGTCCAACAATAATTAGAGCACGTGGGATGTAATCATCTAGATACTCATTTTCGAAGATTAAATCTACCTTTAATTGTAATTACATTTTCTAGCTATCCTCCCCAAAAAATTAGAGTTTTTACCCTCACGTCACCGCCGAGTTTTATGCCTATAAATTGTAAACTCTATTTACATGAGAGGGCATCTATCTCTCTACACCTCGTTACTCCTTTCTACACACTTTCTCTCTCCTAATTATTATACTTTATTCGGAGCTAACAATTACTCTCACTCTTTCATTTACCTTACTTCATCAATAAAGACTCCCTCGGTCACCATTGTCGTTTCCCAGAGTAAAATAGGTTACCTAAATCGAACCACTACATATTTGTGTGTTGATTCAATATTTACATTACTGTCATTGATTGTTTTATTTATTGTCCATTAATTATATTTTATCACACACTCGACTGTTGATCTTGCATAAGTCTATTTTGTGCATCATCAGCCCTGACTGTTGAATAAAAAAAAAAATATAATCTTGGATTTAAAGCTTGTTATGATAGGTTGGATAAGAAAAAAGTTGAAGCCATTAATATTTCAAGATTATTCATTCGAATCTCATAAAAAATGTTTTAATATTTTTCAAAAACCAAAAAAAAAAGCCCCTAGAAGGGTGTTATAGCCAATTGAAAGTCTCAAAGATGTTTGTTGCTAAGCACCTGCATAACAGCATAAGTCGTTATTAATCATCAATAAGGCAATAACCGAAAAAAAACAAAGGTCAAATGGTCAAATGCAAGTTCCAATTCCAGCAAGTTACCATGTGTAATTAAAAGATAAACAAAGGGCTTAAAATGGATATAAAAAGTAGTTTTCCGTTGAAGGGATAAAATTCCAATAAAAAAAATGTTACAAACGTTAGCTGGACATATGTGGCTTCCAGCTTTCGATGCCTTTCTTTCCATTCTTGCCTATTCTTTGGATCCAATCTCATCTGACACACTTTTTTTTTTTTTAGCAGATCCTTTATTATTAATGAGTAATACACTCACTTCAATATAATAGTTCTCACTTAAGGATTTGACTATGATATTAATTTTTTTTTTGGGTATCATAACTTCATTTATTATATATGATTATTTTTATTATAATTTTAAATATTTTTATTACGATACCTAAAAAATAGTAAAAATAGTTATAACAATAGTGATAAAAATATTTACAAATGTTATAAAAACACCCACAAATGTGATAAAAACACCTATAAAACTGATAAATTTTTTGGTTGTAAAATGACCAACAAAAATTGTAAAAATACATTTTAAAGTAATAAATTTTGGAGGAATGATACCAAAATTTTTTTAGCGGTACCACAGTCACATCCCTCACTTAAATGCATGATAGATAATCTGTTAAGAAGGGAATTGCAAAAAAGTTAGATCGGAGGAGATCTCGATCCTAGTTCTTTCTTCATTATTGTTTGGAAAATGCAAAATAGATTTAACAATTTAATTTGATGAATCACTATTATTGAATAGATAATGAGTCATAATAAATATTGAGACTCACAGTTAAATCAATGAAAATTATAACAACTACATCATGAATTCAAATTTTTAAGTTTGTACAACATTGCTCTGTTTGTTTAGGGTTAATTACACTTGAGATTCTCAAAGTATGAGATTTATCTCATTTTGATTTTCAATATTTCAATTACATTTTTTTAGTCCATGTAGTATTGAATATATTTATATGTGGTCTCTCAAACAAACAACATCTAAATTATTAACAGCTTTTAATTATAAATGTGTCATATGATACGTAAATATGGACACAAAATAAATTAGGTTGTTTTTGACCAAATTTTTATCCAAATTTTGATCAAACAGTTACCCAAATTACACATTTTTTTTTCAATAGCTACCAATTATATTTTTTTTTCTCATATTTAGGTATCACGTGACAAGTTTATGATAAAAAAAATAATTAATAATTTGAACGTTGTTTGTTTGAGAGACCATATAGAAACATATTCAATATTTTAGAAAACAAAATAATGCAATTAAAATATTGATAACCAAAATGAAAGAAACTCCATATTTTGAGGACTTTCGGTGCAAATAACTCTATTGTTTATTGTTTAGGATTAATTACATAGGAACCTCCTAAACTTGTGGTTTAATTCAAATGATCCCCTCAATATCTAATTTGTGACCCTAAATTAATTCCAATTTATGGTTAAAATGCAAATCTAATGTCTCCGGTGAAGAAGATAATTTTGTCCTTTTAAAGGTGAATAAAATTTATCAAAACAACTTGGAGAAAAGATCTTAAGTGATTGGGTTGAGAATTTATCTTTTTATTAAATAACAAAAGCAATAAAATTAAATACACACTAATATATCAAAAAATATACACACGCACACTAATACACCAACAACACATATACACACTGGACCCAATCCCCCAACCCTGATCCTGGACTCGGACCCGACCTCGTGTGTGTATATATTTTGATGTGTTAATTTATGTGTATTCTGGTGAATAGTGTATGTGTGTGCGTATTTTGGTATTTTATTAAATGTTTTTTGTGTTTTTTGTGTGTTAGTATATGTGTGTATATTTTTAGTGTATTAGTGTGTTTTATTTGGTATATTGATATCTGCTTATATTAAAAGTTTTAATTATTTCACAGGTTAATGGGTTTAAGTTAACTCGTTATGATCCAACCCATTATAACTCGTTCATTAAGGGGGGTTGAAAATAAATTGGATTTGTTTTGTATCCAAACCATTTTGAACTAACTCATAACCAACCCAACTTGCCTATTTGCCACCTCTAGATGTGATGATCAGTTGGGAACATTTTTCATTTAACTAGAGAAGAAGAAGAATGAAGGTTGAAGGTTTTCACGACTGATTTTGGAGAAATCAGCTGTGTTTTTTATGATTGCAGGAAGATGAAGTCTTTGCGGGTTAAGGAGAAGACCAGTTTGACAACATCGTTTGCAGCTGTGTGCTAGATAGTGTGTTTTTGGCCAAATCGAAGTTGTTCCACTTAACAACACCGTGTGCTGTTAGACCCTAACAGAAGAGGAGCCACGTCCGTCTAATTGGAGATGGGATCACCCCTTAAATATCCTCCCCACCCCCATTTAATTTTTTAATCGCAAACTACTAAGTTCACCCAATTACTATATATATATAGATGGATATACTATACTCACTAGTGGTGCCTGGTGCAATGCACGATATTTTTAATCTCTCCCATCATAATCCTACCACCCCCTATCCCCCACGTTCACCCCTACCCTCTCTCTCTTCCAACCCTAATTTTATTGGACAATTTCCCATTAATGTGATAAATGAAGGAGGATGATAATTTTAAATTTAAAGTAGTTTTGTATGAATAGTTATATAGGCCACATGCATTAATTTAATTTGATAAGATTAATGCATTATTATTAAATAATTCAAAATTTTAAAAATTCTTATACTTGATGAAGGAATGTCTCATCAACATTCTCTTTTCTAAATTGATTGCTATAATATATAGCAAATATATATTTAGAGGAGAGAGGGTGTGCAAGAGAGAGAGGGGGAGAGGGAGAGAGAGAGATACTATAAATGGGGAGATGGTGGGAGAAAAACTTGGACAATTAAAATTTTTGAAAAGTTATCCTATTAATGAGGAATTAAGTTAATATTTTCTCCCGATGGTCAATGATATAAAACCAAATGAAATCTATCAATTTGAAAAATAAAATATCCAAGAAAACAAGGGGCCCCAATACATCTATCTAAGAGCATCTCTAAGAGGGCTATCTAAAATAATTATTCAAAATATATTTAAATATTGTATTATCTATTTTAACTAACAATTTTTTCAAACTCACTCTAACAACACTATCTATTTTTGCTAACTATTTCAACTAACTTTAACTAATTTTCAATAATAAAATCAAAAATACTATTTAGTATGTCAAGTCATCATCATATTAATGACATCACATGCTGACGTGTTACGCCACGTAATCAAAAATTTAAAATTTTATTTTTTATTAATAACGGTCATATTTACAACGGTCAAGAAATTTAAAATTTAAAAATTTGAGTTTTTCAATTATCATATTTGCAACGGTCATATTTTTGGATATGTATAAATAAGATCTTCTATCTCTCATTGTCATACACCTCAAATATATTTCTTCTCTATAAACTCTTCTTTTTGTTTATGTTATGGCTCGGCATCATGTAATGAACATGATTCTTAACGATTCTAGCTCCGATGATGAATTGGAGATGATAACAATTTGTGCTATTGAAATGAATAAACTCAATAGCAAGAAAAGCTCTGTCATACGTCGTGGTTCCATTCAAGATCATTCAGTTATTGTTTGCAATCGAGTTCAAGGCCACGAGAGACTATATCGTGATTATTTTGCTGAACCGCCTATCTATCCCCCAAATTTATTTCGAAGAAGATTTTGAATGAATTGAGCCCTTTTCCTTCGTATTCTATCCAAGGTGGAAGATTGTGATCCATATTTTGTTTTTAAAAAAAATGCTGCTGGAACTACTGGTTTGTCTTCCCTTCAAAAAATGACAGCTGCCATAAGGATGCTTGCTTATGGAGTTGCAGCAGATGTTGTTGATGATTATATGAGGATTGGCGAAAGCACTGCAATAGAAAGTTTGAAAAGATTTGTGAGTGTGATAGTAGCAATTTTTTTTGATGAATACCTCAGGTCACCAAACAACGATGACATTGCTAGATTATTAGCAATGGGTACCAACCGTGAGTTTCCTAGGATGTTGGGTAACATTGATTGTATGCATTGGAAAATGGAAGAATTATCCAACAGTATGGAAATGTATGTATTCTGGTCATGTCTATGAACCAACAATTATTTTGAAGGCGGTGACTTTATATGATCTCTGGAATTGACATGCCTTTTTTGGGTTATCCGGATCTCATAATGATATCAACGTACTAGAACGTTCTTCTGTTTTTTCTCTCTTTTCAGAAGGTCAGGCTCCTCCAGTCAATTTCTCAGTCAACGAAAACGATTATACAATGGGGTATTAACTTGCTAATGGTATATCTCCAAAATGGGTAACATTTGTCAAAACAATTCCATCTCCAAGAGGCAATAAGCAAATACATTTTTCAAAATCTCAAGAGTCAGCAAGAAAGGATGTTGAACGAGCATTTGGAATGCTTTAAGCATGATTTGTTATAGTGCGTGGACCAGCACGTTTCTAGACAATTGAAGTGTTTAAAAATATTATGAAGGCATGCATAATATTACATAACATGATTGTCGAAGATGAGTCGAACGCTAATGAGTTAGACTTTATTTATGATACAATGGATGAGAGTCTCACTGCCACAATCATACCTAAGTGGAGTTCAGAACTACTACAATTTATTAATCCTCAGCATTGCATTAGAGACAAAGAAACTCATTTCAAACTCCAAGCTGATCTAGTCGAGCATCTGTGTAATATGCATGGAAACTACTAGACACTACTTAAACAAATGTTATTACAGTACTTTTTGCAAATTCATTACTACTATATAAAGTTGTTTGTCTATCAATAAAAAAACACTACATCTTCTTTCCCATGATTTTCATTTGGCAGCGTTGATAATATTCAGCTTGTAATGGAGGCATGCAACTCGTATCCATTGACATTATTTGCTCTGCCTCTCTTGCTTACTCCATTTGCATTATCTCTTTCTCTTGTAGTAGAAGTTGTTGTTCTTGAAGTACACGTTCCAGTTCTTGACGATATTGTTTTTCAAACATTTCAAATTTCATCCCATTCACTATCTTTTTCTCTTCTTTCATCTCTGCTAACAGATTCACGAGTTCATTACTTCTTGCATCCCCTCCAGCTTCTTTGCCTTTTGATTTTCGTAGTCGTGCTTTCTCAGCTTTCCTTCCTGGTAGTCTGTCTAAGGATCCATAGGACCCACCATCATCTCCTAAATTTACGGAGTCCACTGTAGAAGGCACGAAGCTGCCAGGAGTTGCATTATGTTTTATTTTTTGCTTCTTTGCTTGAGAATCCTCCATCCATTTTGGTTGATACCTTAACTCATTCCAACAATGTTCAAACGAAAAAGAAGATTTATAGAGTTTCTTGTAAAAGTTTTTGGCATCACGAATCTGAAAAATTTTACAACAAAACTCATTATCATGTCATTAAAAGTACACTATTTTGTAAAAAAATATTCACTCATACCTTGTATTTCTCTGTCAAACCACTTTGATTCAGTCTTTCTATCTGTGCAAAATACCCACAAAATTTGTTGGTGGCTAGGTGAATTGCCGACCAACGATTCATCAAAGAATTTTGATTACGACTAGAGTATGACTTAGGTTTGTACTCGTGGAAAAACTCGCAAACCCTTTGTTAATGTGTCTTTGATTTTTGCTCATTTACTTGCACAACATCCAAACTAATATTAAGCCACGCCGAGATTATCATACTATCTTCCTCTGATATAAAATTGCCACCTCGTTATTTTTTGGGGGTGAATTTTACTTGAGGAGATATTGGTGAAGATTGACCTATAACCTCATAATCTAAATTTGTTCCATCATGCATGAGATTGGTGAAGTACGCACCACGTTGGAATGAATCCATGTGTAATGCCTATAAGATGAGACAAGCAATGTTCAACTCCTACTGAGCTACCAAGTTACTTAACAAAGTTATAATCAGTTTCATACCAAATAAATATCCACCAGGCTAATTCTAGAACAAGAAAAAATATTGTAAGCCCTCATCTTTGAGTTTTCATGGGAAAGACTAATTCAATGAAACAAAAGGATTGAAACCAACAATCTGAATTGGTATCAATCTAAATCAAAATTGAAACAATCTAAATCTTGTATATCATCTTAACAATATTGAAACCAACAATCTGATTAATAATGATTACTGTATCTAAATTGGTATCACCAAGTTCTATCAATGTGTAAAGAAACATTCGTTTATGGAGAAAAGGACCTCATAGCCTTCACCACAGGGACACTTGAAGTGAATTAACTAAAGACCTCATAACAAGAAAGTAATTAATTTAAGACCAACCAAATCAATAATCAAGATGTTTGAAACTCTGTTGTGGGTAGAACACCAAGAAATCAAGAACTCAAGTTGATCAAGTATTGTTTTTGCAAGTTTTTACTAACCCTTTTGATAAAATCACAAATCTTCTTGATAACCAGATGATGCAATTTGAGTTGTGACATTCTCATGTTTAAAAAAAATACATTACAGAAACTTATCATACCAAAACTAAGTTTTGAAATCAAAATATATCTCATTCGATTCTCAAAATCAAGTGAATGAAACTAGAAGATATGAACTTGGCACTGTTTTTGTCAAGTTCTAAAATGTCTTTACTAAGAGATGCACTTAGTTCTTACCAAATTTTTATCTAATATCCAACACTAACAAAACAAGAAAATCAAAAACAACACAGAGAATAACAAATATCACAAGCCCAAGAAGAAAAAAAAATCCCAAATTTAGTAAGAACAGATCTTGAACCAGTTTGTTTTGAGCTAATAAACATCAAATTCATGATGAACCGAGAAGGCTCAATTTTGAGCTAATAAACACAATCCCTCCAGCATATGTAATGCTTTTGCAACAACCCAATCTATAGTGAACAATGATCAAATATACATACCTAGCTTCTAGAACAATGCCATAGGCAAAATTGAACAAGTGAACAATGCCAGACACACCAATACCCAAGTAAACCAATACCCACATTGAACAATCAAGCAAGACCCATCAAGTAACAATTGAAAAATCAGGTAAGACCCATCAAGTAAACCAATATCCACTATTTTGAAACATACCAGAGATTTTTTGGAGATCTGAAGCTTTCAGTGAAGCTTCGATGGAGCCTTGTCGGTGAAGCTTCAATGATAGATTTGTCGGTGAAGTTTTTAGTGATCTTCAGTGGAGCCTGTGATGAAGCCTTGTCGTTTTGTGCTGTGGAGCTTCAGTGAGAGAGAGAGAGAGAGAGAGAGAAAAGGCCAACGAGCGAGAAGGGCTGACTACATCCAGCGACTGAAAATAGGATTATCTAGTTTACATAATGGAGTAGCTAGCCTCTTAGAGCAACATTTTGGGCAGAAGTTATCTAAAATATCTAAAGGGGTAGGTTTAGCCAGCCTCTTGGAGATGCTCTAATAATATAGTTAGTAATTTGAATTCTCAACTTATACAAATATAACAGTTAATATTGATTTAATTTTTATCTACTTTAATATAATAGTACAAAATTCATCTCAATTTTTTTTCCTGGCTCAAAAACATCATTTCTCTATTATGACCCCTAAATGTTAGACAATTTAACTTACACCCTTCTCAATATAAAACAACCCCGTTAATCCACACATACCTCTTTCTTCTCTCCCCTACTTCTCTTTTATTTCTCTTTGTTCACTTTAATTTTACTTACATAATTAAAGAAAAAGAAAGAAAAAATAAATTGTCATTTAAATTGTATATATTACACGATCAATAATTATTTTTGGTGTTACAGAGTGTCTTCAGGCACAAAATTATTACTAGGTGTTGTATATAATTGTTTGGACCATATCTCATAATTTTTGTGAATAAACAATGAATGACATCTACCCATAAAAGTAAATCCGCTAAAGAGGCGTGACAATCTTAGTTTGCATAATTAAAGAAAAATAAACTACTATTTAAAATATAAATATTACATGATCAATATTTGTTTTTTGGTACTCAGACACATTGTTTTTGCTAGTTGCTATATATAATTATTTAGATCATATTTCATATTTTTTGTGAATAAACAATGAGTAATGCTATTGGGACCTAATTTGCTGACCTAATTCACTATGACCTTTGGATTCACTGTAGACCTCATCAAACATTAGAATTTGGTGTTGATTTAATGATTCCTATGAATTTACATCATTATATCAACAAATTAGATCAAATTTTTAAATCCAAATAGTATTATTCATACACAATGAATGACATTTGCCCATGAAGTGAATCAGTCAAAGTGATGTGCTGGCAATCATTTAATACATGTAAGAAGAAGGAAGTCAGTTGACATGAATTTCAAGAGGCAACGTGGACTTAAAAAATAGATTTTGTAATTATAATTATTGATTTCACTGTGAGTCCTAATATTTATAAGGACCTACTACTTATTCAATAGTTGTGATTATCAAATCTATTTTTTAAGTCTACTTTTTAAATTTACGTAACATTACTCGATTTTCAAATACAAAGAGAAGCAATTACATAAAGTTTCCTGTTTTGAGGGAATAGACAATTACTCTAGAATTCAAAAGACGACATTTATCAACAAAAGGATTAACACTGACTGGGCCTTCAAAAATCACGGAGGCAGCAGTTGGGGCAAGAGAAGAAAATTGAAGAGAATCTGACAAGTACCTATAAAAGAGGCATCAATCAATGGGAGAAGGACATGAGAAAACCTATCAAAGATCCACGACATTTTAGAAGTAGTGTTTAGTATGGTTTAGGTAGGAGTTAGTGTTGTAGTTAAGATTGATTTATTAGTTTCTTGTAACCGGGATTACAGTTCAGATTAATAAAAACATTCCCTTTTGTTAATTCCTATAATTATCTTTTTGCTCTAAGTTTGTAAAAAATCTTGAAATAAGACATTTGAACCCTATTCAAGTAATCGCCCGAAAAGATTATGTAGAAGGGATTACTCCCTCAATCTCAAAAGAAATCAATTGTGTACCAACAAGAATATATAGATGACAAGAAGCTCCTACAAAAGAAATACAGCAAGGAGTCCTACCAAATAGGTAAGTTAAGTTTATAAACATATTTTTCATCTGCAAAAGGTTATGACATAGAGTTGCTCCAATAACTCTGAACCATTTTGTTTGATGCAAGGAGCTACACTCAATAGAGGAAGATAATTAGATTAGAAAAAAACTAGGTACGTTTTAATCTTTCATCATATTTGAATGAGTATTATAGTGGTGCCAAACAGAGAGAAATGGCTTTTGGAATGCTTCTATTTTCAAATGTCTTGGTTCGCTGAAGAGAACTATGAGAATTGATATGTTCGTACGAAGGTGTTTTATTCTAAATGGCACTTCACTGTGTTATATTGAAAAGAGGTGGAAGGTAAAAGAATCATCTGGGCATGTGAATGTTTGCATCTATATATTGGCAAGTGGCTTAAGCTATTTGATTAGTCTGGGATGCATCAGGTTGGGAGATTTTGGAAGACAACATATCCTGCATATCCAGAGGACTTTCTGTTGTTTTCCACCTTCTCTCCTCATAAAACTATGCAGACCTTTTTTTTTTCCATTTTATGGGTACTGTTCCCATAACGTATATGCCTCTGAAGTTCCTCCTTGGGCCAGAGCCAGAAGAGAAAAATTACAGTACATTGATTAGGAAAGCAAGTAAAGTGAAGTATAGAGGTCTACTACATTTCCAAAAGATGGCAGTTTTCTGATTCTTTTTCTGAATAGGGGTTTGTTTATCTTGTAAAAAACAAATCACAAGAAAAAGCAGAAAAAATTATGGTTTATAGAATAAGATAAAGTCGAAAATCAACCATTCATGCTGTTTCATTTTCTGTGTACATCCAAATTCAAAAGAAGGAGAATACCATACATTCCTCAAACCAAAAGAATTTACACATGGAGTTTCCAAAACTTAAAGAAGCATGTCTATATGTCTCAGAAATCTATCAGAGCTGGCATAATGGTGGAATAATTGCAATGCCACCTGGGAAAGAGGGGATATAAATTCTGAGAATTGTGGTAAACTTCCTTAGGGACAGTCAATGGAAATGCAGCTTTGGGAAAGGGTTGAACTATCATCTTTGCTCACAAATGGATTTATCTGGACCCAAACAAGAGAGAAAACAGAAGCCAAAAGCACTGACCACAGAATAACAATGGTAGGAGTCCGGTTTTGGCGCCCCATTAGACCCTTGAGGAATGGATAGAGATGAAGGATCACCCAAAATGCAAAGAACACCTTTCCAAATAAAGGACCCCATGCTTCATAGCCCTTGTTCAATGCATCGGAAAATCCAGCAACAATGCCAACCAAATTCACAACGAGAATGGTTGTGGGGGGGATCAAAACTGTGGTCCACTTGAAGATATATAGCTCTCCAAACTCTGCATCATCAGCTGCTTTGGCAGTCACAGTGAAGTTTGTGTCTAGGCCAGCAAGCATTTTGAGAAATCCTTGGAAGACGGCAAAGAGATGGGCTGAGAGTCCTCCAATCACCCAAAACTGCTCATTACGCCACAAATCCTCAATGCTGACACCACTCCACCGCAGCTCCAGCACACTGGTTGCTATGATCGAAAGGAAGAGGCCAAGAAACCAAACACTTGCCAGGTTTGATAGCTGAACCGAGGTTTGAAAGTAAATCATCCCAAACAAAACTTGAAAAAATTACGAAACCTAGTGAAAACTAGCATGATGAAACATAAAATGAAGCCTGAATTATCAAATTCTCCCTACAAAAAGTAAATTGAGAAAACTTACTGCGTACTAGAGGTGTTAAGTTCAAATGATTTCCATCTTTCTTGGTAAGTAATAAATCTAACAGTTATTCTATTTGATGCATGCGCCTATTTTGTTGGTCAGGAATAATTTAAATAGCATAACCATCCGATAATACTAAATTGATTTGCTTTCTCACCTAAATTCTCAATAAATAAAATTACTTGGTGAGTTTTGGCGCAACAACCAACTTTTTAGCTTCACCAATCCCAGACATTCCATGACAATTTTCAAGGCCTTTTCTAAATCAAAAAGCTTATACTGAGCTAATCCATGTCAGATTCAAAAATGAGAAGGTAAAGAAAATTACCGTTGGTATGATGAATTTTCCAGTTAGAAGGCATATAGCAGGCAGTGAGCAGTATGCAACAAGAGGAAGAGATGTAAAAGGGTAGACGATGGTGTTTATATAGGCAAGTCTTTGGAGCCATTTGAGTCGGCCTCCACCAAAACCATACCAGAGGGGACAGTGTCTGCTCAAGAAAATCTCAACAGATCCAAGTGCCCATCGGAGAACCTGGTGCAAACGATCAGACAAGTTGATAGGTGCTGAACCTTTGAATGCAGGTCTTAAGGGCATGCAGTAAATTGATCTCCATCCTCGACATTGCATCTTGAAGCCTGTCAAGATATCCTCAGTAACTGACCCATATATCCAGCCAATCTGAGAAGACAGAATATGTGAATTTGATCATTTCCAATTCATGGTGAAATGGTTATCAAGAAAGATTCAATCACTAAATTTTTGGCTTAATGAAGTTTAAGAATGGTATGCACGGCAAAACCAGTAATGAAAGGATAATAACTGACACACCAAAAACAAGAAGCAGGTATGACTAACTAAACTAATTAAAAGGCCACTCTACCAAGCTTTCTAGAAATGATCAGAAATTGAATTAAGATGGACAAGATTGAGGTACAAATCCTTTATTTATGATCATAAGGTAAGAGAGCTGGAATGCATTTGTAGAAACTGTCTTTCTTTACTTGTTACACTCCTAAAACTCGAGTGGGATAGGAACAAGAGCAATAGTTGTCACCTCTTTACCCCACGATGTCTTCTCTTCATACCCACAGCTAATGACTTGAATTGCTTCATTGATCAGTGTCGATGGGTTGGCAGATTCAGCTATTCCTCCATTCTCCATAAGTGTAGACTCAATGAAGACAGTAGACAAGCCAAAAGTCTTCTCAAAGCTCCTCTGGGAGATGAGTAATGACCTGTCATACTCATCATAATCTGCAGATGAAAACCCAATTATATCTTTATTATTCAAAAGTTCGATATCTATTTTTCTCAATTAGTATTTCAATGAAGCCAACTTACTCTCAATCTCCCTAAGGTTGAAAATGGCAGCATTTAGATCTTCTTGTTTTGACTCACGCTGAAACTCTGAGAGATCTTTTGTGGGTTTCTTGGTGCGGCAGCAGCAACAGCAGCTGGCACACCACGAGCATGATGAAGAAGCCTTCGGCAGACTGGGCAAAGATTGAGGCCCATAGCCATACAGTGCTTGCCTGTTGAAAACACAACCTGTCCCCACATAAACTGGTCCTTGAATGCCATCCAATCCTTTCATGTTAACCTGAAATCAGGAATTACATGATTCTCAAAAGATCATATAATCATGCAGAAAACAGGGTTAGGTCATGCTAATTTTACTCATGGATGTAACAGTCTGAAAGTTTTTTAAATTCTTGCTTCCATCCTACTTTTAATACATTTTACCTTTTAGAACTTATGTGCTTCTTTGATAGGTAATTCATTCTTATTACTGATTTGAAAAGAGAAACACTTTTTACTGAAGTTTGACTCGACTAGAATCAAGATAAGTCTATCTTCATGTAATTTGGAAAATCATTAAATGCCAAAAATTTCTGAAAGTTCAATAAAATCTCATTTACAAATTCGACCATAAATTCTTGAACTGGTTTCATTCCTAAAATTCACTAGATCAAAAATTCGAAATGGTTGGACACTTTAATATCTTTCCAAAAACTTCCCTAATTTGCAGGCTTATTTCAGCTGACCTCACTCTTCTTACTGAACTCTATTTGATTCTTTATGATTGAATATGAATTGTGCCCTCGACAGCAGCTTACTCTATTAAAGTTAAAACAGCATATATCATACATCAAAGAAGACAATGTTGCGATTGGCATATCGGTCACTGCGATCAATGCCATCAAACCTCTGTGGGAACTGCACATAACATACATCTCGACCAACTTGTGGATCCATCAAGAAACACATGGCCTCCCGGACTGCTTTGCTGTTGTTAACATAGTGATCACAGTCAAGGTTGAGAATGTATGGTGCATTTGTGAGGATTGCGGACACCCTTACCTGTAAATAGCAGACAATTATGTGTAACAGCAACAAGATACTTAACTGTTCAAAAATGAAATGCTACTTTCCTAGGATAGTGTGCAAAAAACTGTGTACCAGAGCATTTTCAGCACCAGCTTTTTTGTGGTGTTGGTAGCCAGGTCTCTTCTCTCTTGAGACATAAACCAGTCGAGGAAGCTCATTTCCCTCTATATCATGGGCGCCACTATGTCCAAGAAAAACCTGAGTGAGGGACAAAGAACTGCTTTAATTGAGAACTCATTTTTCTTAACATTGTAAAGTATGTTACCAGGAATATTGCTTTGAAGAATAATAAAGTTAAGAAACCATAACATCGTGAATCAATTTCCCAACAAATCTCTGCTTGTGGTAAAGCAAAGGAAGAAATGGCATCAGTAAAAATGGAAAAAGGGAATACCCTAATTTTGTCTTCCTATGTTCACCAACCTCATGTTTGCATAGTATGGGACTTGTTTAAAATTCAGAATAACATTTTCAACATTTTCCACGACAAGCAAAAGAACTCATTAACTAAAGCTGTTAGGTTTTAATCCAAAGAATGTAAGTCTTTGTAATGAACTTGATATTTATACCTCTTCTTTAGCTTGATCAAACACTGACAAAATTTGTTTGCAGTACCTTTATTTGTACTGCCTACTGATGGAAACAAAATTTCAGGAAATGGAATGCATATACAATTGTAGGAGACAGAGACCAAATGTATTCCATTAATTAGATCATTGAACAAATGTTATAGACAAGAATTAAAAGAATAAAAACTGATAAATTGACATGACCTGAATCATGCCAGGGTGGTCACGGGTGTTGTTTCCTGGCCAAGATGTTCCATCTTGCATAATCCAGCCCTCATCTGGTGTTTTCTGAGCCTTTGCTACTAAAGCATTTACCCGAACTTTGTACTCTTCATAATCTCTCTAATTCAATATAAAACCAATAATGAATTATTAATTTGGGATTTCTATGGAACTATATTGAATCCAATTTACCATGTTACAGCACCAAATGATACAGATGTTAGAAAAGTATAACTTTTTAAGAGCTTTAAACTATAATACGGCTCCAGATGCTTACTTTCATTGCTCTACGTTCTTTGACAAAAGAAGGTTGCACTTTGTCCTTCAAGTAATCTATTTTTTGTGAGAAGTAAAACTCAGGTGCACGTGGTTCAATTGAAAATTTTTTGCAGAATGGAACCCATTTCCTTGCAAAATCGGCTGTTTCTACCAGGGATTCA
Organism: Ilex paraguariensis; assembly: GCA_963454935.2. Taxonomy (NCBI): domain Eukaryota; kingdom Viridiplantae; phylum Streptophyta; class Magnoliopsida; order Aquifoliales; family Aquifoliaceae; genus Ilex; species Ilex paraguariensis. Next base: position 797,619 of record CAUOFW020001725.1, on the reverse strand, counting down.
AATGTAAGCATTGCAGCACCATCATCAGACACATAGCAGGAGACTTTATCGACAGGGTAGTCCACAGCAAGGATTGAAAGCACAGTATTGGCAGTAATCAGAGGTGGCTCTTTCAAAGGATCAACTGTACTCACAAAGAAGTCCACAGCAGCAAGCTCAGAAGGTTCACCCTCTCTTTCATACCTGGGATGGCAGAGAGATTTATTATATGTACAAGATAAAAATCAAGATGTTATGTTAAATTAAGCATCTGAACAAGAAATTTATTAAGGGGAGGAAAGACAGATTAAGCTATTTTTTAAAGGAATTCTAGTGGAAACATCATATTTTAATGCGCAAGGTATATAAAAGTCAAAATCATAAAGATGTCGTATAAGACGCTGATATAACGACGTAAAAGATGGTACTTCATAAAAGAACCTATATATTAGAGAGAACTTAAAAACTTTTCTGATACAGCAAAAAGTTCTGGGCATAAACACAAAACAAGCTTATAACATATCACAATTTTAGGGAGACTCAGCACCATTAAAACATCTGCACATTTTGAAGTTGTAAATATATACCTTGCAGATAGCCTGTTGAGAAATGTTTCCCTATTAATAGGACACCATTTAGGGAATTGATCCAACACCCAAGAAAAAGCAAACCAGATCTCGCAGATGACAGAAGTGAGCCACAATCCAAATGCACTGTCAACAGGATTTGTTACTCTATAATGGAAGAAAAGGGCCAGAATGATCAATCGCACAATAATGACAGTCCTGTATGGACTAAGCTGGCTCTTTGGAATTGGAATAACTGCTGACAGTGGCTGTGCAGCCTCTTGTGCCCTGCATGAGCAATTATCACATACAAATTTTAATCCAAAACTACTCCGATATACAAACCATACTAATGTAGCCTAAACATCATGCATTCACAAGTAAGAGAAATGTTGTCAAGTTTTTCTTGAAAATTAGATTCAACCCTCAGTAACTTATCTATTTGACTGATGACATCAGAAGATAAAGCATGATTATGTAATGATGAAACCAAACCAGAGAATATTGCAAGTGTATAAGATAATTTCTACTACATAAAAGACTCTGCTGCTCTATGCACTAGAGGATTAAACTTCAGGACTTTTCCCCCTCATTCTGAAGTAAAAATCTCAGGTCAGCAACATAAGCCATGTCTACTTGAAAGAATCACTGTTTCAATTATGACTCAAAACAAGATGTTTTTTTCTTTCAGCCAAAAATAACCTATGAAAATGTTTATTTCATAAATCTCTGTATCAAACATCTATCCAAATGACAAAACAACTGTCAGATAACACTAAAATGCTTAGATAAATACTCCCAATGGTACCAGAATCACCTTAGATTTCTAAGTGTTATAGGAATATATGCCATTAAAAAAGTACTTTCTAATTATAGTTTTTATAATTATGGAGATAGCATTTCACTCGCTGTTTAGACATCATTGTATTTTCAGCATACACTTTTTTGTCTGTTAATTTTCTATATACTTACTGCTGCTTTTCGTCCATCTGCTGCTCAGGTGGAATTTGAACTTCTTTAACAACCTTGCTTGCAGCCTTTTTCTTCTTGTTCTTCTTGTCCTTCCAACTTTCCACCCTATTCTTCCATATGGGGTTCCCAGATTCATCAATTAAATCTTGGGGAAAAGAAACACCAGATAAGTTAGCGTACAATTTTGTAACAAAATGATAACAAAATATTTTGAATTGATTATATAATAAAAAACGGACTAATTTACTCACCACTGTCCACTGTAGACACAGTACTTATATTTCTCACATGGAGTCCGACATCCTGTACCAACCAAGATAGATTTCAGAACTCTTTTGGCAATCTACACCAAAGCTTTATATAGAGTGCATAAAAATTCCAACCATACATAAAAGGTGCTAAAAAAAGTTCAGTTCAAAAATTTTCATTAGCAAGTACCTACATACATCCATTCTAATCAAGCATGGACATTCATACCTGACCATTATTAAGGTGAGCTGCCATTGTGGAATGGTTTCTAGATCCCTCTACAACATCAGCCACTGTTGAGTTATCTGTGGAGTTCAACAATCATGTATTATAGAGTGCCAAATTAAAATGGCAGAGTATATCATTCTTTTATTTTTCAAAAACATATATTCTCATTCAAACATTCAGCACCAACCCCTTATGAGTCACCATGTCAATCACAGTTTTAACTGAGTTTTTAACAACTACAGATCCATCAATTAGCCGTATACATAGCTTACCTTCAAAAGTTTGAAAATATATATAACAGAAAAACTGAGAGATCTATCTTCGAAAAAATATAAAAAAAGTTCTAATTTCTGTGTGTATGTGAAATGCTATGCATATATGAATTTCAAATTATGTTAATTCAGCCTATAAATGCATTATTGACACCCTTGCACACAAAGGCACTAGGCAAAACATTTCACTGGTGTGTGTATATGTGGTAAGTGTTGATGATACCTAAGAATATTACAGCTTGGACAAGGAACACGTCAGTCTGAACATCCAATTCATCACCCACCGAGCTGACCTGGCACAATCCAGCTCAGTAGTGGGTCCCCAGAAATACAGCTCTAATCAAAACTCTCTCTCAACCAGGGGTTTGCCTAAGAGGGCAGCAGAGGAATTTCACCACCACCCCCTTGCTCTAGGCACGGGCATTGCTTTTAGAAGGTCACATTATACCTTGGGCAGGAAGCCTCCTAACTACCAAATACTCCCAAACAAATCAGTTATAAAAGCAATCATTACTGTGTAGAAAGGGAAGCCTAGGCACTACCCTAAGCAAGAGAAACCCCACCCTAATATATTCATCTCCTTCCTCAAGCAATACACAATCAAAGAGCCAGAGCCTCCATTGCTGTGGACTACTCATGCCCTTCAGCACAACGAACCACTCTAAAAACTTGTGCATATTTTTACCTCCTCTAATTTACAGCTCACCCAATTAGCTCACAATTCATTCATCCTACTCATACTTCTCGGTATCTCACACATTCAAATATATTTATAAATTTTTCGGGTTAATAGAAAATCTATTTGAAAGCCGATCCCAAATAATTGGAAGAAGGGTGTGTTTTGTCTGGTTTTACATACACAAAATCAACTTCAAACATGACCAACAACCATATTCTAAAGGCAAAGGGATTTCAGAGTTAGATAGATATATACCATCATAGGGAGCGTGACATCGTATACAAGCATTGCGACCCTCCTTAATCTCATAATCGAAACACGATTTGCAAATTGGGTAATTACAGTCATGGCAACCCACAAACACTTCTCCATCAGAACTCAACCCGACGTGTTCTCCACAGGTGTTGCAAATAGGAACCCCAGACTCCATCATCTTAATCGCACTTCCCTTTCTTCAGAAACCCTTTTTACCCTGACCCTAGCTAAAGGTCTATGCTCACTCTCTCTCCCCTCTCTATCTCTCAGAGCAATGGTTTCTTGTTCTTCTTCTGTATATAAAGAACACTTAATTCTTCCCAGAAAAATATGTTGCTTACTGTGTAATGGTGTAGGCATTTTTGTAGTGGGGAAGAAGGATGGAGGGTGATAGAGGTTGTTGGTAGGGCATGGAGGTTGGGGTGTTGGTATCATATTGTTTCTGAGAGAGAGAGATGGGAAGCAACGTCTTTTTCTTTGTTTAAAGTTTTGAAAAAATTGCGGGAGTTTTAAGGAAGGCTGCGGTTGGGCTTGGTACATCTTAACCGACCAAACAACCGTGAAGCTGACGGTTTAAATGGATTGAACAAATCTTAGCTTTGCTACTTGTTTTGGGGCTAACCTGAATAACAAAAGGATCGAATTAGTATTAAATGTAAATAACCCGTAAACTATAGAAAAAAATGTAAGATTTTTTTTTTTTAATATTTCGTATCGATCTAATACTGCATAAATTATTTTAAATAAATTTTCATTTGATTTTGCTAGGGTTTGAATTATTTTGATTTTTTACTAAAGGGAGATCCATGTCTAGTTGAATTAGTTGAGAGAAAAAATAAACTACTAGCCTTGCAATTTTCGATTCATCATTTGCACAAGACATGACACAAACCCTCAATGCCACAATCCAATTACTCAATCATGACAACACGACTCTATTAACACCCCCTCCACCCAATTGATCCATCCAAACACACTTGATTAACAGAGGCCAAACTCAAAAACCAACTATTCAATTTGTTTCGGGTATACCTTGACTTTCTTCTAGTGCCTAAGCTGCATCTCAGATTTGAAGGAATTCTCTGAAGTCTTTGTTTCTCAAAAACAAAGCAGAGCCGAGCCTGAACAGAGCCAAGCTCGGGCCTTCGGCTCGATTAACACCCCCAAACCATATGAACCCAGTTTATGGTGGAACCTCAACAATTCTTTGGGTCCTGACCCTGTAACTAACACAAAATCCTGATTTACAATTTCATTTTTCTGTGCACCTACTTTTGGTTGATATTGTCCGTGACAGCTATTTATTAATGCCAGGAAAATTTTAGGAATCGTGCAGACTGATTTGTAGGTATCGAACTTCTCATGCAGCTCAGAGCTGTCCAACAGCCAGAAAATAAACATTTAGCAGTCGTCCTGACAGAAGATTAAGATTTATACATACATAATTGTGCTTGAAAACAACAACACAATTTTCTCAAATGATTGCTTGCTTGTAATAAGCCAAGATACAGATATCAGTGCTATTTATCTTCTACATCTCTATACTTTCATCAGACGTCAGTCAAAACCATGAACAGCTTCGCATTTTAAGATTTCCAATATGGTATTGTAACAGGTATCTAAATCTTCTGAATCACATCCAAATAACCACCATTCCTCCAAGCTCAGGTAGAGAATGCCCCTAGCCCAGTAGTCCAGTTACAAGCACGGCGCAAGGGTACTCACCCGACAATAGTTTGAGCACCAACCAAGCACAGTAAAAATCACACATCTGGTAAAAAATCACGGGTCTTGCAAGAATGAACACATTCCATACGAGCAGCAACCTTTGCAAGTACACCAGGTCTTGCTTTCTTGGAATTTTCCCGCAAAAGTACAAAATTGTGCAGTGATTTATGTAATAGTATAAACCTTCACCACTTTGGATGTGTCGCAGACAACAAGGTTTTCTGTATCAGTTGGAGTGGTGCAAAGCCAATTGACCTGATCAGTCGAGCAGGTAAATGGTTAACCAAAAGGATTATAAGTAATAACGAGAAATAAAGGAACACAGAACCAACAAACGTTGAGGAAAATGGAGAGGAGCTCACTTTTTTGCTCAAATTAATATTTAGAGGTCGAAGATCAGTCTCATGGCTAGTTTGACCAGCATTAAAGTATTTGGCCCATTCCCAAACCTTGATGCATTTATCGTTTCCACCTGATAGTATGAACTTCCCTTTCTCGCCAAACATTGAAAAGGCCCTAATAGGAATGTAATGATATTACTGAAGGAATTAAACTACACCGCACCTGATAATTTCCATTACTGAGTTACTTACACGCAGGATACTGCAGCAGTATGCCCTCCAAGAATGTAATCCAAATGCAAATTGTTTCTTCCAACTTGATCTTGGCTTTTGGTATCTGCAGATGGAACATTACCTTTTGACCTTGACTGTGAACCCTTCTGGGGTTTTAGGGAACTTTTTGACTTAATTGAAGCAATTTCTGATTCGATATTAACGACACTGACAACGCCATCACCCCTAGCTGCAACACATATCTTGTCTAATTTATCTACCATATCAACTTCAGGAACTGCTATTGCATGGACAAAAGCAGGGTTCAAAGACTGTCCCATATTACCACTACTGCCTACTTCATGGATGCCTGCAGCACACAAAATACCAATCCACTTAATTTTCAGACAAAAATAGAAGTCAACTCATCTAAGCATAAAAATGGCATTTAAGATCTCATCTGTTTCTATTGACAATAAAGCAACCCTCAAACCAACTAAATCAATAATGTCGACAAAGGGTGCATCATTTCTTATTTATTCTCACGTATATTGAGATGGAATGATAAATTTATGACTTGAAAAAGCCATTGAATGGTTAAAACATTTATCCCACGAGAATGAAATCAATTCCACTCATTTTCAGGAACACAGAAAAGTACTCCAAATAATAGGAAGTTTCTTGTGAACTGCTAGACTACTCAATATGCAAGCAAATCACATACACCACTGACCACAACCTACTCAATATATGCTATCACACATTAAATCCTGTAAACTTGACTTCTGTTCACATAGTAATTGTTTATCTGCCAAGTATCATGCAGAAAGATAAACTGTATATTGTCAACTCCAAGAACTGCCCAGGAAATGGACAAAATGATTGTTGTGTAAATGGGCTGTGTTGCTTGAGGTGAACCCAAACAAAACTGGAGTTGATCAAAAAATTATGTCCTCGGGCCACTATAGAAGACCTAAGCCTTTCTGAAGCCAATATTAGAGCACACAAGGCAAACATGATATTAGATGTTCATACCAAAGTCCAAAACTTTGCATGGGCGTCCTTTGGAGAAATCCCACATAATAAGTTTTGAATCAAGGCCACCAGTAATGGCTGCAAAAGTATCCATACACAAAATGCCAGTCAATTACAATAATACCACATACAAATTGCCAGAGTATGCCTGGAAGGCTGGAATAAATTGAAAACAATCAGCTAAATCCTTTGCATGCAAAATTGTGCATAACTGTGGCAGAGTTTGAAAGCGAAGATTTTAACGAGTACAAGTCGGAAAAGAGGAAGAGGAGAAGAAGAATAAGGAAGGCAGAAGAAGATTTACAAATCACAACTACATCTCTACTGCAAGCAAGCATGTAATAATGGTGGCACAAACACCAATCTGATGGAAATTACAAAAAAAAGATGGGCATAATGAGTTTTGCCTAACACCATCGTATATGGGTTGCAAGTTAATGCACAATAATTCAAAGCTATGTACTCCACAAGCAGCTTGTTGACCCATAAATTAAATGTCAGACACACTGTTCCCAAAAACATAAATGCAATTATCCTTATAAGACTCCAACAATCAATGGTTAGCATGCTGAGTGGATTTTGCTATGACTCGTTACACAATAAATCAAGAATGCATTAAGTAAACACGGATATGAAGCTTTACTCACTTCTCTTTTCTTTAGAATTTTAGCTCATTATTTCCTTTACAAATTAGACAGCTTATAAAGTTTTTAGAGGAGTTGCATATCAATATAGTGCTAGCAATCTCCATAGTTCCATGTATTCAGACACTGTTGCCCATGTCTGGTTGTCTGTAAACCACATGAAAGCATGCATCAGGTCAGCATAAAAAAGCCATTGCCCAGTCTCGCTCTCATTATAAGGAGCACCAGGACAGGTGTGCACAAAGCAGTTACCCTCATCCTTGCACGCACCCCTTTACTATGCCAGACATCAGAAACTAAACCCGAAAGTATGAATTCAGCTTAGACTTCGTATCACTTCACATGTAATTACATGTGTTACACTTTTGCCACTAAATTAATTAGGAAGAGATGTAGCTAGCCAGTGATAATAAAGTAAGTCACTTTAGATGAGTAATTATTCCTCAGGGAAACATTGCGGATGGGCATCCACAGAATCCCCAACCACCTGATATGCCAGATATCAACTGAACCCATTGATTCAATAACAACCTGAACATGATACTCCTTCTCAACCACGGTTCTCTTCTCCAAAAATCAAAAGCCCAGATATTACACTGAAAGCAAAAGTAGTAGAAAATCCTAAAACCGATGCTTTCCAACTGAAACTACAAAGACAAATCATTTTCCTGTCGCATTGAAAATGGTCAGTGGACCTCATCTCACTCTTAAATGGCTTAAATGGCCAAGGAATACGAACTTCTGGTACTATCCAATAAAAGAATTTCCATCCTAAAAGCTTCTATTCCTATCAGCATCCCGCTTTCAGGAAATTTCCACCATATGTCACATAACACCCAATGCAAGAGTTATCCCTGACATTCTTATAATTTTTAGAGCCATAACGACCGAACAATATAATCAATAACCAAATGTAAAATCGCTCACTGAGTGCGAACTTATGGCACAAGGAGTCCAGTTACAACCAGATGTAGATAGTAAGGGTTGTTGTTGTTTGTGCACAAAAGAATGCAAAAGTAAATGTGCGTGTGAGTGTGTGTGTGTGTGAGAGAGAGAGAGAGAGAGAAACTTGTGCATCCCAAATAGAATTAAAGGAATGTTAAAGAAGTACCCTCCCATGGTCTCCAAGGAAGGAATTGAACACTGCTACAAATCTGAAGAAAGTCGTAAAGGTGACATACATGATAAATTGTCCGAGAGCAGAAAGGCCATTTGAATCAAAGGGTAAAATGCATTTTACTCCATTGTTATTTGGGACAATTGCACAAAATCCCCTTGTGCTAACCATACATATATTGTGTTAATCAAAAAGTATAAAAGGAATATCATCCCCTTACCAATTTAGATTTGCCAGACCCATCTCTTTCTGTCTGAACCACGACCAACTAAATCATTACCACCACAACAGTAAAAATAACAAAAAGGTCATCAAGAAAACACACTGACAGCCACTCACCTACACATACACACCAGACACAAACATAATCTAACAAACTCGGACTTAAATATGTGTACCCATAACACATCTGGGGCCACCTTCACCTCCAATTCCACCTCGATGACCTCAACAAGAAAGCGCGCACATAACACATATGGACACATGCCTATTATATCTCTCTATAAATGTATGTGAATACATAAATGTACATAATTACAGGCATAATTTTGAAAGAATATTTATTTTTAGTGGGTATTTCAAAGAAAAAAAAAAGTTGTGATCGAGTAAGATGGAAAAATAAGGGGTGATTTTATGGTAGAGAAAAAAAGATGATGATGATGGTGGGAAGGGGATTTGTTACACGTAACAGAGACAGTTTTTTCTTACCTTCTAATATTTTTGAAGACAAAAAAAGTAAAAATATAAAGGATGAACAATTTTGTTGAAGGTGGGCTTTTTGCTAGAGAGATTCAGAGACTACAATGGTGAGATAATGGTGGTCGGTTTTTGTTAATTATTGCAGAGGTAGTTCTGTAACTTCCTTTTCTAGCTTTCAAAAGAGAAATGGTGTGAAAAATACTAAAATAAGTAGTTTGTCAAATACTGCTGCTGTTGGTAGATATTTAGTTAAAGACGCGATAAGAAAAGCGAAACAAGATGGAGGAATGGAAAGGCATTTTTATAATCAGGATTTTGACTGAGTGTTCTTCTATTAGTTTTAATGGAAAATTCACAACCATAAGGCGGGCATATGGCTGTTTCGGAAGCATTGAGGGTTATTTATAGCTCGGCCATGTCATAGGAGGTAAATTGCAATTTACCCTGAGAAAAAACACAAACTTAGTATAATGAGAGCTGCATGAATCAACCTTAACAGCTCTACCGTATATATTAAGACCTCACCCTTAAGACGCCAAAAGGCTTGATATACACAGAAAGAGACCAGGAGCACTCCTAACTACCACTAATAAGAGGAACTAAATTTTTTTAGCACTCTTATGACAAACCAATCACAATTTTAATAAGCCTCTTGGAGTCATTGTAAAAAAGGTGAAAAATCAGTGGAAGCGGATACACTTGTGTGGCCAGCTCTTAATGTTTTATATAGGCATTGCTGCTGGATGTCAATGATCTGCATAAGAGAGCAATAGTCAGTATAGTTGAATGATGGAAACCACAGTATTGATAACACAATTGTCCTAGTTCGATATGTATCATAATTTACATTTACATTAATGCATCTACAAATATTCTAGATACATAATATGTACATATATGTGTATGTGTGTGTGTTTTTGAGGGTTTTTGAGAGAGAGACAGAGAAAGATCTCAAAATCAGCACACAGACTCTTCAAGTATGATAAACCAGGAAATTGTGAGAGGCAAGTACCAAGTAGAAAGAGTGGATATTGATCCATCTATTCCATATATAACATAAAACTAATGTTTCTCCTGTCAATCTTTGAAGATGCTAAGTCTTATTTCCAATTTTTTTCAATCTCAAGGTGGAACACTAGGATATTGATTAGTAATTCTGTGTCAACGATCCCACCAAGTCTGAAGAACATCAAAAACACAGATTCAAAATGATGATGATGACCTTCAGAACACTGTGATCAAGGTAAGAGTTCTCAAGGTTCAAGCATGTTCTTAGTAAGGTAAGAGACCTAAATGCCTTAGAATTCACGTCAGTTCCTTAGATTAGTTTAAAATCTGCATAGTCTAAGAGTATGCCGAGTAGGTCCGTTCGACCAGTGCGTGCTACATGTGCACTGCACTTTCTACAATTAATTCCATTGATTAAGTCTAACTTTTTCCCTTAACTCAATCGTATGTGCTACTCATAAGAAAAGATAAACAGGCCTCATACAAGGGCAATTCCAGCAGAAATAGTTGACTTTATTGTGAGAAAATAACTGAAATTTGACACACCCATGTAAAGAAGTACAAATATAAATTATTACATGGAATTCAATACAGATACATATTTAAAATGTTAAACAAACACTTCATAAGACAATCATACCTTAATATCGCCTCCATCATCTGCAGTAGCAAGGAAAGATGACTTTGAATTGCAGGCAATCTGCATAAGCAGAAATGAGATGCTAAGGTGAATTCAAAGCAGCAAGGAAAGATGACTCTGAATTGCAGGCAATCTGGATACATAGAAATGAACATATTATATAAAGCTCTACCATGCATAGTTGTTTTTGACCAAAAAAGTCCACCAGAGGGATGGAGATGCTAAGGTCAACTCAAATATGAACCACAACATATGCATGAGAACACATTTAAAACTTAAGACAGAAAAAAAAAACTAGATAAAGAAACAAAACATTCAAACAAGTTGGATGGCTTCTGCAAGCAAGGTTGAGATGAATAAGTTTCATAATCACAAAATTAACCAAGTTGGTAAGGATATTTTGGAAATCATTGGTGAGGAGGAAATACTAAGGTTGGTTGTGGAGCAATGACAGCTGTACCATGCCTACACCAACTAGAAGAAGAAAGAGGGGGCAATGACACATGAACTCAAGCTTAGGCACAATCTGAAAGAAATAAAATAACCATTACCAAGGAATATTGCAACCAAACAATTAGCAACTGAAGAAGTTGGATACAGTAGTACATTCTAGTTATGTAGCGAGACATCTACAGATCAAAGACACCTACTTAATAATAATAAAAATAAAGGCATGAAATGTGCATGGACGCTATGCACACTGATATAAAATACGGCTTTCAGGAACATATAATAGGACTACAAAGCATATGAGCTGGCCTGGCCAGCTTATGACATGACATCAGCATAAAAAATCTACAAAATATAACTCAAATGCTATATAAGCATTAGTATGAAATTGTCAAATAAAAAGAATAGAACAAAATACAGATCCCAAGGGTATCATAAATCACTGTTTCAGTTGCTCAATTTCAGACACAAAAGGAAAATACGGCTGCACTGATCAGTTCCTAGATTCATGAAAAAGTTACATGTAAGTGTAAGACAACTAGGAAAATAATTTCACAATCAACAATCGTCAGGAACTCACACCTGGTTTATCTCCTCTTTGTTATAGTTGAAGCTCTCTAACGGCTTCCACGAGTCAGCCTACAATATTGAAGTAATAATGTATAAGTAATCAAAACTATAGATATAACACCGTGTGGAACAAAGAATATTTCTTTATAAAAGAAAAACTTAAGATTAGAAAAGAAAATATTTGTGTACTGCATACTGCACACCTAAGGTAGTAAGTTTAAAGAAGATAACAATTAATGCACAGAACATACTGCATGTGTTCTGGTCTGAAGTCACAAGCATGACATAAATAAACAACATGCAAAGTTTACAGGAAGTAGAGCCACCATTTATATTTATGAGTCGAAAGGAATGGTTTCACCCCAGTTGAGCAATTTCATGATTAGGAACCAAACTCAGAAGAGTCTGAAAAGTAAAAACGAATATATTGAAAGAAAAAGTTGAAAAATATATTCTTTTGCCATATCCAAAAATCAAGGAAATTTTCATAAGTTGAATACCAAACGTTGCAAAAGAACATCAAAAAGGGAAAAAAGGAATGCTGGGTACATAATAATTTTTATTTTCACCATCAATGCAGAAGAAAAGTTGAACCAATCACCAATCAATTGCTCATTGAATGAAAACCCAAACAAATCAAAAAAAAAATTAAGTATTCATTGGCCAATTCTGGACTTAAAGTTGTGCTTATTTCTAACACTAAAACAACTTGTGAGTTAATGAAACACTATGTAAGCTTGCATATTACGCCCCAATCGATTCAAATATTGTAAGTCAAAGTCAATTTAGAGCTGCAAGATGGGCATGCCTTTCAGTTAAACCAAGCTACCCGAGCTTAATGTATTTTTTGATCAGCTATAAAGCAACACATAAGGAACATATACAATAATGTACATGCTTCCATTCCATAACACAAAAAAACGTAGCCTGTCAACAGAAGGAACGGCTAATTAGTTTGAAAGAAAAGTATGCCAAATCAAACACAGCAGCTTGCTAAGAACACCAAACCAAGCTCAAACCTAACACAAGAATCTGAGAATGAGCTAAACCCGAGATTAACATACTCTTTGATCGACCAAGCCAAGCCTAAGCAAACCAATGCCCAGCTCGACCAGACTTGTTTACAGCCTTAAACTGGGCTGTCAAAAAAGTCTGAGGGCAACGGGCATATTGGAAATGAACATTATTTCTAGAATTGCATCTAGTTGCTAAGATCTCTCTCCCCCCGCTTGCTTGGTGAGGATAAAGAGAATCCATAACAAAAGACCACTGAGGCTTTGGGCAAAGACCATCTGCATGATAGGGCATATAACATATAGTCACCTTTGGACTGAATTAGCTAAAAGCCAATATAAATTGGAAGACCAGATCCACAATAGAAATGAAATAGCTCACAACAAGCATTTAATCCAAAAACTAATCAAAATTCAACTTGTTGCAAATGAATATAACATTGTGTCTAATAAATGGTATGATTACCAGATGCACATCAAAACACTTGACTTCATTTCCGGAGGAAACATATATGATATCTTCATTTCCTGCATCCCCCAACAATCATTTGAAATTATAGAATTCCAATCTTATTCATCTTCAAGTATGAATGCCATTGAAAGTTATTAACCATAAAATAGCATTAAAAGCCAAAAATAAGATATGTATAATATCATACATTAAAATCAATGATCTACCTTAACTCAGTTAACTGACTTCAAAAGGAAGAGTTACATCATTTCAGCCAAAGGACAAAACCATATTAAAGATAAGCTCATTAAATCGGAAGCAAAATAGCTTATCATCTCAACTCAACCCGAACTATTTAAACTCTCGAGTCTGGATTGTAGTTGTCGTCACCTTACACTGAGGCAGAGTGAGTAATCAACATATTGACTTTCCACACATACTTTATGTCAATAGATACGAGAGTTCATGTACTCTATGCAATGTGTGACATCTAAAGCTCCATATGTACAATAACACCCAGTTGATCCCATTAAAAGGGTCTGAGAGGGATAGATTGGGTTTAGACCTAATATTTGACATTATTTGCACAAAATGATTGACCTCTGGATCAAATTGACACAAACAATATATATTAGTTATATGCACTTGGGTAAAGTTGACTGTGGAGAACTTTAAATACCAATATTTGAAGCAGTACAAGAAAGAGAAATTGACCTTGCTTGAAGCATAAAGACGAAATAGGATTATTGCTCCCCAAATCCATGACAAATAACACATCTTTGCATCGCATATCGAACCAGCAAACACAACCATCCTATATGACATCAGAATCAACTCAAAGCATTAAAATTATGAACTTCAAAGATAGATGAACTCAAGAATTACTCATTCTCAGCCAAAACGCATAAAACTTTCAAAATACAACCGGAAATTTTCCTTAATTGTTCCTACTGACCCTAATTCAGCATGCACAACAGAACAAGTGTATACAGATACATAGTAAATAGAAGTGCATATATGGGAGGAGAGAGAGAATATAAAATGGATACCTCGCCAGAAGTAGCAACGAGACCAGGGCGATGACGAGAGGCGATACAGCAGGTGGCGGTGGCCTTGTGACCTTTCAATCGTCTTGGTTCCGCCATGGTCTCTGTCTCTCTCTCTCTGCTTTAGTTGTTCGTTTCCTTCAATACACAGTGGACACACTCTGTCGATCACGGAGTAAGTGCTAAATTATAGTGGGCTAATTGGGCCCAAAATTGGGCAAAACACAACGTGTCTTTCCTGAGCCTACCCTTCTTTAGGGGATAATAAATAAGGCTACGGATTTTTTGGGAGTGAGTACAATTTTTTAGATTTATGTAAATAAAAGTGTATGGATAAGTTATTTATTCTATTAAGTATAATTTTTATAAAATTTTTCCGTGTGTCAGGTACAAAATTCAAAATGAATTAAAATATTTTTTATCTAAACACTCTTCCTTAATTTATACAGTCATCATTGACAGTTATTTGACGAAACAAATATGTAAAGATTAACAATAACAACGAGGTAAAATAAGAGTTTACAGAGAGCAAAAGAGAGTAAAAGCAAAGGTATTTCGTGCTAGAAGATGAAGATAAATGAGTATGGGTGCAAAGTATAAGTATATATATGTGTGTGTGTGTCGTCCTGTGCCACTAACCTTGCTTCTACTGACCAAAATAAATAAAATATTTTACTATAATTATTGATCAAATCCTGAATTTTTTTCCCCAAAAAAAAAAAAAGAAAATCGTTCAAGATGTTTTATTAGATATTATATATTTTTAGTTGTTGTTCGGATGTAGGAAAAAAAGAACTTACTGTTTTTTAATGAGTATAACTGTTTTTTATTGAGTAAAACTATTTTTTAATAGGTGTAACTATTTTTTAATGAGTGTAACTATTTTTTAATAGATGTAACTATTTTTTTAATAAATGTAACTGTTTTTTTGATTGATGTAACAATCACAGTCTCATGCAATTGTTAAGGCATGATGGTGTAATAATATCACAATATTAAATGGTGCAACTATTTAGTTTATATAAATAACTGAATGACAAATTAAGTTGATGTCATAATTTTTGTGTAATTATTTTGTGTAACTGTTTGGTTTATTAGAACACATGAATAACTGTTTTGTGTATTATAGGACAATTGTAACTGATTGATGTAACTGATTAGTGTAATTATGTTGTCGTAATATTAATATAAATAGAGTAAGAGAAAATAGGGAAAAATAGATAGAGAAATTGTTAGAAAAAATATGCCCCTATTTTACCTCTCATTACTTGATTGTAGTAAAAAAAAAAAGAATACAAAAAGGTTTTCATCCATATAATGTTTACCGATGACAATAGTGATATTTTAAAAAATATGCACTTTATACTAAATAAGTTTTTGACTTGTATTTTTCTCAAATAAGTCTAAAAAATTGTACCAACTTCTAAATTTCCCTAAGGCTACATTATAGCAGTTAAAAAAGAAGGGGAGTGTTCCGGTACCGTACCTTTATTTTTAAGTTAATGAAAATACACCATATCTATATATATATTTTTTAATTAAATAATTATAAATCATTCAATTCAAAATTAATGGTCCAAATTATTTTTTGGCACTGTATTGTAAAACCACCATATGTAGGGCTGATAATTGAGTCGAGTTACTCGGGCTTAACTCGGATAAAACTTAACTCGAGCTCGACTCGTGTTAATTTTTTAGACTCGTTAAAAAAATGAGCCTAAAAAACTCGGTTCGAACTTGCAAAAAACTGCTTGCTTGTGTGTAAGATAATCGAGTTACTCAGATTCAGCTCATTTTTTAAACAAGTTGAATTTGAATAATTTTTAAAACTCATTTAAAAAAATAAGCTCGGCAAGCTCGACTCTATTATAGAGTAAGTCATAAATAATCTTATTTTTATTTGAGACTCACTCATCTCACACTCATTCAAAGAATGATATACATTTAAATTTAAACTTCTGACTTTCATTTCCGTTACGTAGCATTTTCTATTCAATTAATGGCAAACTTGAACGAAAAAGGCCATGTTAAATCAGATTACATCGTTCAGAGGGTTAAATTAGTACAAATGATACAGTTGGAGCCAAATAAGTAGTTATCTTTCGACAATCCACTTAAACAAAATAATAACTAATCTTGGTACAAAATATGAGCTACCATTCTAACTGGACCAATTTTTCAGCATTTTTAAAATTTAGAGTGCATTTTTAATTGGTAAATATTATAATTGGTCCTAAAAAGTTTTCTTCAATTTCAATTTGGTCCCTGATTAAATCTTTTTAATTTGGTCTCTTAATTATTAATTTTGTCTCAATTAAGTCTTTTTTTTATTTATTTTCGTCGTTAAATCAACTGAATACTTGAACTTGTTCAATCCTATTCACTTCAAGTGTTAAAAATCATATTTTTCCATTTTGATAAAACGGTGAAAATAAACGGACAAACTTAATTGAAATAAAATTAATAATTGAGAGATTAAATTAGGATAAAATAGATATATAATATATATTTAACATTTTCAATACTAATCAAAAAGTAAAATAAAAAATAGAGATCAGATAATATGAATAAATCTTTTAATTTTATTTTTGTTCGTTTAAAATTCAAATTTTTATCATCTTATCAACGCTACATCATTTAGTCTTTATTTTTTTCTTATTCAATTCCTTGAAATACATATCCTATCGATCGAACATATATGACACTTCTGTTTTTTTAGTAGAAGTGTTGTAGTTGTACTTTGATAAAAAAAAAAAAAAAACAGATAAGTATTATATCATAGTTGTAGATAAGATGGAAAAACAAATTTTTGAAGATAAATAAAGCTTGAAAAGGATAAAGTCCTACCCCTGCAAAATTTCTTTTTAAAGCATTATCTTATTCTTAATGCAAATTTTAGAAGAAAAAAAATAGAATAATTTTTTTTTTAAATAAGTCCTATTTTGTGTGATAAAAAATTATTAAGTCCTAAAATCTATAATATAAAATAGGACATATTTCAATAAGTTCTTTCGACAGTTTCAAATAGATTTATCCAATAATTACATACATCTCTCTTATAATCATTCATATTACACCGTGTTAAAAGACACAAGTTACCCTAGTATTTTTATTAATCGATTAAGTCTTATTTTTTAATACTTTATTCCCGTGAAGACTTAAATTACTAAAGTGTCGTTTGAGTTTGGATCACCATTTGTTCTGCACATTGCCTGTTAACAGATCACATTGTTTGAATCCTACTTGAATCGGATAGTGGTATATTTAAATTTTAAATCCATAAAATATGATATAATGAATGAAGATTTGAATCATAATTAGATAATCGATCAAAATTACTAATTTATATCTGACTAATTAAATTCAGATCAAATTTGAATCAATTGACACAATTATTGCTGGCACACATAATTTCCAATATCTTAAAACTAATACAAAAAAATTTTACCTAAATTTAATTTCTGTTATCAAGAATAAAAAGTAAAAATGTAATTTATATTTCACAAGAATAATAAAATTAGAATAAAACATACTATTAAATATTAATTAAGTAAGAATAACTTTTCAAAAGTAAGACTTAATTGTTAAAATTTAAATATCATTAGACTTAATAATTTTATTTTTTTTTGCATAAAAAAAGTAAGACTTATTGATAATTTTCTCAAAACAAAATCATAAAAGAAATATTCAAATTTATTATTTATTGCTGACCAATATTCTTGCTACGGAAAATCCGCACCAATTATACAGAATCCCAAAAAATCAACCAGGAGAAGAACAGAAAGGAAAATTGTAGACCCTTGTCAGGAAACTAACATTTCATCATCTGTACTCAATTGGCCATTAACAAAATCAACAAATCATAAATTCGAACGTCTTGAATTAGATCATCGCTAGTGTCTTCTGGATATGCCCGATAACTGTAGTTTGTCAGATCAAAAGAACTCTACCCATAAGGACGACATGTACATTCAGAAATAAACTTTGAAGCAATTATCTCACTGTACAAGCAACTGCATAAGCCCATGACTTGAGATGTTGTTTCATTGCCATTCCATCATTGAATGGTGGCATCTTGGCATGATGTTGACCCCCAAATCTCTCATACCCACATTTTGTTTTCTCTCTCATCCAAAACCCATAAACCTCATTGTCATCAAATCCAAAATCAAGCTCTCTTTCAATCTTTCTTGTTTGATTTAAACCAGCACTCTTCGACCTTCTGTAGCTTCTCCTTTTCCTCCTTTCTTTTTCCTCATCATCGTTTGAAGATTCTTCAACTTCACCAGCAAGATTGCCACATTTGGGGCACTTTTGGATCACAGCTTCTTCAGTTGGAGGCTGGTTTTGGTGGTTTTCAAGGACTAGAGTAGTGGATTTGGGTGATTTTGTGCTAGGAGTAGTGTCTTTAGGATGGCTTTCTGTGGGGGTTTTCTCACCATTATTAGAATTGACCAAAGATTGAGTTGTTTGTGACAAAATATTGCCGAAGAACCAGAGAGAGTCTAAACCTTGTACGATGTTTAGACCCTCCATGAGAAGCAAAATCCAAGGGAAGGCAGAAAGCTTTGTGTTTTTGCTAGAACTCAGTTTGAAATAGTAGGAGGATCAGAAACTTGATAAATTGTGAAAATTCAGAGACACTCTGGTTTTGGTTGGACTCTTTTGAAGTAGTAAAAGAGGATCAGAAACATGATAATAGACTATAAAAGTTGAGAGAGACAGCTTTCTGCATTTGCTATATTGTTGTTTTTGGTTGGACTTGTACTCTTTTGAAATGGTAAGTGGATCAGAAACTTGATAAAATATGGAAGTTGAGAGAGAGAGTTGTCTTATTTGTTAATCAACAATTCTCCTTGGATCTAATTTATTAATTTAATTATTTATAATTATTAAATTAAATGTGAATTCCAATATTTATTAAGACTCAAAAATAATTTTGTGAAATATTAAATTAATAAATTAAATTCAAATAATTTTTTGAAAAGTTTAGTCACTTCAATGATTGAGTCTAACCTCTCTCATAACTCAAAAATTTCAAGTTCTAAATCATCCTTATTTCTTAGAGGTATATACTAAACCCGCTAGGAATACAGTGACTAATATTCAAATTTAAAAAAATAATTGATACAAATTTAAACGATTTTTAGCCAAAACAAAAAAAAATTCAAATAACATTATTGTTTGCTTACACAGTGGTTTTTGGTTGAACTAGTAGTTTGAAATGGTAAGTGGGTCAGAACTTAAAAGCCTGATAGACTAGTAAAGTTGAATGAAATTACTAAAATAGGTTTCATCATTACAAATAATTAAGAATTAAAAAGGGTATTTTGGTCTTCTTGAAGAAAATAATAATGGTAGAAAATAGTGGGCACTTTTTTGGAGGGACCGTTCGGACCGGAGCGTCATTATGGAAATGACAGTTGTATTCCACACTTTTAAAAGGTGATTGGAAGTCTATGTCACGAGCAAAAACAATGCCACGTGGAACTTGTATTCTACGCCATCTGGGTCAAAAAAAAAGAAAGAAACAAAATGTAAACATATACGTACATGCCTTTTTCTATTTGAATAGTTCAAACGTTAGGGGGGTTTGGGACTATTCTCCAACGGTAGAAAAAAAACCAAACCTGGAAAGAAACAATACAACTAATGTTTTTCTAATTATTCCAATCATTTCTGAAAAAAAAAAAAATTCCAATCATTGAATAACAAGGGATGAGACGAGATAAGGGTGGTTTAATTGTTGAATTTGAAAAAATAATTCAAAAATTTTAAATTTAATATTTTTCATATTCTTTAAAGTTCAATCATCCTTGTTTTACAGAGAATATTTTTTTAAAATTACTTGAGTTATGGTGATCAGTATTTAAGTATGAGGGAATAGTCAATACAAACTTAAATTCCCTATAGCAAAAAGAAAGAGGGGGAGATGAGATGAATTACAAATTCAGACATCATAAATTTAAAATTTATCAATTTTTTGGGGTCAAATTATAAGAAATTGATCTCTCATAAATTTTTCAATAACAATGTAGATAAACTGCTTTTGACCGGATCAGAGAAGGGATAAATCGAAGTGAACGTAAACATAAAATTTTCAATTACAATGTAGATGAACTACTTTTGACCGGATCAAAGAAGAGATAAGTTGAAGTGAGCGTAAACTGACATAGACATCCATGACCGCAATATCAAAAAAAATAATAATAATAACAACAAAGCGTGGAAAGATACTTGATCAGAGGGGTGTCTATGGGTCGGGTTACCCAAAAGTCCTGTTACTCAGCCCCAAAAAATAGGTTCGAAACCTGATAAATTTGATAGTTGTCCTGCCCGAGCACGAACTCAATATCCTTAAAAAGAAAGCTTGAATTTGCCATTAAACCTATTACTTGATTCGAAGCCAGGCCCAATAGCCCGTTCAAAAAAACTTGTCAAAACCCGGCTCAAGAGCCCAGCCCGCCCACCATTCCTTTAAAAAAAAATTTACTTTTAGACCATTAAATTTGAAATTTTGAAATAAGTCTTCCAATGTCGGAATTTAAAATTTTAAAAATTTAGATATTATAAATAATATGTTATTTTTTTTCATGCATTAAACATACAAGTTTTAAATGGTAGAGTAATATAAATAATAGATAAGTGAGTAAGTGTTAACCTAATTGAAATGTATTCATTCTATTAGGAATAATACTATTTGGACTCAAAAATTTGACTTAATTTGTTAACATAAAGATGTGACTTCATAGGAATTATTGGATCAACACTAAGTTCTAATGTTTGATGGGCCTACAATCAATCCAAAGGTCACAGTGAATTAGATCAGTAAATTATGTCAATAAATTAAATTTTAATAACATTAATTTTTTATTGGATGTAGTTCATCTCCTAATAAAAAATAAAATTATTCATTATTTTATTTTTATTCATTTGACTATACTTTTGATTCAAAAATTTAATTTATACAAATATTAAGTGACAAAAATATTTATTATTTTTAAATGAAGTGGTATATAAAAAAATTTATGAGCAGGCTCGCCCATTTATAATCGAGGGTTGGGCTGCGGGTAACCTACTCCTACCCAAAGGTCGACCTTGTTCGGGCTGCCTGATAACTTGCTTACATAAGAGCTTAGGCCTACACTATCGAAACTCTACCCGAAAAAATTTTCAGGTGCCTATCCTAACCTGACCCATGGACACCTCTATTGATCATGGTCAACAATGCTGGACTAACTAAAAAATAAAGACTAAAAAATGTAATGTTATAATAATGATATTTTTTATTATATTTTTATTCATTTAATATCAAGATTTTTTTTACCATATCATTTGTCAAATTTTTTTTGTTTTATTTTTTAGCCGGTCTATCATTAACCTTTCACTAAATTCTAGGTAGTTGGAATAGAATGGTTTTGATAGTTATTGATGATGCACAAAGTTGATTATGTCAAATTTTTTTTGTTTTATTTTTTAGTCGGTCTATCATTAACCTTTTCACTAAATTCTAGGTAGTTGGAATAGAATGGTTTTGATAGTTATTGATGATGCACAAAGTTGATTATGCATAATTAAATCAATTGAATATGTGGTGTAAAACAATTAGTGAAGTAGTTAATAATAAGAGACCGATATTGGGTGATTGGACTGGGTGACCTAACCACTGAAGGCGGCAATGGTGACTGGATAACTCTATTAATAAGAGAGTACAAGGTAGTAGAAGAGAGAACGAGCGCAGAAGTACGCTCAAGGTGAGGTGTATGAGATCTTCCATCATGTGTAGGAGATTTACAATTTATAGGCACAGAGCCTTAATTGTGGTGGTGACGTGAAGGTCAAACTACTAATTTATCGGGGATGATAGCTATAATTGGGGATGGGCACTATGTTGGAGTAATGGCTATCTCGATGATTTCTCTCTCACGCGTGTTGACTCTTCTTGAATTCTTGGACTTTGAACTAGACTGAAGTCATGAGTTAAGCCTGGTTTGCCTTTTGATGATTTTGGGCTTAACCCATGAACTGGGGCCAAGTATAGTTGGATATGGGCTCATCATTTGCCTCTATGCCCAAACCCTAGTAGTGATAGGGGGTTGAGGACATGAGTCAATTCCTTCATTTGTGTAGACCAAGGTATCTTGTTCCACATGGTGACTTTTTCTTTTCAGTTTCCTTTCTATTTCATTATCGAAGCTTATTTTTCCATTTGGTAGCGTCATTGTTGGAGACTCACTGTGGCAGTGCCATTCTCTTTCCTGATTAGAATTAGGGCAGTGTCATTCTCTTTCTTTCTTCCATAAGCAGTAGAGAGAGGATGAAAAGAGGCACGAATGCTTCTACCTAAGGAGATGGAGATGGAGACGCTTTGGTGAGTGGCGCCATGGAAAGGGAGAGAGGTTTGGGTGGCACTAAGATGAACCTGGGTGACGCCAGGGGAGGTGGGAGCCTGGGCGGCACTAGGAGGGGCGACACCGGAGAGCCGAATGATGTTAGGGGAGGCGTGAGGCTAGGCAGTGCCATGAGCGACACCATGGAGGACTTAGACAAACTGATGATGTCTTTGGTTTTTGAAAATTCTCTCTTTCATTCAAACTCCATAGGTGATCCCGTGGTTTATATATCAATGGTGGAGGCTCTCTATGTCACTAGGATATGACAACTTGCCCTTCTCTTAAGAGGGCGAGAATCTACTCTCACGCAAGCAGCCTCAATTCCCAGCTTTGTAGTTTTCTCACGAGTCGCTAAAAGCTTGTTCTAGCTCTGTCTTTGCCAACCTTAACTGCTCCTCAGTAGACTGGCGCACTTGTCTCTTTTTTGTCAAAACCCTTAACACTTCATCAAGTTTGAGAGTCCTTAAAGGCAGGGAAAATTCGCAGCCATCTACAAATATCCAAAAGCAAGAATGTCAGAATGAACAAAACATACAAAAGACAATGTTGCACAGAAAAGAAGGGTACCATAACAATGCCCTCCTTAGCGGTATTGATAATACCCTCAGGACCCTAAGAGCCGACCTCTCTAACATTCGAGGATGTCAAAAACCTCCAAAGCCACTCCTTGGCCAAATTTAGGTCTTGCAGCCTGGACACCGGGCCACTACTAGAAATAGGACAATTATGTGGAGCTCCGGTCTTAGTGGAAGTCTACACAAGAGTCTCAATCTCCAAAGTAGTCCTAGCACCAAGCTTAGGACTCAAAGGGGTCATATGCTGAGAATGAGCGGGGGCACCATCAGACCCCACATTCCGAGAAATGGTAGGCTCATCAAACCTCAACTGGGAAACACTAGGGGTGATTGCCATTGGACGTAAGAAGCCTATAAGGTGAGAATTAAAATGTTCTCATAGATGGTGTCAAACTAATGATGCACAAAGTTGACTATGCACAATCAAATCAGTTGAGTGTGTGGTGAAAATTAATTAATGAAACAGTTAATAATAAGAGACAAATATTAGGTAGTTAGGTCTGGATGACCTAACTACTGAAGGCAACAACGGTGGTCGAAGAACTTTATTAATGAGAGAGTACAAGGTAATAGGAGAGAGAGTGAAAGAGTACGCTTAAAATGAGGTGTATGAGATTTGCCCTCATGTATAGGGGGTTTACAATTGAGTATGTACACTATCTTGGAATAATGACTATCCTGGAATAATGACTATCCCGATGATTGCTCTCCTATGTGCGTTGACTCTACCGTGATTCTTGGGCTTTGGACTAGATTAAAGTCATGAGGTAAGTCTGGTCTGCCTTTTGATGATTTGGGCTTAACCCATGAACTGGGCCCAATTATAGTTTGATCAAGGCTCGTTACTTGTCATGAAAGGATTTTGAAGTTGAATTCCCAAATTAAGGGTGTCCATTAGTCGGGTTACCTACAGGTTCTGTTATCCGACTTGAAAAAAACTAGGCCCAATGTTTGATAGGCCCAATAGTTAGCTTCTTGAGTGTGAGCCTAATATCTTTTAAGAGATGACTTGAACTTGACCTCAAACTTATTACTCGCCTCGGAATCCAACTCATGAGCCCGCCCGTAAAAACTTAGCCCAAGAGCCCGCCCGCCTAATTCGTCTATCCTTCCACCCAATTATTTGGAAAAAAGTTGACTATTGAAACTTTGAAAGTATGGTGTAATATATGACTCTACGTTATTTAAATAAAATTATTCATTATTTTTTTTATCTATTTTGACTCTACTTTTAATTCAAAAATATAATTTTAAAAAAAATATATATATATATATACATATATATATATGTATATATATATATATATATGTATATATATATATATTTTTTACCCCTACCCAAAGTCCGGCCCAACCGATAACTCGTCTGGGTAAGGACTTGGGTATACACTACCCAGACCTAGCTCGAATTTTTTTTTACATGGCTAGCCCGACCCTAGACAATCCTACCCAAGATTTATTAGCCTGCACGTAAAGGGACGTATTAAAATATAAGTATTTCAATTATACTCTCTCTAATACCTTAAAATTTTAAAATAGATAGTTGTTTAACAAGTTAGGAGATTTTTTGAGTAATTGTTAATACGTTAATTAGAAAAAAAGTGCAAATATTCTAATACTTTATGAATGAGCTTATTCTCTATAAGCACAAATTTTTAAACAGTTATAAATTAAATAAAAATGTATAGACTAACCAAAACTTTTAGTATATATCTATATGATTTACCAAAAAAATTAATTTAGAAGAGAGTGTTTGAGAATTTTTTTTTCTTAATTTTGAATTATTCAATAAAAATGTATACGCCTCCAATTGAATTTTAACATGTGATCTATGCAATTTATTCCTACCTCATTTAATTTTTTATTATCAAACTATCAAGTCCACTACTTCTATACCCATCAAATTAGTAACTAAGTCCACCCCATATTATATACACCCCTTTAATAAGTAAAAAAAAAATAAGAAAAAAAAATCAAGAAATGATGAAATCAAGAAAATAGAGGAAGAAATCTGTCACCGAAAAAATAAAAAATAAAATAAGATTTCTAATTCATAAATGATACAAGCTTGTCAAACAAAACAAGTTTTCTATTGAAATAACATTTATTGCCACTTTTTAAAATGATCTAAATACATATATAAATATATACACACATATATAAACTCTAAATAAAAAATTAATAAACTTGATAGAGATACCAAAATAACAAAATAATAAAAATTCATACAACACATATGACATCAAATATAGAATTAAATCGAGAAGTATTATTAACTTGTATCTCATTAAAGAAATTCATATTGAGAAAGTATTTTTACGAGTATATGAGATGAAATAATAAATAAAATTCTAACTGTGAGAATATATAAGGTAATGGGATGTTTTTGTGATCAAGGGGGACGCGACACGTGTCCTCGACATATTGGTTGTGGAGTGTTCTTTGGACAATACGTGTCCTTGACATCTTGTCCGCGAAGTGTTCTTTGGATGACACGCGTCCTCGGCATCTTGTCCGTGAAGTGTTTTTTGGATGACTTGCATCCTCGGTATTTTGTCCGCGGAGTCCTCGACATCTTGTCCGCGGAGTCTTTGACATCTTGTCCACGGAGTGCTCGACATATTATCTGCGGAGTCCTCGACATCTTATCCGTAGAGTGTTTTTTGAATGTCTGCGGAGTCCTCAACATCTTGTTCGCGGAGTCTTCAACATCTTGTCTGCGGAGTCCTCGACAACTTGTCCACAGAGTGTTCTCCGAATGTCCGCAGAGTCCTCGACATGTTGTCCGTAGAGTCCTTTAGTATCTTGTCCACGAAGTGTTCTTTGAATGATACGTGTTTTCGGCATCTTGGCTGCAGAACACTCTCTACATGACACGTCATCTCGGCATTAAGTCTTCCATGCCAACAAAGCTTGGATAAGAGTTTTTGACGATTATCGTAACTTGTAAGTAAAGTGAGTTGTCAATAATCAGTTCCCCCTTTCCAAGGTGGTCAAAATGATAGGAAAAATAGTTCAATAACCAATGGTAAAAATGTACAAAGTATAAAGTTTTGAAATGTTGGCCCCTTGGAAGGGTCATGGACGAAAGTATTCTTGCATACATGCAACAATATTCAGGTTACATTAAATGTTCCCCTCAGAAGGATGAGACGTATTTATTAGTCGACAAGACTAAAAAGACGAGCATTAAATGTACAGAGATTTGAGCATTAAATACAGAAGCTTTTATCACAGTAAAAAAGAAGGCTTACTGCTTGAGAATTGAACACTGTCTATTGCCTTTCGAAAGAGCCAATGAGGAGCCTTCCCTCCAAGGGACCTAGCTGTTCGCAATAATTAACTCCATGGAGGTATAAATAGCTCTTATAAGCTCAAGTTTAAGGTAAGCAAAATCTCTCCCAAACAATAGAACAGTGATTTTTCACCCCTTTCTCACATACTATCTTGATCATTGGAGGGATCACACCAGAAAACACTAACGCCCTTATAACCTTTCTTTTTGAGTGACAAATGACTTGATCCGATATGTGTACACCCAAGTGTAGACGGTCAAGCTGTAATAATAATCCGGTTAAGTCTAGAGTCGAATGCACAGTGAACTATGATTAGTGTTTTAAAGTAAGCAGTGATAGAGACCAAGTAACTAGAAACCTTAAGAGTTTGAAGTTATGGAATTTCCTGAATAGAATATAAGATTCTTTCCAAGAAATTTTCTAGATAAAATTTAAGATAATTTCAAATGTAAACAGTCATCCTTTAGCTCCAAGATCTGAACATATAGTTAATCATTCGGTTTATTATACTTGTGCTTGGTATTTCAATTAACTCTCATGTCAACAATAAGTTAATCGGAAGATAAAGGTGGATTGTGAAAATTAAGCACATGATTCTGATGTCTTTTTAGATGTTTACAAGAATTGTCTGTGCCAATACTCAACCCATCTACAAATAATCAAGTGTTTCTGCAAAGCATCCAACCATGACATTAATATTCCATCTTTTAAATGAAGTCCAATAATGGTGAAGATTGAAAGGTAGTCATGAAGATCTAACTGGAGTACTTGCCTTGAACACATGAATCTTTCTACGCAAAAGTCATCTATGTTATAGAAATAACTCACGGTTATACAAAGTACCTTAACTTTGCTAGATGCATTCAATCATTCAATAAGCAGGTGTAATATAAAACATTAAAGCATAAATGAAATGCATAAAATATAACTTCTTGATGATTTATACATGTCCATCACCAATTACTAAAGAGTGAATGAGAAACTACTCACTTTTTATGGCTTTGGTAAAACTAGAAAAATAAGTGATGCTCATCCCTCTAAGTAAAGGATTTACAAAGTAAAGCACAATAAGCGAGGAGCCGATCTTCGACAAAGAATGAGTGAATCACGTTCCACCCTTCACGGTTTTGGCATAGCTCTAGAAAGGTGAAAGAGTTTCACTCCTCTAA
The DNA here is from genome assembly GCA_963454935.2 of Ilex paraguariensis. Lineage (NCBI taxonomy): Eukaryota > Viridiplantae > Streptophyta > Magnoliopsida > Aquifoliales > Aquifoliaceae > Ilex > Ilex paraguariensis. The sequence continues at coordinate 770,031 of CAUOFW020001725.1, read as the reverse complement.
GGAAAGAAGAAAGCTCAAACAATAGAAGTAAAAGACAATTAATGAAAGTAGAAGAAAGCTAGTCACTTTTGAAAGGTTTCCACCGCAACCAAAAGATGATCTATCTTCATGATATAAGTAAATATAAGACTAAGTCTAAGACTAATTCTATAACTACAAGTGGGAGTCTAAGCTTCCTTCAAGCTCTCTACTAGTTCTTGGTGTAGTATAAACCTACAAACCAAGCTCTATCTTCCTACCCCAAAATCCTCCTTGCAAAGCTCCCACAAAGGGAGTATTTATAGGCAAGGAGGAGGGGGGACAAGAGAGTGTGAGGGAATAGTGTAGGGCGTTGAAAGTCTTTTGAAAGCTATCCACTTTGCAGTCTGTCTATGGACAACGTTCGAACATTGTCTGGTGTTCGAACGTGGTTTTTGTCTTTGCTTGATGGGCGTTTGAACGCCAGATGGGGTCTGAACCCCCCAACTCAAGTGGCTTGTGTTTTTTCTGGAGAGCTAGTTCCACACTCCACGTACAACTTGACTTTGCACTCAATAGCCTGTTCATTAATAATTCAAGAAAACGTTCAAACGTTGTTTGGCGTTCGAACCTGGTACTCAAGTACCTCAGTGTAGCTGCAACATGTCATGTCTCAATAGCCTAATCTTCAATTAATTTAGGGGGATGTTCGAACGTAATTTAGCGTTTGAACGTTCTTTCTTTGTTCCAAACTTTTCCAATTTTGTCCCCCTATAGGCTGGTGCTACATTCAAGTTTGATATATGTTACTTTTTGAGCACTTGTTCACTTTAGGACCTGAAATTTTACCATTTAAACTCTATCAAAGTATAAGTAGTCTTAAAAAGGCATAGTAATATGCTAATTTTAACTACTAATCAATAGAGTCCATCTCGATAAGCCTGGATCGTTCGAACCACTGAAAAAGTAATTCATCACCACTCCTTAGACTATTTCTCACATCCATGTGCTACGAGATCATCGACTTTTCAGGTAAAACTCGCATTCACCAAAGGAAGGATCTGTCCATTTATTTATTATGTGGAAATCATCGCGTACATAAGACGAACTTACTTATTAAAGGAGTGTATATAAATAGCATGCATGTGAGACTCAATCTTGCATTGCATACATATTAGCATAATTATGTGAACTAAATTATACTTATGTGAAATTATTTATTAGATGGACCGCGTTAATGATGTATTAGTGAGACCCATTTATAGGAATTTTATGTGTGAAAATAGTATTGGGTTGATTTTGAAATCACTTAAGAACTTGGGATAGACAAGTGAAATTATTCAATTGCATGAATCATCTTTACAAGTGTTGGCATATGAAATAGGTGAGTCATTAGAATGCTAGGTGGCTGTGTGTGTGTGTGTGTGTTTTAAAGTGTAGAGTGTGTGTGTGTAACTTAAGGTGTCGAAGTGTGTGTGTGTGTGTGTGTGCCGAGTGTGTATGTGTGTGTTTTAAAGTGTACAGTGTGTGTGTGTGTGAAACTTAAGGTGTAGAAGTGTGTGTATGTGTTTAAAACATAAAATAGTGTGTGTGTGTTCTTTCTTCATGAAAATCGAGAGTGAGGGAGAGTAAAAGAGAAAGAAAAAAAACATGAGTGTGTGTGTTCTTGAACTGTGAGCAAGGAGGAAGAAAGGGAGAGAGAAAATCAAGTGCTGGGTGGGTGTTTCTAGTTCAAACCAAGAGGAAGAAGGAAGATGAAAAAGGGAGGAATTTGGGGAGAACCTCCGTGCCAAACCGAGAGTGAGGGAAGGCAAGAAGAAGGTGGAGAAGAAGAAGAAAGCAAGAGAAAGATAAGGGTGTGTGTGTGTTCAATTTAGTGTGTGTACGTGTGATTAATTTTTAGTATGTATGTATATGTGTGGGCTATTTTATTTTCAGTTCAAAATAGATTTTTATCAAGTGTGTTAAACATAATTTAGGGGCTGTTAAGAATAGGTTTAAAATAGGTATACAATGGGTGTGAGAAAAGTATGGAAAACGAACATTCGGGATGCTTTGAGTAGGCAAGGTTAAAACCGAAATTTATGAGTGTTAAATGAAGAGTTAAGGGTGCAATTAGGGGGCTGTTTTGCATGATTAGATGTGTGTGTGAGTTAAGTGTGGCTGTTTTAAAAGGAAAAATGAGATAGAGGTTAGAAATGGGTACAGGTAATGCCGAAACCCTAATTTATAAATGTTATTATCACATGTGTGAATTTTAATCCAAATAACCAAAAAATTTGCATGCTGCATTTTTAAATGATGCTTGATGTGATAATGTGAATTTCAAATACAAATGAATATAATATCCGGTGCAAAATGTATGAAATACCAGGAGTGCAATTTTTACGATTCGGGGTCGAAATGTTTGAAAATGGAACCTTGGTCAATGTGTTTGACCTACTTAATCCTAATTGTGATTAATGTGAGTGATTTTGGAGATTTGTAGAGGAAATGTGATTCCTAACTCTAATGTGTCAGTATATGAGTGGACAATACGGTAATCGGGGTTACCGGGGCACTTTGAGTTAAATCATCTTGCATGCATTAATGCATGGTTAACTATTATATGTGATAAACATATTGATATTGTAATTACAAATGTGTTAGGTGACATGGGTGAGATAGTCGGTGTTGGAACAGATACGGTAACATCGAAAGGATCCACCGATAGGACCGAAAGGCCGTAGATCTGTATATTTGAGATTGATGTATATCTTTATATGTTTTGAAAATTCTATTATAAGATGATAGTAACTAATATAATTTAATAGCAATTCTCCAGAATTATGTGCTACGTGCTTATGTGATTAAATAATACTTTGTACAGTGTATTGTGTATTGCGGAATGTGATGCATTGTTTGAGATAGGGCCGTCGATGCCTGATCACTGGGTGTGGAGTGGTGTGCTAGCACTGTGGTGTTCCCGGGAGGTTCGGGAGACACGGATCTATGTGGGATCGATTACCCGATAAGGGGTAGTATAAATATAATGTGGCTTGTGAATTCTTTGAAATTAGATTGATGCTATAGTTTGATACGTGTATCTACGTAGTATCTACCTATTTCAGTATATTACTATCCATTTTCATTTCATATACAGTATGTATACTCACTGAGCGCGTGTTTTAGCTCACACCCCTATAGCTTCTCCTTTTCAGGTACTATAGAGGAAGATGCAGACCAGTCCACTATCCAATCGATTGAGTCTTGTACAACATTAGTGTGATATCACTCAAGGTGTGTATTGTGTATTATTATGGCAGGTTAATAGTGTATGATTGTAAGTAGACTTTGAAATGTATGTTATGTGGGTGTAAAATTTTGTACATGTATATAACTTGAAAAACAAAAATGATATATGTGTTATATATGGTACAAGTTATAAAAAATGTATTACCATCATGCTTAATGACTAAGGTGATGAGTGATATTGTTGCACATGTGGAATTATTTAATGTTTTATTAATCCAGATTATATATACGTAAACAGGTATATCAAAAATCTAGTCACGTCTTATCCTTGAGAAACTGGGATGGGGCATGACAATGCAGTTGGAGGTATAGAAAGAATGCACTTAATAGTTTGATAATAGGAAATTAAATGGAATAAAAATAAATATTTGTGGGTATGAGAATAGTTTCATATTTAAATTCATTAAAATATCAATTTCACACATTAATAAATATTTTTTTAATAATATTAAGATATTATAGGTATAGAGTTGGCTGTGTGAGTGAGAGTATAGGTAACGGTGCAAAAATATTATTAATTTCATGTATTGCACAAGAGGACCCATGATTAAAAAAGATAAGTAGGATTTTTAATTCTTAATATGACAATTTATAATCCAGGCGAGGCTGGCATTAGCTCATTAAATGAACCTTCAAGCAAAGTCCTGCAATAAAAAAAAACGGACTGACAATGAAGTACAATTTCAAAAAGGCATATCCTCCGAAAGTGCAAACAATTTTGCATACTCTCAAAATTCCAATGGACTTGGCATTTTACGACAATTCAATTCTTAAAAAAAAAATGATACCATACTTTTAAAATTTATAATTTTTGTGGGTTTTTATTATAATTTTTAAGAATCATTTTACGATAAAAAAAAATTTATAACTTTTGAAGTTATATTACAATTTTTATATTTTACAAATGATCCACAAAACTTTTAAATGACCCTTGAAGGTTAATAGGAGCTCCTATACTAAGATGACACTGATTTGGAGTGAGGTAGTTTTTTTTTTTGTCTTAAGATATGAATATGGTATTCAAGAAAGTATGGCACTAAAAATTTATAACATCATTTTAGTCAAATTAATTATTGATAATACCAATAACAAAATCATCTTCAAAGATGACTTCGCTCAACAACAGAAGAAGACAAGTTAGCTCAACTCGGATACAAGTCATGATTAAGTCAACAGTTTCGCAAAAAATATCGGTTAAATTAAAATGACTTGGGCCATAAGAGGGAGAGAGCCGAAGAGTACAACCTATCTCCAAATCTCACCTAAGAATAAAATTATTAGTATTACGTCACATAATTTTAGAAGGTTATGTTATGTCTAGGAAATGTAATTTTTAACGACCCAATATTCTCTCTATTATCCTAACAGATTGAGAAATCACTCATGACCATGTTACACAAATATTTTCTTCCAGTAACTTACCTTTTTATTTGGTTAGAAACTCATATTACATGAGTTCTGCCACCAAATGGATTAGTGGTTGTGTACTACTTAGTTATAATTCATTGAGGACCACACTTCAAAAGGAAAGACACAATGTAGAGAGGCTGTTGGAGCCACCTAAGCAGTCATGGAAGGTTATTTGGCTCTTTGTTTTCAGGACTTCTTTCTTCTTTTAGACCTCCTCTCTTCTTCCTTTCTCTCAAACGCCAGCTCTCTTCTTTTTTGCATTATTTTTCACCTTTTTTATTGGCATGCTCTCCATTTTTCCTCCCTTAATCCTCCATGCTGTGCTAATATTTATAAAGAGTTTGACTTGAGCACCAGTTTACCAAGACAATATAAATAGGAAAATTTAAGTTTGAAAAGGTAGAAGATTATAATCGTTTTCTTCCTAAAAAAATAATAAATATCTCTTAAGTAAGAGACTCTATTAGAGTTGATTAACCTAAATTTTGAGTTGGTGAACTACTCTATTTATCGTGTTAACTAATTTATGTTATCACTTCACTTTAAGCTCACATTACACACTCATACGACATTCACATTTATCCCATCGTCACCATAAATCTTTCTCTCATATTCTAGTATTTTGAGACCATCAATTACTAATTCAAATGTTAGGACTTTTTGAAGGTGATGTGTGAGTTTGAATTTATTGGCCTTCTGGGCTCTCTTGTGATTTGTTGTTGATGCCGGATAATTATGAAAAATTGTGTTGTGAATTGTGATTTTATGCAAGAATTAAAATCTTACATAAATGGCAAGAGTGCTTAGCTGGTTGATAAATTCACATCCATCTCTTCAAAGATTATGTTATTTTAGGAATAGGAAGAATTACACGCTGATCTTTTTAAATTTGTCACTTAATCACTCAAGTTTTCTAATATTTAAAATATTATATATAGACCCCTATAATTTATATGCACGTAACACTTAGACCTTTGTCGTCAATGTCCGTTAGTAAATTATATTTTGAACCCCTTAAAGTTTGTAGGAATATAATATTTAGACCCTTCAAATTTAAAATATTATACTTAAACAAAAAAATACACAAATCAAATATAAAATATAAAATATTTTAAATTTTACAACCAAAATTCAAGTTCTATTATGACATTTATTAAAATAAAATCAAAAATAAAATATAATATTTTCTTAAAAAATCATAATTAATATACAATTATAGTATATATTATAATTTAATTTAATCATTTAAACGACCAAATTACGCCAATTAAAGTTAGAAGAATTTGACCACTTGTTTGATTTTTTAGTTTTATTCCAATATATAGTATAATTGTATATTAATTATAATTTTTTAAGAAAAAAATTAGTTTTTTATTTTTGATTTTATTTCAATAAATAACATAGTAGAATATAAATTTTTGTTGTAAAATTCATGTTCTATTATAAATGACTTAGACCTCTTGTTTAATTTTTTAGTTTTATTCTAATAGATAATATAACTGTATACTAATTAAGATTTTTCTTTAAAAAATAGATTTTTATTTTTTATTTTATTTCAATAAATGACACAATAGAACATGAATTGTTGTTGTAAAATTTAAAATATCTGATATTCTATGTTTGATTGGAGTATATTTGGTCTAAATATAATATTTTAAACTTGAGAGATCTAAGTATTATATGCCTACAAGTTTTAAGGGGTTTGAGTATAATTTACTTACGGATATACTAATGAACATTAATGGTAAGGGTCTAAGTGTTATGTGCGTACAATTTTTAAGTGGTGTGTGTATAATATTTCAAATGTCAGAGCATATAAATGATTAAGTGACAAATTTTAGGGGGTCTGAGTGCAATTCTTCCAAAAAAAATAATAATAATGCTCAATAAAGTAAAGCTATGACATAAAATGTTTGGGATATTTAGATCTTAAATAATCCTATTTTATACTAATGTCATCAAATTGAGTTGTAATTTTATTTTTATATTTTTGCAATTTTTTTATCATATCAAAATAAATTGAAAGTAACACACTTGGATCCCATTTTCTTAACCCATTGATGATGGGTCCAAATATCCTAATTAAGCAATGCCGCAAGGGATGATAAAATATCCAACCAACTATATGTCATACTGCCTTCTTCAGGATCACATGGTCGTTAAAGAGTGTGGGTGGACCTTAGCATTTTACCAATAAAGATTCTCCTATCTAAATAGTATCAATTTCAATTAAATTTAACCATTTTTACTTATATACATATGTATAGCGGTAGACCTAATGATTACTATTTCTGCTGAATTCGAATTTCATTGTCTCTCTCCTGTCATTGACCTTGATAGGAGTGTTAAAATTTGACACAACTCAGTTAATAAAATACGAACACGATACGAAATTAGAGGGTTTAACTCTTTCTTAAGTCACCCGTTTCTCATAAAAGAGTGGACCCGATCCGACACTATTAATAAAAAAATAAGACATGAGTGAAACTTATCAAAAGAAATACGCAATGCAATTTTTTTAACACAACTCGTTGGACACGAATTAATAAAAAAATCGGCTATAAATAGAATGTTTTTTGACGCGAACCAACTAAGTCTTGACATGAACTCACTTCAGCCAATACAATTAATAAACGAATCGATATGAGTGAAGCCAATAATTTCTTATAATCTATAATATAAAATATGACGAACTTCAATAAGTTTATTCGACGGTCTGAAATAAATTTATTCAACTGTTACCAACATTTATCTCAAAATCATTTATATTACAGTGTATTTTTAGGCACGAGTTACCCTATGTTGAGATACTATAGGGATAGACTTGGCTGTGGGAGTGGGAGTATGGGTAATGGTACAAATATATTATTAATTTCATGTTTCGCACGAGATGATGCATGATTAAAAAAGATAAGAAGGATTTTTAATTCTTAATACGACAATTTATATTACAGGCGAGGCCGGCATTAGCTTATTAAATGAACCTTCATGCAAGTCTTTCATTAAAAATTAAAAAACAGATTGACAATGAAGTACAATTTCAAAAAGGCATATCCTCCGAAAATGCAGACAGTTTGGCATACTCACAAAATTCCAATGGTCTAGGCATTTTACGACAATTTTAATTCTAAAAAAAAAAAAAATTGGTATCTGACTTTTAAAATTTATTATTTTTGTGGATATTTTTATAATTTTTAAGGGTCATTTTACAATAGAAAAATTTATTATTTTTGAGGTCATATAATAATTTTTAAGGTTCAAGTTGTAATTTTTATAGTTGCAAATGATCTACAAAACATATAAATGACCTTCAAATTTTATAAAAAAAGTAATAACGGTAAACTACTTCTCCCTTTTTTTTTTCCTTAAGATATGAATATGGTATTCAAGAAAGTATGGCACAAAAAATTAATAACATCATTTGAATCAAATTAATTATTGATAATACTACTAATAAAATCATATTCAAAGATGATTTCACTAGACAACAGAAAAAGACAAGGCAACTCAACTCAGATACAAGTCGATATCAAGTGAAACACTCTTGATAAAACTGAAATGACTTGAGCCACGAGAAGGAAAGAGATGAAGAGTACCGTCCATCCCCAAATTTCATCTAAGAATAAATTTACTAGTGTCACGTCACATATTTATAGAATAGCACCTTAAAAATATAGTCTCTAACAACTCAATATTTTTCTCTAATATTCTAATAGATCGAGGGATCACTAATGATAATTTGAGAATCACTCTCCTAAGACAGTATAAATATGAAAACCCCAGCTTGAAAAAGGTTTAGGATTATAATCATCTTTTTCCTAAACAAACAATAGAAATTCTAGAATAAAATACTGTATTAGTGTTGATTAGCCTAAATTTTCAGCTAATGAAGTATTGTATTTCTCGTGTTAACTAATTTATACTATCACTTCACTTTAAGCTCACATTATACAACATTCACATTTATCCCATCATCACCATAAATCTTTCTCTCATATTCTAAGTATTTTGAGACCCATCAATCACCAATTCAAATGTTAGGATTTTTTTGAAGGTGATGTGTGAGTTTGAATTCATTGGCCTTCTAGACTCTCCTGTGATTTGTTGTTGATGTTAGATAATTACGAAAAATTATGTTGTTGGGATATTTAGATATTAAATAATCCTATTTTATTCTAATTTCATCAAATTGAGTTATAATTTTATTTTTATATTTTAATAATTTTAATACCATACCAAAATAAATTGAAAATAACACACTTAGATCACATTTTCTTAACCCATTGATGATGGGTCCAAACATCCTAATTAAGCAATGCCACAAGGATGATAAAACATCTAACCAACTCAATGTCATAAGAAAATGTCTCCTTGCCTTCTTCAGGATGTGTTTCACATGGTCATTAAAGAATGTGGGTGGACCTTACCATTTTACCAATAAAGATTCTCCTATCTAAATTGTATCAATTTCAATTTAAATTTAACCTTTTATATATATATATAACGGTACACCTAATGATTACTATGTTCGAACCTCCTCGCTCCACCCCTCTCATTGTGTTTGATAGAAGTGTTAAAAAATGACACAACTCGTTAATAAAATATAAATATAATACGAAATTAGAGAATTTGAGTCTTCTTTAAGCAATCTGTTTCATAAACTAGTAGACCCGCTCGACACGATTAATAAAGAGAACCGGGTATTAGTGAAACTAATCAAAAGAAATACACAATACGATTTGTTTATATACTGATTATATACGACGCAAACGTAATATAACACGACTTGTTAGATACGAATTAAAAAAATACAAAATACGAATCGTTTATACACCAATTATACATGATTCATACATAACACGAATCTCATATAATACGATTCGTTATACACGAATTAATAAACGAATGAGGTATAGATAAAATATTTTTTGACACGAACCCGCTAAGACCTGACACGAATTCACTTCACCTTATATAATTAATAAATAAATCAGGTATAAGTAAAATCAATCAAAAAAAAAATAAATGATACGATTCATTTATATATTAGTTATATACGACACAAATCCGATATAACAAGTTTAGTTAGATACGAATTAATAAACAAATTAAATATGTGTAAAATATTTTTTAATACGAACCCCGCTAAAATTCGACATGAACCCATTTCATCCGGCATGATTGATAGGCTTAGAATGCCCAACCAAAAAAAAATTTGATAAATTATTTTACAACTATATTTATTGGACTCCCATGATTGAAGGGTTTTCATATAACTGAATCTCCTCGGAATCGAAGCAGTATGATAATAAATAGTTAAATTTTGATTAAAATTGTAAATTTGATTTTGAGAAGATTCAAACCCATTGCTCCTTCTCTGAAATTCCTGTCACTGGGCTGCTGGGCAAGACAAATTTGAAATGTTCAAACCACAGCTGAACCCATTGTCAGCTTTTATTTGTCTTCTTTAGATAGATAGATATATTCAACCAAATTAATGACACAAAATCAAACCCATCATAAACTGACAAAAATTTATAAATTTTTATTATTTTACACAGATTACAAACTTCTGGAAACCAAAAACGATTGAAGAAAATTATGTTAACAAATTTTTACAAAAAAAGAAAAAAAGAAATAAGAGGAATTAAAGGGAAAAAAATGAATTGAAAGACTTTATTATCTAACAGTCGATGCAACAGTATGAGCCCACCATTTGAGACTGTCTTTAATCCCAATTTCATTGCTTAGATCAGGAACTCTCCAATTAATCAATCTATGCTCTCTCTGTCTTCTATCCAAATCCTCCCATGATTCAGAAAGATAAGGCCTTGGAACTGAAGATTCAACAGCAGCAGTTATTTCTCTTTGTTCACACTCTCTCTTCCCCAATCTCTGCAACCCAGGAAGGATCTCAACCAAGCTTGAAACTTTATCTTCCTCTGAGAATACAAAACCCAAATCCATAAATCCCTTTATCTCTTCAAACTCAAGCTCTGACAAGCTCTTACTCATCTTCTTCTTTGTTCTTCTTCTCATATTTGTCTCTCTCTTTTCCTGAAACTCTTCAATATGTTGTTCTGTTCTTGGCTCTTCTTCCATGACTTCCTTCCCGGAGAGGATGGTCTGGAGATGAGGTGTGAAGAGGACTGAATTTGGAGAGAGAAAATCAGAGTTGAAGGAGCTAAGTTGGTCACTTTTGGACCTCATATGGATTGTTGGGAGGCTTGAAAGTTTAGATTCTGACGGGTTTTCTTGAGTTTTGTGATCTGGGTTTGTTTCAGGATTGGAAGAATCTGAATTGTGTGATTGTTTCTTGAAGATTTCAAAGCTGAACCAGCATGAATCGAAGAGGTTCATGACAACCTCTGGGTCCATTAATGGAGGCTTAGAAATATCAAAAACTTTAGGCATAAGAGATGCAGGAAACGGAGGCTTTAGAGTGTTATATATCGACTTTGTTGACCAGATTGCCCTTTGTGGTGTAAGTATATTACGGAAAGACTTCAAGTGGGTTAGCTACACGTTTTATATTGGGTGCTTAGTTTAATTGAAGTTTATTACCAAGAACTGTTCCTCCAATGTGTGTGGAGAGGTATGACGTGGCTCTCTCTCTGTGTGTGTGTGTAGATGTGACTAGATGCATCCAGACGAGGGAATTATTATGATCACAATACAAAAGGCAGAACTATGTTACTTTTTTTTTTTCGATATCATATTAAAAATTAAATAAATATTTAAATAATGATAATTTCAGTCTAAACATAATAATTTTATCATAAAAATAATAATAAAACATAACGGACACGTCTAGACAAATTTTTGACATGTCAAAATTATTATTTTAAGTTATAAAAATTATGAGAATTAAGTTAAATAATCAAAGAGTGAGTTAATTATTTATATAGAAAAAGATATTCTCCGTATTATAGATAATGAAGTTATTATACAGTGTCTTTAAAGTATGAAAAATCATCCAAATCAATTGTAAATAATTATAAGTAGCCTGTTTTTTTTTTTTTTTTTGTATACGCAACATATATCAATGTTGAATCATTTTTTATCTATTACATGTTTGAGTACTAATATAATGTACTAAATTTAAACGTGCTATGTTACTTTTATCAAGTGAAAGAAAAGAATTAAATTTAAAATTAAGGTACTCACTCTGAACAAAATTTTTGACTCCGCCACTGAGTGCAATTCCCAAACTCAGTTGTGATTCCCTCGAAGAAGTTCCCAGAAAAAGCTCATGCTTCTACACCCAACACATCTAGGTCTGAAATTTTTTCGATCAAACGAAGCCCCATTTAGACTCTCATTCTCATCCACCACTCTGAACTCTTCTTTCTTCTTCTCCCTCCGTCTCTGCTGTGAAAAAGAACCATTCATAGATGTACCCATGACGCTCATTCATAGATGTTCTGAAATATTTTGATGTATCCAACAATGTGGCTTCTTTATGTTTGCGATCGATCGAAAACATTTGGGATTAATTCTAACTGGTTTGGGAACGATTCCATATAATATTTTGATGGCTTACACGTTTTACGGTTATGCTACCACATGTTGGGTACACTTATCGGCTTTTGGGTGTTTTTTTGGTGAAGCTACCACATTTTGGACTAGAGTTACCACTATTTTGGATACCCTTCTACTTTTTGGTAAAGTAGAATGTTGGTACCATAGTGCTGTCCTAATACAAATTTCTACTAAATCAGGTAGAATTATGATTTAAATATGCATGATTGATGATTCAATAAGATTATGATCAATGATATTAATCTTTCTAAATCTTACTGAAATATGATTTTTAATTTAATGGAATCATTGTTATGTTAATATTTTTTATATCATACTAGAATCATTGCAATTGGTCTATTTATGGATTGTGATCTTCAAATGCATTCAAGGCAAAATTATAGTTTTAATAAAGAGTATGTAGATAATGACTACACAACTTGACATAAAAAGATGTTGGTGAAATGTCCATCAGGATAGATGCTACACCAAACAATCATATGGATAGATGACCAAAATAATGATATGATTTTACTGCTAACTTGATTATTATCTTTAGCCTCAATTAAACTATAAAGGACAAACTTTACTTTGCATTTTGACGATTCTTAAATTGCACTCAACACCCAAATATCACAACAGGAAGATAATGAATAAGACATAAACTATAGTGGGTGAGTGCGTGGGAGGTGGAGGGTGGGGGACCGATGAAGCCGCACTAGCTATCCTTTTCAAGTCAGTATCGTGTTATAATTTTGTGTAATATGTAGTAAAGTCATATGCGATTATATATATTTAGGTCACTCTCGTATTAGGTATTATGTTTTGCATAAATTAGGTGTATTAAGATTATAGGGACGCTTTGGATGGTCTTTGTGGGAGGGATTACATTTATAAAAATCTTCCAAACCCAACCTTGAGATTTTGTACATGAGATCGAAACAATGTATTATATCCATTTCATATATGACAAGTAACATAAATGTATGTGCAGTTCAAGGATTGCTTACAAATAACATAAACACATGTGGGGCCTACTGTTAATGTTGGGTTGGGATAAATATATGTTTAAAGTTACGTGCCTAAAATGTGTCAACCAAACAACGATTTAGTCATTCGATTGAACTTTTTTTTTTTCAAGTCCAACCATTTTATCCAATCCATACCCATGAAATAAATAGACCCTATGGTTGTGTTTGTTTAGGGTATAATAGTGGTATAAGAGGGTGGGATTGAGGGAAATAATATGCGCAACCCATTAATCCTTTGTTTGCTAATCATTTTTAGCAAGATACTAATTTTCGAATTCTAATATTGATCTGGTATGAACAATGACACTAAACCTATCTATATAAGTATATCTAATACCACCTAGGAGGTGGTATTAAAATGAGGCAGAAAATTAACAATGGTTCTAGATTAATAAATTAGGATATTGATTATTCTAATGCTTAATGTTCAAATTCAAAACAAGGACATTAAAGTTAATTTATATAAAATAATTTTTTTTACTTTTGTTGTGAGGACCACAAGAAAAGTAAATTACAATATTGACCTTTCAAATGTTTAAAAATTTTAACCAAACAGATGTTATTTAAGTTAATTATCAAATGTCATCATTACTTTTATGTAGAACCCACATGCATTGCAAAAGTCACAAGCCAAACATAATATAAAATTAAAAAAGATACTAAATTATGTCTTCCATACCCATGGTGATGAAGAAAATGAAAAATAAACCCAAATCCCATCCATCCTTCTCCTTAAAATAAACACACCCTACATATATAAACATACCTCACTTGGCAAAAATTTGCAACAAAATTTGAGCTTCTTTCATTGTGAGATATGCTCCAATCTAGATGTGATTGGTAGAGCATCTCCAACAGAACTTGTAAAACTCTAAAATACCTAAAACTTAACTAACTAGAGACAAAAACTATGCTCCAACAGAATATGTTCAAATGTTGTAAAATAGTTTTTTACTACAGTGATACTCTGAATATAGAGTAACAATGTAGCAATTTTTATAAATACTTCACAATTTTTTTCTCTCTTCTCATGTTCTTTCCCAACTCTCTCATGTAGGGTTGAAATATTGTTCTCACCAACCAACTCAAATACAAGTTTTTTCAAATACCCTAGGAGATCACAATTAATATAAAAAAAATTGATATTGTTACTTGTTTTTGGTGATACTTGAAGAATATTTGATGACTGGAATTAAAAAAAAAAATCATACCTAATTTACTTTTTGAGATGAAGAAATTTTTACATGACCATTGAGTTGGAGCAAATAAAGCAATACTTACTAGAGCTATACTACTAGTACTTAATTTGCTGACTAAATCTATATTATCGTCGAATTAGAAGTGGATGTTAATGCAAGGTGAATTTTATCTCCAATTCAATTAAGGCAATAAATTAGATCAACAAAATAGACCCATGAAAGTATTATTGTCACTTTTACGATATTACCCAAAATAGTTTTTAATTATTAGATTTTGCAATCAATTATATTGCTATCCTATTGTTTATTAGGACATAGAAATTAATTAGAGCTTTTCAAATGCTATGCTAGCAAACAATAACAAGTTGTTTGGTCAAAGTACCTACTTAATGCCCAAGAGTCTCACTATAGTGGATTTGAGAGATATGTGGTAGATAATTTTTTTTAAATAAAATTTTGACGTAATAAAAAATTTAAAGTCAAATCTACAATGTATTACTTGGACAGATGAGTTTCCACTATTACTTTGTTTCTAACCTATAGCAATGATTTCCTTGGTATGTTAGAAAAATATTGTGGAATTTTAAGGTATAACTCAAGTGATAATAGAGATAAATTGTAAATTCAAATATCTTAAATTTAAATATTGACAATCTTTTAGGATTAAGTTATGAGGGATTATTCTTCGTGAATATTCTAATTCTAGTGTAAGTTGTTTGCTTTTAACTAGATCATAGAAAGAATTAGTCAAAATATTAGTAAATTGTCACGAGCAATCTTGACCGTTAAAAAAAAAATGTGTGCGGATGTTTTGGGGGTGGGGGTGGGGGTGGGGAGAAAGATTAAGATGAAAATAGGGAAGTTTTGTCACACGTTTCTGGGTAGGGGAAAAGTTTAAAATGAGCATCTATTGATCCTTATGCTCAAATTAGAGTTTGACTTTTAGTCCTCGAAAGAAATTTATGATTCATATGAAGGGTGTAATTGTAAATATAAATAACTTCGTATACGAATATTAATTCTGACGCGGATGTTTGAATGACACGTTAAGCCAGTGGAGTCAAAATTAGCCCAATCCCACGTGCAACACCATGTTAATCCGTCATTAGCACGTGCTTGTTATGGTGCCACGTCACCATAAAGAAAGAGTAGAGCACACATGGTTGCGCCAGCCACAGACCCCACCCCAACCACCGAGGCATCTCTTGATTCAAATTTATATTTAAATTTAATTTTATAGTTAAATAAAAAAATTTATTTGATACAAAATACATTTCCCTGAAAATTTTAAAATATAAATTTAAAAGAGAATAAAATATAATTTTTGGATCTTTAAAAGAGGGTAAAATTTATGTGTCATTTGGTAACATTTTTATTTTTGTGTTTTGAAAAAAATAAAAAATAGAGAAAATTTTTATTTTGTTTTGTGGTAAACACTAAAAACAGAATCCGAGATAGGGATTGCATCCGAAACCTCATTAAACTCCTTCATCTCACTGAATGCATGTTTCATGTTTTGCTTGTTTCTTGAAACATGATTTTTTTGTTTCTATTTTTTTAGCTTGTTTCCAAGATAACTTAGATAAAACAAAAAATAAAAATAATTACAAAACACGTTTTTTTTGGCAAAATTGAAGATAAAAATATCAAACAACAAACAAAAACAGTAAACAAACAACCCCTAGTTATTGCAGATTTAAGTCTCCTTTAATTTGAATAAAAATTTGAGTCTCCTAATTTTATATGGTATGGATTTGAGTAAAGGTCTAGAAATTATTTTTATGGTGTTATTACTCCAATTTAAATCTAAGGGTTAAAGATTCACTCAAAATTACTTATAATGGTATGAAACAAGTGTTCTTTTTGTGCCTCATTTTTAAAGTTTTTTTTTGATATTTTATGACAAAATTTCACTTCAAAAGATTTTTTTTTTTTGGTTACAGGGTGTTTAGACTTGTACCAATTACTCTTTCAAACTCGAATATTTGTCACAGTAACTCAAGCAGGTTTAGAATATGTTCTATGATAAAAAAAGGTGATTGACCCTTAGAAGATATAAAAAGTGTTAAACTTGAAATCTCTAAAGGGTTACCGACACTTAGGAGATATGAAAAGTGTTGAACTTGAAATCTCTAAATTACCAAATGTCAAACTCAACCATTGAAATTAAAATTGAAATAATAGAATAAGGTTAGTATTTACTATTGCTAAGCAATTTTATTTTTTTTGAAAAAAATGTGATTTAGTGGGTCTTGTTCAAGTAATCGTGAGAATGTTTTGTTTTTGGATCGGGTCAATCTTTTTTTTTTTTTGGTTACAAGGTGTTTAGACTTGTACTGATTACTCTTTCAAGCTCGAATATTTGTTACAGTAACTCAAGCAGGTTTAGAATATATTCTATGGTAAAAAAAGGTGACTAACCCTTAGAAGATATAAACAATAGGGTTAATCTCATTTTGCACCCTTAAAGATTAAAAATCTCAATTTACACCTTCAAAGATAGAAATTTGTATCAATATGCACCTCCAAAAATCAAAAATCTCAATTTGCATCCTCAAAGATAGAAATTTATATCAATGTGCACCCCAAAGATAAAAAATCTCAATTTGCACCCTCAAAGATAGAAATTTGTATTAATGTGCACCTAAAACTAAATTGATAAATTATATCTAGATCCCCTCATACTTGTCACTTAATCATTTATACCTCTTCACATTTAGAATACTATTCCTATATCTTATGACATTTGTGCACGTATAACACGTAACCCATTTTCATTGATATCTATTAATATAACCGTTAAAAAATATAATTTTATCCTAATAAAAAATTAAAATTTCATATTACCATTTATTTTATGGGTTCAATATATTCTAAAGTTCAAAATTTAGTTTACCATTTGAATGCCTAATAAAATATAAATATTTATATAATGTTTTTCATATTACTTTTTATATAAATATCTACATTTTATTAGACATTCAAATGGTAAGCTTGATTTGCAACTTTAGAGTATATCGAATCCACAAAATAAAAGATAATATGAAATTATAATTTTTTATTAGGATAAAATCATATTTTTTAACGATTATATTAACAGATATCAACGAAAAGTGGTTATGTGTTACACATGCACAAACGTCGTGAGATGTAAGGGGAATATTCTAAATGTGAAGGAGTTCAAATGATTAAGTGACAAACATGAGTGGATCTAAGTATAATTTATCAATTTAATTTTAGGTGCACATTGATACAAATTTCTATCTTTGAGGGTGCAAATTGAAATTTTTTATCTTTGGGGATGCACATTGATACAAATTTCTATCTTTGAGGGTGTAAATTAAAATTTTTTATCTTTGAGGGTGCAAATTAAGATTTGAACAATCTTTTAGGGTGCAAAATGAGATTAACCCTAAAAAATATTAAACTTGAAATCTCTAAAGGGTTACTGACACTTATGAGATATGAAAAGTGTTGAACTTGAAATTTCTAAATTATCAAATGTCAAACTCAACCATTGAAATTAAAATTGATATAATAGAACAAGGTTAGTATTTACTATTGCTAAGCAATTTTATTTTTTTTGAAAAAAATGTGATTTAGTGGGTCTTGTTCAAGTAATCGTGAGAATGTTTTGTTTTTTGATCGGGTCAATCTTTTTTCGGTCACACTATTACAAGAAAACATCGGAATACACTTTGAGTTCAAGGTGTCTAAGTAGAGTGACTTGTCACTCTAATAGACCCAAAAATCCAATCGGGTCAATGTTCAATATAGTCAAATGAGGGTTTTTTTTTTTACTTCCAGAGTAGGCTTGTCAATTGTATTGGTTGAAATGAGTCCATGTTAAAAAAAATATTTTATCTGTATTCGATTCTTTTATTAATTCATATGTAACAAATTGTATTATATCGGATTCGTGTCAAGTATAAACCGTATATAATTGGTATATAACCAAGTGTCGTGTGTTTCTTCTAATTAACTTCACTCATACCCGATTTATTTATTACTTGTATCATGTTGGGTTCACTTTTTTGTTTTTTTGTTGGTTAAAAGAAAGGCTGGGGCAATGGAGAGCGCCCAAAAACTATTTTGATAGATCATTACTAGTGGGATCATGAGACCTTAAAGAAAACCCAAATCTTCTAATTTCGTGTCATACTCGTGTCGTGTTAACGAATCGTGTCATATTTTGATACCCCAAATTTGGAGTTTAAGAATTTGGGCTAAAAACTTGGCATTTTCATTGAGACAAATGAAAATTATGGTATCATATTTCATTCATTTTATTTAAAATTAGCTCATTTTATACACAATTAATTTATTTTTATTATTATTGTTATTATTTTTTTACAATTAATTTATTAAGTTTGTTTAATAAATTAATTTAATTTTGATCTAAATCCTCTGATATTAACGTACAAATAAACGTGGGATCCATTAGTTATTAGTGGAATCTCTCGATCAACATTATCATTACTAAGAATTAAGAAGAAAACATATTAACAAGGTGAATTTGTTGAAAATGTCATATCAAGTTTATAAAATTCTGTTAAATTTAGTTAAACCTACACACTAATAATGTATTAAATTGGTTCCGCGGACCAATTAAACTTAATTTAGCAAATTAAATAAGTTAATTCGATCTAACTATTGAGAATTATCAACCCTTTGTTAAATCGCGAGTAATATTGTTTTTGTATCAAATGATAGAGTCTCAATGAAAAATTCAAGAGTTACAATTACAACAACATTGTTAAACCATGTCTGTGCCGCAACATTAAGTTGGCAAGTTGGCAAATCTAATACCAGGAGGCCATGGCTTGGCACCCAAGATTGGGTTGTCTTTCCTCTAGTCTAAGGTTCCATCATTATGGATTAGTCCATTTCTTAAGCACTTAGCACGCGGAGTGTTGTGTGGAAGAACTGTTGCGCCGCGGGAAATTTTTCTCTATACAAGTTTTTAGTTGAAATTTTCGAACAAAACTTTGATAGGGGAGAGGTGTAAGCGCCATGAGATATGAAGCGATCTCGTATTTAATTAAATGACTTTCACTCCATAACCAAAATAAAAGAATATATTCTTTTGAATTTCTTATTGATATATGGTGAGTAAAGTTAGAATCTATTAAAACATTAGTGAATCTCTCACTCAATATAGGGTGGACTATATACAATTCAAAAAATATGAAGGGAAAATATAGTTAATCGAGATAAAAGTGGAAATAACGAATTATCATTATCTAAACTTTAGTTGAATACTTTGCAATTGACGATGTTGATTTAAGTCATAAATGAGTAGAGAACTCTCCCACGAAAGACTTAATTAGAAGTTTTTTTGACTTGCAAAAATCTATATTAACACGATTATAAGGTCATGAATGCAAGACTCGCTAAAGAATAAAATAAAAATATTAATTAAATGATGTGACATTATAATTTGAACTTGATATTTTGTCCTTTTTTTTTTCTTCTTAATTAAACTTTAATGCAAATCACTATTAAGAAAAACAAATCGAAGTAAAAGATTTTGACGAATAATCTTCAAAACCGACGCTAAAAGAATATTTGTATTGAGTTTATTACCAAGGTAACTCAAAACCCAGCCGACAAACAACTACAATATGAAAGGAACTATTACCATGCATTGGTGGGTGTGCATATTCATGGACCATTTCCTCATTTGTAGACATCCGGCCCAAGGAGATAATCTGCTGTTGCTCATAACTAGTTCGAGAAATAATTTGATCCAGATATCGATAGTAGTGCTCGATTTTCAGTGGTAGGCGATGAATGGAGGAGTCGATGAAAGCTGGAGGTTGCTCAGTAAAGCATCCATGCAGTTTAAACCACTTCGACTTCAAACCATTCTAAGTCTCAAAATCTGTGTATAGCTCATGAAAAAATTTAGTATGTTCCATGCAAATAGCATATTCTAAGGAGATGTCCTTTCTTTAACCATCAAGACGTGTTTTAAAGCTACGCGGAAATACTTCATAGAGAATAATATCTTGATGATGGGGTTGGGACATTACAACAGAAGTATGTAGTGAAGAAGCATCTAAAACCAATGGCTCACTTTTGCATACCTCATATCTCTATACTTCCATGTGTACCTTAATACAAAAATTCAGAAATTTTCTGAAAATTTTCGGTTTAGGAAGAGGAATTAATACTACACAAATAGAAATTGTAAAAACATCTGTATACTATAATTGGTCCTATACTCTTATTAGCCTCATTTCATTTGAAAACAAGGGATTATCAATATCATCTATCCCAACTTTTTTCAAGATTGATACTAATCGATCCATTTGGGTCATATCGTGATTTGATTGAGTTGCTACTTAATGCAGATTATTTTTTAGTATCGTAAAAGAATCCCTAATAGTTAAGAGAATTAACCTCAAAATAACTGCTAATGAAAACCTAGTATAATGTAAGCATTACCTTGGTTAACAAGTGTGAGATTGCCATGAAGAATACTGTACAGTAGAATTGCCGGGCAAATCTCCTTTGGCAGTGAGCTTACTAACCAAGCTGTTTGTGAGGTTAATCACATGTGGTTTAGTGGCCTACTGCCAAGAGGGTAATTGCCCAGTAATGCACCCATACACTTGACTGCTGATCACTGTGCTTGATGAACAGTTTCTAAGACCAGAAATCTATTTATAGTACATGAGAAAGCTATTGTAGTTTTCATGTAATGAGGATATTCTAAGCACATCCTATTTTTCAAAGTCCACAAAGGAAAAGGTGGTCCATTTTTATCAGTAAGGTTTTATTTTTTCTGAAATCTCTGTATATTTATTTTCCACTACCAGATACTTTGGAACCCACACGGATAGCCTAGTGGTGTGGAATTAGCTAGGGGCAAAGTCTATGAATGCCCTGGGCATTACTCTTGCTGATAACTTTCAGGTTTAACCACAACTGTAGTTGTAGTTGGTGTGTGATTGTAAATTTCCAGGATTTACTTTGCAGGGGTGGCTCTATTTTGGTACGGGTAAAGATTCATGCAATGTGCTGCAATTTGAATTCTTTTGAGTTTCTAAGAGTAAATAGGGTGGAAAAAAAAGGGGTTGGGTGGTACATTAAAAACCTCCGATACTTAAATCAGTAACTGTTGATTGAAAACGTTAAATGTTACTCTTGTAAGAAATTTCCGGGCATTAATACTTGAACATAACTTGCTTCCTATAATCCCTTTCCATAGTGCTAATGTTGAGACTTGTTCCTGAAATCATTAAGATTGAACTCTGATGAGGTTACCATAAGATTCGGAGGCTTCTGGTCAGAAGGACTAGTGTAATAGACAATATATCAGCATCAGAAGATGTTATTAAAGTCATTAGGTAATAATAAAATTGTAAATCAGTAAGAAACATGTAACAATGGGTAGTAATCAGAACAAGGAAAGGACATAATTAATTTGCAGTATGCGATACAGTCGCTCTAAGCAACTAATGAGACAGACAAAATAGCAAATACTGGATCGAAACTAGCTTTTCTTTTGCATAGACATAATGTTTCTCTCCTATAAACAAACTTTCATGTTAAGTTTTAGCACATTCATGACATTGAAGCCATGCTTTGTGACCATTGCTTAAGTTCTTCAATTGCAATGTGAACTGATGATTGACCTTTCCATGTTCGAAGAGGCAAGAACGAATTCAAAGTATACAAGTGCTTATGAAAGAGAAGCATCTAAAATTGGTGCTTACTTTTACCTCCAGTTGATAGATGTGTCCCTATCAGAAAAAGAAAAGTAATCCGAAGAAATAAAAATAAAAGAGCATATGCCAAAGATCCTGTATTATGTTCTCTCTTGTCCAATGCATTCTATTTTTCAATTTCATCTTCATTTGCAGCATTTGAATTGTGAACATGAAGTTCATTGTTTGTGAGGAATACACACAATCATTTGTTCATCAGATGGCTCAATGATTGTGTGATTTTCAGAGACTTTGAGTGCTAGATTTGTAGAAATTTATTTTATTTTTTTAGAAAAATCCATATATACTTTTACATGAACTGAAAGTAAGTTACTTATCATCAAGTTATTTATGCAATACCATTTAAATTCTAGACATGTCCATGTATATCACTTTCTACCCTTCTTTTTATTTATTTTCTTTGATTTTGGGATGCGAAAAATGCCCTGTTTTATTTATAAAGGATGTCAATATGTGGAAAGTTGGAGGATATTATAAACGTCTATCATGGGTGGGAAAGTTGTTTGAGCATGTGTGATCATCGATACAAAAAGGTGAGCAAGAAGAATCTCAACTCCTACGAAAGCAAAACATATATCAAATCCTTGTAACATGACAACATAATGTTTTCCAACCAGTTTTTTGTATGTAAATGCAACAATATCACATGCAGGCAAAAAAGGTGAAGAGGTTCTTGATCTTCTTTAGAGGATTGATGGTGAGAGATTGGGACCATGACCCCTGTGGAAGATAGAGGAAATCCCAACAGGAATTGTCCCAGCATATGCCACTTGTGCTTTCGGCATATCCAGATCAAGGTGCGAACCAAAAAGTGTATCATCCGCGCTTTCCAGCTTCTGCAGCAACTCATACACGAGCGTTTGAACTTGGAAGCATGGTGGATGGAGGGGTTCAGGAATGACAGCGTGGTCCTCTTTTTGGCAAGGATGCCATGCACATGATACTTCTTCCTCACTGAAGGAGAATTGCCCTGTCATTCTCACCACTGTCATCTAGACACCAATATATAGCATCAACTTCAAGTTTATAAATGTCACAATAGTAATTTTTGGGTTCTTTTTTATTCCCTAATGCAAACAATTAGATATTTACTTCTCTTCACCCTCAACAAGAACACACAGAGAAAGTCTCTGGCTGTTAAATGTTGATAAATGTAGGACAATAATCAAACCTAGAAAATCCTTGTATAAATTGGTAACAGCACCTTTGTTTGTGTAGAGTCCTAACATATAGAAGTTCTGTCTTTATTGGTGTCTTTTGATAACAAAATTGTGCTGATAAAATTATGTTGATGTCCAATATTATGAAATTTTCTGCTCAGTTGCTCTGGATGTGGAGAACCTGAAATGCAGCGTTGACAATATGGTTGGAAAACTTCATATTCAATCACAACAATACGTAGCTGGTAAACTTCATTAGAATTCTCATATTGGGTCTTAGCCTATTGATATATGAACATCTAATTGGCTATGGTGTCATTCATATTTATTGATACTTTTTTTGGGTAAATAAATGCAGTTTATTGATGAGCTTTGCATGAAACCCCAATCCAAAAAACAGGACAAAGGTTTATGGATTTCCTTACACAGAAAAAGAAGAAAGAAAAATCATATTTGACATATCAGATTCTGAAGACTCTTGCCATTGGTCTCTCTCCAAAGGTAATAACCAGTGGGTGCCAAACAAAGGTTTAGACTTATGGTTTTGAGTGATTTGCCCCTGCAATCCACTGGATAAATGGAACCAAGGAATAGGTTTCAATGTTACTCCTCAACTGTGTAACACACCTCCAAATTGACTGAGATGGGGCATTAAAAAAATGATTCCCTATCTTATATAAATGCTAACATCACAATCTCTCTAAGAGCTTAAACTTTTAAATGAGACGGTGGTTAATCTGTCAGTATCATATCTACAAAATCAAGATTCCATCCCAAATGCTGCATATAGGCTTGCACACAACCCATTGTAACCATAAGATGAAACTCATTCTCGAAGCTTAGATCAGTTAACTCTGCAGTTGAAACCTTGAGGCTGTGTCCGCTGGTTTATTGGATATTTACAGCTGCCAGATGGAATACACTTCACCTTGTTAGGTTGTAGTTCATTTGGAAAATAAGGAGGCATAGTGGAATGAATTTCTCTCAGATCATTAGAGGAAGAAGATGATCAATCCCACCGGTTACCAATATGATATTACTATCTCTTGCAGACTTACGCAAGACACTCTAGACTTAACACATTTGGACTACAGGATGTTGTCATTTGTGAACAGATACCATATATACCTCATAAATTATGCTGCATTCCAACTATGAGGCTTTCTGATTCACAAACCACCCTGCTTAGGCTTAGTAAGCTTAGCCTGAGGCCATTGTGATTAAAACTGCCTTTGAAATCATAAGGAGACACCCCAGAAAATTTGTGTACCATACAGAACCAATTTAACTAGTTTGAGTCTCATTGCGTATGAAATAGTCTTGCAAGTACCCAAGACCCAATTCTGGCTTCAGTCTTTTCAAGATAGCTTGCACAATCAACTAGTTTTAGTTTCATTGAGATGAAAGGTACCTTTTGGGCAGTTAACACAATCAAAAACCAAAGCAATGAAGAGAAACGTCCCTATGTTTCTCCTCCACCCCAGCCATGAATATATGAGTTTCGGAGGACTTTGCTTTGAGGCCAGACAAATCCGAGAATTTATCAAGAGCTATCTTGAGAACTGATGTTGAGACAGGGTCTCCATGGCAATGGAGGATTAGATTATCAACACAGCTCAACTAAGCTAATGCCTAATTCCTCTTAAACTAGAAAAAAAATCTTAGCCAATTTACCACTCAGATTGACCGAGAACTTAACACTAGTGAGACGAATTGCAATCCACTAAACAGTTATTGGTGGGAAGTTCACAGACATTATCACATCAAGCATAAAACCAAGATCAGTCATATCCTAAGTTTTTATTAAATGTGTTTAAACCGTGCATTTGGGGGTCCCCTGCAGGTCCATATGATATTCTCTTAGTACTTCTTGAACCAGCAAGATTGGTTGCTTGTAATTTTTAATGTGATCTTGTATAAGTATTGCAACAAGAAATGGGCATGTAATCTCACATTGTGTAAGGATTATCAATTTTAGGCGCCCCAAGGCAAAAACAGTTGCATTCAACTCTACCAAAATCTCTCCAATGCTAAAGAATTCTTGTACAGCAATTATGTATTTAACAAGCCACATCCTTTGTTTCATCCTCGATTACTTCCTATGAAGCACAGATGCATGTTCATTACACAACTTGTTAGTCTCAAATTGGCTCCGTAGTCTACGAATTGATTGGTGAACAATCTGGTTTTTCTTTCCCCACCATGGTTGTAAAACAGTAGCTCGAGGTTTAGCTTCTGTCTATTGGCAGGGGCTTTCTCCTCCAGCATTGTGCTGCTCATTAATCTGTCAAAGAACCAGTCTGCCATTGTTGGTCACTAACATGAGCAGCATATAGCAAGACCTTGTCTGTGGTACAAAATCTTCACCTATTGCAAGTCAAAGAATAAAATACATCATAGGTAATGATTGAACAAACCAAACAAGATTGTAGCAGGATGCAGTTAGTGAAACATTTGTGATACACTCCTGGGTACAGTTGGAGGCTTGGAGCCCATTGTACTGACTTGTGATTTTTCAGGCAGCCTAGAATCTCTTTGGCTCCATCTTAGCAGTAGAGGTACACTAGGATGCCAATTATCATGCCACAAGTCGATTTTCTCTCTATTACCTTGTATACGGACCCTATGTGGCCTGAATACTCCCCTTGCTTAGGGAAGTTCTGCCAAATAGCATAAAAACCTCTTTCCATTTGGTTTTATTATTATTATTATTATTATTTCTGATGACTGTTAGTAGTGTATGTGCAGTATGTAATACTACGAAAAATTACTATTACTGTATGAGTGCTCTTATTCACATTGCATCCCCTAAGTACTTGTCACATATCATCATTATAAGACTATAACTCGGGGGAGCCTTTGGGCATGTTCTGAGCATGTTGTATATCGTGTTTTTCAATCACTGAAACCAAATTTTAGCAAAAAATAAATAAAAAAGGGATTTGTTTAAGGAAATTTAACACAAAAGTAATAGAAGTTATGAACTAAAAGCAGACATTGCATATATATTCCATGCCAAAGAGTATGGTTGTTGACACTTGAACAGTTTGAAATATGTTACGTAAAACCTGGCGACTTGCATGGATGTCTTCGAACTAATCTCTGCAATGCATATCTACAGATGGTTCCAGTGGCAACTTCTAGTGGTCCCTATTGATACTAGTTCGAATCTTGTTCGAACAAAGGATCTCATTCAAAAAGGGAGGATTGTAATGATTTTTAAATCTTTTCTACTAGCTAATTTAGTACCTTTATGTACACTTGAAATACAACGTGAATGAAAAAGGGATACAAATTAAGTGGAGAGTCCCCGTATATATAGTCAATGAGAATTACAATAAGGACAAAAAGGTAAAAAGAAAAACCTAATAAAACTCTAATAAACTAAGCTGTTGTTATATCTCCAACACTCCCCCTTAAGCTTGGCGCAAAAATGTCAACTAAGTCAAGCTTGACAACGGAGTCCTGAAGAATAGATAGAGTGACAGGTTTGGTAAAAACATCCACAACCTGATCATTGGTCCCCACAAACGATGGAGTGACAATACCACTGTTAACCTTCTCCCGAAGAAAGTGAACATCAATCTCTATATGCTTTGTCCTCTCATGTAGTACAGAGTCCGAAACGAGCTGAATAGCAGATCGATTATCACAATATAATGTGGATGGAGAAGTCACAGAAAATCCCAATTCACCAAGAATCGATCGTAGCCAGATAATCTCACACGTGCCAAGTGCTAGTGCCCGATACTCTGCCTCTGCTGACGAGCGGGAGACAACTTCCTGCTTCTTACTCTTTTAAGAGATAAGACGAGTCCCTCGAAAAGCACAGAAGTCTATAGTAGATCGACCGTCGCATGCTCCTCCATAATCTGAATCTGAATAACAGGCTAGAGAACCGGTCTGAGATTCTGATACATAGAACAACCCAAGTCCAAGACAAGACTTAAGGTACCGAAGAATATGATAAACTGCATCAAGATGAGGCTAGCACGGCCTGTGCATGAACTGACTAACTCGGCGGACTACGAATGAAATGTCCGGCCTAGTGTTGGCTAAGTAGATAAGTCTACCTATCAACCTCTGATAAACTATCGGATCTCTCAACTCCTTACCTTCAGTAGCAAGCTTCAGGTTTGGAATCATGAGTGATGATGCCGGTTTGCACCCCAACATCCCAGTGTCTGAAAGAAGATCTAAAACATATTTTCTCTGAGAAAGAACAACATCCCTACTGTTACGGGCAACCTCAATCCCAAGAAACATCATCACCAGTAATAATAATATCATCAACATATACCAGAAGGATAACACACTGTCAAGAAGTATTCTGTCGAATAAAACAGGTATGATCAAAATGACATCTGGTGAACCCCAAACGTACAACTATGTCACTAAAGCGAGAGAACCAGACTCGTGGTGACTGTTTCAGTCCATAAAGAGACTTACGCAGTCCACATACCTTTTCAGCATACTCCTCCTCACCACGAAAGCCTGATGGTGCATCCATATAAATAATCTCGTCCATATCACCGTGAAGAAACACATTCTTCATATCGAACTGATGAAGAGGCTAAGAGTACTTCACAGCCAGAGAAATAATCAATCGAACAGTAGTCAATTTTGTTACGAGGGCAAATGTAGCTCCAAAATCACTACCTGGTACCTGAGTAGAGCCCTTCGCCACAAGTCTAGCTCTTTGTGACGATCAATAGTACCATCCGCAAGAAACTTCAGGGTGTAAACCCAGCGACAACCAACAGGCTTTACTCCTAAAGGTAAAGAGACAAGATCCCATGTATGATTATGCTGAAGAGCATCCATCTCTGTCTACATGACAAGAACCCACTGGGGCTCCCGTATAGCCTCCGAAACAGAGCGAGGAACTGGCGTATCTGATATGGCCATACTATAAGCTCGAAATGTAGGAGATAAATCTCCATAAAAAACATAAGTAGAAATCGGATATAATATCCTGGCGGTCCAACCATAACGATCAACTGGACGGCAATCACGCCGCGGATAACGACGCTCTAAATCATCATCCTCCATTGATAATGTCTCATCAGGTAAAGGAACTGGCTCAACACCTACAAACTCATCAATACTAACAATAGGTGTATCAATATACTCAACAAACTGAGAAGTATTACCTGCATCGCCTGAGGTAGAGGGGACATCAGCAGGGTGATGAAAGCGAGGGCGACGAACATACACCTGCAAAGGAAGAGAGACTGGTGACTTCGTACTGACAAGGATGAGTGGCTCCGAAGGAGGAGAGACGGATGACCCTGTAGGGATAGTGACCAATGACTCTGACTCTTGTGATAATAGAAAATCAAAGGAAGTATCATCAACTGAAAGAGCAAACACAGGACTGGAAGAAAAATAAGGAATATGCTCAAAAAAGGTAACTTCTACACTGTGATATATATGACGCTTAATAGGATCATAACACCGATACCCTTTAGATTGATGACAATAGCCCACAAAGATACAACGAATCACTTTATCATCAAGTTTATGACAAGTAGGAGATCGATCCTGAACAAAACATGTGCATTCAAAAACACGAGGGGGGACCAAAAAAAGTGTCTGCCCAGGAAATAAGACCTGTAAGGGAGCCTTATGCTGAAGAATACAACTCGTCGTACGATTGCACAGAAAGCTGAAAGTCAAAAAAGCAAAATACCAATAAGATTTTGGTACTCTCATGCCTCTAAGCATACAACGTACCATCCCTATCAAACTCTTATTTTTTCTTTCAACAACACCATTTTGCTCAGGAGTATATGGACAAGTGAGTTGTTGAAGAATATCTTGAGAAGAAAGATGGGACACTAAGACATCAGACATATATTCTTTGGCATTATTCGAACGAAGAGTACGAACAATGACATTAAATTGTGTCTTAATCATCTGTAAAAATAGAGTGATTAAAGGGAGTACATCAGACTTTCTATGCAAAAGGTAGACCCAAGTACAACGGGTATGGTTATCTATAAATGTCATATAGTATCGGACACCTGACAAAGCAGTAACGGGAGAGGGTCCCCAAATATCAGAGTGTATTAGGTCAAATGACTTGGGTGACTGGTGCATGCGAGGAATATAACTGGCCCGAACATGTTTCGATAGGGAACATATAACACAGTCAAGTTTACCATCAACACAAGCATTGCTCAAAGCAAGAAACAACATACATAAATATTTAAAATTTGTATGTCCAAAACGGTCATGCCACAACTAAACAGTTTGTGACAAAAAATCATAATGACAACTATTAGGTAAAATACTAGCATGCAAGCTAGGAACAGATAAAGACAAAGTAGGTGCAGGTGTAGGAATTAATGAAACTGGAGATGGATTGCCAAGATAATACAGTCCATCTTTCTCATGTCCCCTGATAATAATCATCCTGGTACTCAGGTCCTGCAATTAATATGAACCAGATAAGAATACAATCGCACAGTGAAAATCTTTGGCTAACTGATGTACAGATAATAAATTCATGGCCAACTTTGGCACATGAAAAATCGAACGTAATGTAAATCCATCTGGGAGGTGAACTGTACCCCTGCTAACAATAGGGGCATGTGTCTCATCTGCTAACTGAACCTGTGTATGTAACTACTTGTCAAAAGTGGTGAAGTGATGGACCTCACCTATCATGTGACCATTCGCACCCGAGTCTAACATCCAAAAGGGAGATGAACTGACACAAACATGAAAAACACGAGGTATATCTGTAGTGACAACAACAGTAGTCAGACTCTGAGAAGTCAGAGTAGACATAAGTACATCTAATCGGGAAATGATAACATCCATATCACTCTGCCAAGGAGGAGCAGCTGCAAGAGTAGTAGTAGTGGATGGTGGTACCTCAGCAATATCAACAATATGGCTGCGAGGAGGCGGCTTAAGCTCTGGATGGAGCTTCCAGCAAGTAGCCTTGAGATATACTGGTCGGCCACAATAATCACATTGACGAGAATCTCCCTGTCTGCGCTGATCTGGGGCACCCTAACGACGCTGGTCTGAGCGCTACCCACCCCTGACTGAGGATCCTGAATGAGACCCTGCAATAGCTGCAAGGGCCATCTGGTCAGCCGAAGGAGTCAAAGTCGCAACTGAAAGTGATGCAATACGGACTCGGCGCTTATACTGCTTAATCATCTCATACACCTCATAAAGAGAAGGAAGTGTCAACATCGACAAGATTTGAGAACGAGGTCCCTCAAACTCATCACGAAACCCCATAAGGAACTTGTGAATCCTATCCTCCTGCTCTTGAGTATGCAAGAATGCTGCTCCCTCCGGCTCTATCTTTAGAATAGCAGCAAGAGGACCTAGAGTTTCATACTCAAGTCAGCACTGGGTCAAATAGGCATAATAATTCTGAACGATCATATCTCCCTGCCGAGCATATGAGAGCTCCTGAGAAAGCTCATAAACACAAACTCTCCGTCCTGACTAAGAATACATCTCTGATAATGCACTCCATAGCTTCGGAATAGAGCTATGAAACTGGTAGATCCTGCAAATAGATGATTCCATCGAGCCAAATAACCATCCAAGAATGACGCAGTTCTCAGAGAACCACACAGAATATTCAAGGTCGGTATCAGCTGGCTTTGGGTGAGATCCCGTCAGCCAACCAAGCTTCCCTACACGGCCAAAGAAAAGCTGGAATGAGCGAGACTACTCAGCAAAGTTACGACCATTCAACAATTGTGCCATAACTTTCTGAGAGATCATGCCCGATAGTGTTGATAATGCAACTGTGCTAGTAGGTACTATATACTAATCAAACATAAAAGTGAAAGTATCCATAGATGTCTCAAAGGTAGAGGTGTTAGCAGTAAGGGTCTCAAGTCCTTCAGTAGTAGCCATATCAACAATAATACTGGACCACCTGTGATAGAAAAAATAACTCTAAGATAAATAAAGGGATAAAATAGGGGAGAACAATATACCTTCAGTTGAACAGTAGCGACAGATAAAGAAGGTCTAAAAAGTTCTCAAATAATCAGGTCACGATGCAAAAAAATCCAGTAAATATAAATAATCTACTACATCAAGAACAAATCAATAGACGGAGAAAAAAGAGGATTCAACCCCTCATAAAAAATCCTAGATACACTGTGATGAAGAGTGCAAAGGATGAACAGTGGGCTGGGTTTATTGGTGGACAGTGGGCTGGGTATGGATTTAATATGTCGGTGGGGTATATGTTGTTTCAGTGGGTAGTGTGATGGAGGCAGCCGGTCGGTATATGTTGTTTCGGCAGGCAGTGTATTGGGTATTGTGTGGGGTTTGATGAGAAAAGGTAAGGAGTTGATGGTAAGGAGTTAAGGCTGTATATGTATGGCTATATATGTTTGACTGTTCGCTGTATATGTATGGCTGGTCGGTGAGAAAGGTGCAATCGGCTTTGGGTACCTTCGATTTTTTCGGCTGGGTTTGATGGTGTATGGAGTAACAGCAGGGCAGTATGTTGTTCGCTGTGCTTTCGGTACCTTCGATTTTGTCGATGGGGCTGATCGGTGTTATGGTAGGGTAGCAGGTTGTCACTGGTTTGTGGCCTGATGTTTGATCGGAGGGAGAAGGTTAAGGTTAGGGTTAGGGTTAGAGTATGACTCTGATACCAACTTGAAATACAACGTGAATGAAAAAGAGATACAAATTAAGTGTAGAGCCCCGGTATATATAGTCAATGTGAATTACAATAAGGACAAAAAGGTAAAAAGGAAAACCTAATAAAACTCTAATAAACTAGGCTGCTGTTATATCTCCAACATGTATGAAGATAATAAACTCGGTAGTTGAGGTTGGACTCTATTGTGGATTTCTGACCATATTCTCCATAGAACCCTTTTACCTCTTCTTCTTTCAAGCTTAGATTATGGAAAAAGGAAGAAGGAAGAAAGAATTGAGAAGAAGGTAACCAGAACAACTGGTTTTATTATGAGACACATCACACAATAACAGTCCTAACTCTACTGTGTTTGAACAAAGACGTACTATGTTTTACTTCTGTTTTTTTTTCCAACATTTATAATGTTCCACAAAGAAGGAAAATCAATCGTGTAAAATGTAAATCGAGTGAATATACGTAACATAGTCCGGACATTCTTGACTATTAGACCAAAAAAAAAAAAATATAATACCTCGAGTGAAGAAAATTTTAGTGCGTATATACCAATGTGGCTGCTGCTATATATGAAATTGCACAGCAGAATTGCGAGGCAAATCTCCTTTGGCAGTAAGCTTACTCTTCCACCATGAGAGAGAAACCGGGTGCAGTCAAGTGGCCACCTGCCAAAGGAGAGTGTGCCCAGCAATGCA
This sequence comes from Ilex paraguariensis, assembly GCA_963454935.2. NCBI lineage: Eukaryota > Viridiplantae > Streptophyta > Magnoliopsida > Aquifoliales > Aquifoliaceae > Ilex > Ilex paraguariensis. The sequence goes on along the minus strand of CAUOFW020001725.1, from coordinate 737,374 downwards.
TCCATACACTAATCCATTGCATTATTGTACAGATTTGAAAAGAGGGTCCAATGCACGAAACGCCACTAGGGATGTGAAGAGAGTAAGTCGTAACTTACCTCCCTCTCTTATTGAACAATCAGTCAAGGTTCAAATTTCATTTATAGATGATGATAAAAGTCTGACGTTTTCCGTGCAAATTGGATATTCCGAGCACATCCCCTTTCTCGTACATACTAAGAGAGAGGTGGTCCTTTGATTTTGATCCAACGGTTTTTGTTCTCTCTCTCTCTCTCTCTCTCTCTCACTCACACTGCATCATGATAAAGCAACCTACATGGGTATGGAAATAAACGGACAGGACTAATACCGGAGAGACTTCGATGTGCGCAATTTGGGTGGGTTCGACTGGTTGAGAGCTCAATTCTAGTTCAACCTCTAATATATAATTTTCAACACTAATTATAATCTTAATCTAGTTTGGATTAGAATTCGAGTTGAGTTTGAATTACATAATTTGGGCTAATTTCAAGTTATCATTTAAATTAGGTTCATTCAAATCTGAAATCAGCTTGTTGTTCAAAACTTGTTGCACACTACATAGTATTCACCTAAACCAATAACTTCAATCAAATGTTTAACATAAAAATCATAGTATTTAAAGTATAAAAATCAATTTTTAACATAAATACATAATAGCCAAATGTTTAACATAAGACTGAATCAAAAGATTGATCCCTAGTGTTTTAACTTATAAGTTATATTGTTATATTGATTTGTATATTTATTTTTAAATATGTTCAAGTTGAGCCCGATTTAGAATTCGAGTTAAGCGCAATTTAGAAATCGGGTTAAACTTGATCTATATATTCGGATTAAACTCTGTAATCCGAGACCTCAACCCGGTACTGCCTGAATTCAATTCGGGTTAGTGTTTTTTGGCCCAAGCCCAACCAAATATTAAAAATCTCAACTCAAACCCGATTATTTATTTTTTTAAGTTAAATTCGAGTTGAATTCGAATTAGCCCGCCAAACCCCTGCAATGTAGTTGAACTGCCCTAATGATGTTAGAGAATGGAAAAAGTCAATGAGGATGAATGGGTAAACCAAAATATATGAAGAGAAGCTTTCTTAGATGTGTGTAATGTTGTATATAATACTTTCGGTGCTCGCTTGGTTGCTGCATTGGAGAGTTTTATAGGATTAAAATATATTAATTCGATCTTATTTAATATTTGGATGTCAAAACTCACTCGGTATTATATATGGTACTAAATTAAATATGTATACTAATTGTATATTTTTAGTACTCTCTAATTGTACTATTAAGCCTATTTTAATACCACCTAAAAGGTGGTATTGTAATCTAATCAAAAAATATTATAATTCAATTTTATTGTTTTTCCCCAAAAAACTCACTGCATGTCTCTTTAATTATCAGATAATGTATCTGGCTCACCAATCCATTTTTTTTTAAAATGGTATTCATTTTTTTAAGGGGAAGGGCGAGGGAAACTTGAATCATTGACCTCAATAAAATAAAATCTTTACAAGACAAGGAGTACTATTGAATTTATGTAATCTATTAATTAATTATAAAGAAGTTCTTTATTATATTAATGTTATTGAGGCTTTTGATTGTAAAGTTTACTAAATAGATCGTTTTAAGTAAAACAACAATAATAAAATTAGATTGGATTAAATTGAGGTAAATTTTGGCCAATGCAACATAAATACCACGAGACTCGTAGACCAAACAAACATAATATTAGATAGGATAAATGTTATTTGCATCGTAATCTAATGTCATATCAAATGCAAGCTAAAATGGACAACATTATTATCCTTTATTTAATTTTTTATTTTATTCACATTTATAGGATTAATAAACCAATCCTCCTTTTTTATCGATATGACAACCAAACGTGTCGTTGGGTTTTGACAAGAATCTAGTTGTCTTCCTTTATGAAATGAAAAGTTTTATTCTTATTGATACGGACGAAAGTCAAGGCCAGGGTATTAATGGCCTAGAAACTTGACCAGCCCAAGAGACCTGGACCGGAGAAAGAGAACCTAGTATCGACAAAAGGCCTATAACCCAACAATCCAAGCTTAGTCCAAACTATAAAGAGCTTTGGAGATCAAAAGTCCGGTCCAAGTTATTTCTGGATCGCTAGAAGGGACCACACACCCTAGGGATTTTGGAGATCACTCCTGACACCTACGACAACCTCAAAGTAGGTGGAGCACCAGACTACCAGAGATTGTGGCGACGGCAACACAGGATGAATAGTGATCGTGATGACAGAAGAAGCAGGAGAGGGATAGAGGAAAGGACAAAAGGGATCAATACGAAGGGAAAGACAACTGAAGACCCTAGGAGAGACTAATATAAATAGAAAATGATAACCTAGCGAGGGCAGCTCCCCCCCCCCCACCCAAAATCAGAGAACATTCAAGAGCCTAAAAACATAGAAAACTAAGAGAGAATACCTAGATACTCATCCTTTGTAAGTGGACTCTGTGTCCCCAGTTTCAGGAGGTACGCCTCCGATCGATGAATTCGCAAACCCAACGAGCAAGAGACTCTGTGGATAGTGGATGTAGCCTTACTCCTCTAGTTAAGGTGAACCACTTATATTCTCCGTCTAACTGATCACAAAAGATTAATCCATAATCTGCGAAACCAATTCAGAACATCATCCCATCATAGTTGGGGTTGGGCCACAATTTCCGAGCATCCATCACTTAACATTTCAAAATGTGAGGGAAAGTTATCTAATTTCTCAAGTTGTGAGCGCATACTTTCTAGAGTAGATAGTTTTGTTCTTTAATCTCTCGGGCCTTGTTATTATAGGTTGTGGAATTTTGGTAATAAAACGAGGTGAGATATCTTCTTAACCAATGTTATCAGAACTGGATCGATCATCGAACTGGCAAGGGGACCGGGTCAATGGTTCACTGGTCGGACCTGTCATATATATATATATATATATATATATATATATATATATATATAATAATTATAAAACTTAATAATTTAGCTAAAAAATATAAAATATATATAAAATACATAAAATTTGCCATAAAATTAATGAAATTAAGTAACAAAGTGGGGGTTATTGTATTTTAAAATAAAGAGATTCAAGTAAATTATAAAGAAAAAGAAGGGGTGTCATTTATAATTTTTCCAAGAATAAGGTTAAAAAAAATCAACTATTTACTGATTTAGGGCAAAAAAATGTATTTATATAATTTAATTTTTAAAAATCGATTTTTGTTAAAAACCGGCCGATTTTTCGGTTTTTAGCCGGTTCGCTTTCTTAAACGGTTCAACTAAGGAACCGGACCGATTAGAATCCCGATTCATGGTTGAACCGGTCTGGTCCGGTTTTGATAATACTGTTCTTAACCCTTATGATGCAAGATGCAAACATGTTATGATTAATGATTTTTAAACATATGAGCAATGTTATTAAAACCTAATTTAGAGAATTAATAGTGGATTTCTGTATCAGATGAGATCCATTACCAATACATATTGAATGTATTCAGTTATCAAATTAATTATAAATTGTGATTGAAAATATAAAAACAGATAATAATCATGTAATCCATCTCAACGCCAAGCATTTGTCTATGAATAGCTTCATTTAGGCCATTGATGGGTAGAGTGCTTTTGTGGGTTTTCAGAAGTGTAGTTCTTCAATGCTGTTTATAACAACTTTATTATTTTATATTTGGACCGTGGAATAATGTCTTTCTTTTTCTTTTCTTTTGTGGTATTATAGTAAGGGTTGTTCGGATCAGCTTACATGCACCTTGATTAATTCTCTCTTTGATTAGATTATAGGCAGAGACCATCCATGTCGAAATTAAGAAATTTATTAGAGTTAAATCTCTCATTTCCAAAAGAGTTGTTAAGTCAGTTTATCAATGTCTTACCCGTTGTAATCTCGCGCAACCCGAGAGATTTTGGCACCCAAATGAATTAAACGAGTCTCAAAAAAAAAAACAGATGAACTACATATCCAGGAAAGCATGTTAAAAAACATTTAAAAAGCTGAAAATGAGAATGGTAAATGAAGAAGTTCATGGCATCTTGGTCTGATCGAAAAAAGATTGGGACCATTGCCCTTATGAAAGATCGATATCAATGGAACCTCAGAAGCATTTTTGTGGCATATGCTACTTTTTTCTTCAGCATATCCAAGTAGAAAATGCGAATTCTCGTGCTATAAATTCTGCTTGATCATGTTAAAATGAAGCAAAGATTATATGCAGAGCGATGCATTATCAGGAATCACACACGGACTGATCGTTCGTGAGGGATGAAGGAATTGCAGGGCGATCTTCTTTGACTAGACAGCCCCTTGCACATGCATTCTTCTGTTTTGCCAAAGGAGATTTGCCCTGCAGTTCATTAATCCCTGTTATTTAGCAAGTTCTTCCCCAAAATAAAACAATTTCCGTAAGTTATTTAGCAACCTACTTTATTGTATCGTTGTATGTATTTTGCTCGTTTCCCAATAGATTTAATGCATACGGTTTTGTGGGTTGTTTTTAAATTTTTTGATATTCACGTTTTCGGCGTAAATTTATGTGTTCGTGTGTGATTTCTTTGTAACTATTTTCTTATTATGTTGTTGACATATGCTGAATCATGGAAAGTTAATTGTTACTGATTTCATTTGCTATCGATTTGCTTCCCAGTGTTTATTTGACAGTCATTTGTCGATGAGATTTGATGCAGATGATGAATTTCAGCATCAAACGTACCTAATGGGCTGATGCTCAGAGATTTTCATTGTTTTTATTCTCATGCTGTTTGTATATCTCTTCATCGGTATTAACAAGCAACTATTCATAGGATTAAAGACACCGGAGCTTAGGGTATCTCGAACAACAAAAATTAGTTTAGCAACTCAAAAAAAAGAGGGTATTTGGATTGCATCTCAAAAAATAGTATTTAAAAATAATTTTGAAAAGAATTTTAAGAAAATATTTTTTGATATTTTTATATTTCAAAACCTTTTATCTTATTACTCTTGCTTCTTCTCTCTCCTGTCTCTCTGTCTTTCCATTTTCTCTCTCTCCCTCTCTCTCCATTATCTTTCCACACAACAAACACACACACCCACACACTCACACAGTACATACACTGCACAATACACACACACACACATACACACATAGAGATTTGTACATATATATAGATTTACGGGAGATAGAAGAGATGAGTTGTGAGAGAGATGGTGTCTGTTGAGATGTGTTTTCCATCGTCGGAACTAAAGCTTTGACTCGATGGAGGTGCTTTTTCCGGTCGACGGTGATAGTTCTGTTGTGTGTGTGTGAGAAGTGTGTGAGAGAGAGAGGGGCTTCAACAACGTCTGGCTTGGACGAAAAAAAAAAGCCTTTTATACGAGGGGATTTAATGAACAGTGCTTTGGTCTCTATGTTTTCACATTTTCTCAAAACAATGCTCGGAAACGAGCCTAGCTTGTTTTCAATTTTTTGCTCACTTCAAAAAATAAAGAACCAAAAATAAATCAAACAACTTTCTCCTTATTTTTAGAATTTTGTTTTGTAAAATCAAACCAAACAAGTCTCAATATTTTTTATATTACCTACTTACTTTTTCAATACTTACTCCAACAGTTTTTTTATATTTTTAACTATTTCTTTTAAATATTATTTATCATTTTTTTGTATTATTTTTCTTTGAGAGAAAGAGAGAGAAAATGGATGAAAGGAAAGGAGAGATAAAATATTATAAATATAGCAAAAATATTATTTTAGATGCTTTAGAGATATTCTGTTAGACTAGAATTTTAGGTTAAAATAACTAAAATTTAAAATTTTTGTGTACAATATCTTCTCTCTCGGAGATGCTCTTAGTTGAAATTTGGGATTGTCATGTTCTTATTATAAAAGTACTTATGGTACACACTAGATGAAATGGTGTTAAAAAATTCTTCTTATTTTTTGATCAAGCCGTGGGTTATATGTTATTGGTGTAACTTGCACTACATGCCTGAATCAAAGGAAATTGTTCTAGATAGGAAGTAGATGATCATCAACAATTCAAGAGGCGTAGCAGACGTGAACCAAATTGTGCTACACTTACTGTTGATGCCAAATTCTTGTATGCCGATAGAGCACGCACGGATATCTATCCATTGTTAGTTATAGCCTGCGAGACAGAAAAACATATAGATCGAGGTCTCTATCGAGGATTTGGTGGAGACTCTATTAAGTTAGTATATGAACTAAATCTCAATAGCAAGATGTGGTATGAGGGGAAAAGACCTTTGGGAAGTCTTTCCTGTTGGGATTTTTGATGGGCTTGAAGGCTAATTCAATACAGAAAAAACAGCTTTAGCAACATCTGTCAATTTTGATTTATTTCCAACATTCCCATGTCTCATTTTTGTGTGGGTGCAAGTTGTACATAAATTGCATACCGGTTCTTGGAGAAAACTTAATTCTTTTTTTTTTTTTGTAGAGATCGAGTAGATAACTGACTTTCCTCTGTTAAAAAAATTTATAGACTCACTCTTACCCCCCCGCCCCCCCCCCCCCCAAAAAAAAGAAAGTTAATAGACTTTCTGTAGATCTCTTGAGCCTTCTTAGAATTCACACATCATGTTCAGCATCTTTTTTGGATTTGTAGAAGTTTTTCTTTGTTTGGTTTGCTTTGTATGACTAACTAATTTGCAACTATTTTGTAAGAGCTTGTGGTCTTGATTGGCTCCTTTGAGATCTCCCTTTTACGATTTTCTGGGAATAATGGTTTGAGGCCTATACTTCCCTCAGAATTCTGAGTGCTTGAGTGAGTTGAAATTCCTTTTGATACAACACATGGTCCTATTGTATATGTAAAGTACCTTTACTTGTAAATTTGCATCTTTTTATTTAATAGAATTTGTTTACTGTCCGAAATATTATGTCAAGAGTTAGGTTGAGATAAAAACAATGTCTAATAATACAAATTATCCTCACAAGCAATTAACTTTGCACACACTTGCAATGCAACCAAACCTTGGATTTCTTACTTTCCCAGTTCCTAATTATTTTCACCTATGAAATATATGCTAAATAATTACAACAAATGCATGCAAACCCTAGTTTTTTTTATATATTAAGTTTGTGTGATCATGTGAACCCAGATTCCATAGACGAGGAGCATATGTAAAACCATAGCATGCAAGCAGACAAGGGTGTACATATATCTCTGTGTGTGTGTGAGAGAGAGAGAGAGACAGAGAGAGGTGTCGAGGAGAAGTAGACAAAGAAAACAGATGGGGAGGTGAGCTTATAACATTGAATTATCAGTGAAGAGAAAAGACAGAAAAGGACCCCCTAAACCCTGGAAGAGATGTATGTGTAGTAGTGTAGCAGAGATGCTAAGCAACAAAGCTATGAAGAGTGATTTAAGGAGGCATGTAACTGCTAAATTCCAATATGCCTTTCTGTCTTTTTGTGTTGTAGTACATGCCTTCAAATTCAATTCATGCCTGTGAAGAATGAGAAAAATCAGACCACTGGTCTTGTCCTTCCCGTCAACATGTACGGTTCTGTATGTTTTTGCCTTTTTCTAAAACAAGAGAATGAAAATTCTCTTACAGGGAGGCTTAGCGGAGGACTGACTTTATTTCCGGGAATGAATGTTTGAGTTTTGGAGTTTTGGAGTTTTTATTGGAGTTCGTTGGTTTGTCGTTATGTTAGTCTAGTTAGGTCTGGTCTTGAAAAATATTTAAGTGTGATTAGAGGTCTTGTAATTCTACTGGTGAAGACTTATTGAAGTGGTTGTTATATACTCTTATTTGTCATCACACTTTTTTTTTAACGAACAAAAAAAAAAGTTGAAAATTCTTTGTTTTGTTACAAAGGAAAAGGTATTATGTACATTTTTATTTACATTTGTTGTATTTGTTCTCCCCCGGGGCGGGGGAGGTTTGGTTTGAGCTGAGTAAGGGCAATCCACGTCGTTATAATAGATAAATGGATAATTATTATTGATACATCTTCAATGAAATCTCTCAATTATCTGAAACATCAATAACACCCCTTTTAGATTAATAACGTTAATTAGAATACAATTTTATTAAATTACTAATGATATATTTTACAAAAAATTTCATCAACACTACCCCTAGATGACATATTTTCAATTAAACCCCCTCTATTTTCTGAATTTTTTTACATATTAAAATTTGGACCAACTAAAATTTGATTCGAGTTAATAAAAATTTATTTTTTATGTATTAAAATTCGAGTCGATTAAAAAATATATTTTTTTTACTTATTAAAATTCGAGTCAGTTAAAATTCTTTTTTAATTAGCTCGAATCGAATTTTAATCAATTTGAATTGAATTTTAATCGGCCTGAATTTTGATACATAAAAAATATAAATCTTAATCAACTCAAATTTTAATAGGTAAAAAAAAAAAAATTGATCAGCTGGAATAGAATTTTAATTGGCTCAATTTTTAGTACATAAAAAAATACAAATTCTAATTGGTGTTAGCCGCTTAGGTTGAGCTCGAATTGACTTAAATTTTAATATGTAAAAACAAATTTAATAGGCTAGAATTTAAATAAGTAAAAAAAAATAAAATTTAATCAACTCAAATTAAATTTTAATCTGCTCAAATTTTAATATATAAAAAAATGAATATTAATCAGGTCAGATTTTAATCAAATTTATATAGAAAGATTGTTTGGATTTATATAGGGACAATTTTAATATTTTAAATGAATTTTTTTTGTTTGATAGAAATAGTGGTTTAACAGCATGAATATCAATAATGTTTAAATATAAATTAGAAGGGGTGTTAATGATATTTTAAATAATAGAGGGAGTTTCATTGAAGATATGTCTATCTAGTGAGGGTGTAGATGATAATTATCCTTAATAAATAAAAGTCTAATTTTTGTTTTTGAACAAAATAAAAGTCTAATTGGATTGGTTTTAATGTAGCCAATAGTGAATACTCGGATTTGATTTGATTGTGATTAGCCCGGCTTGACCATCAAAATTAATCTATTATTCAAGCTTGTTTAACAAAAGTTTATGAGTATTCTATTCGAATTTCAATTGAAATCAAGTATAATTTATCATAAATAGGTTTTGAAAATGAAACCTGGAACTTGATAATCAATTACTAATAATCAACCATTTAGCCAAAATCTCTAAAATTTGTATAGCTAACCATAAAATCAATCCATAGAAGTTTAAAGTTAGCAAAAATCTATTGGATAAGGGATCTATTGGACAAGGGAGAGGGCAAGGCACCAGCAAAAAAGAAAAAGAAAAGGGAGAGGGCAAGGCACCAACAAAAAAAAAAAAGAAAAGGGAGAGGGCAAGGCACCAGCAAAAAAAAAAAAGAAAAGGGAGAGGGCAAGGCACCAACAAAAAAAAAAAAAAAAAGGGAGAGGGCAAGGCACCAGCAAAAAAAAAAAAGAAAAGGGAGAGGGCAAGGCGTGTATATGGTTTGGAGCCTTGGGGATAAGTTTGTGGTTGTTAATGTTTTGGATATGTTTGTTTAGGGACAAAATTATATTTAATAAACAAGAAAGATACTTGAATCAAAACCACACATTGATTGGATTCGACTTCTTTATAAGATGAGTTTTTAACTCTAAGAGCAATTTTGAGGGGAGTTGTAATTTTTGGGGTGTCAAATATCATTTTGTAATATTAAACAGTGTTTTGGTACCCATAAATTATAAATATGTTACAATAGTAGGTATCAAAATGAGGTGTCATTTTAATATTTTTTTTATTAAAAAATATATTTAAACTTAACGGTTATATTTTAACGGGTATAATTTTTAAAACGATCGCAATTTAACGGATATATTTTTTATATTAAAAATTTAAATTTTCAAAATTCAGATTCAAATTTTAAATTTCAAATTTTGTCCGTCGAAATTCAAATTTCAAAATTCAACTGTTGAAATTCAAATTTAAAAATTTAACCGTCAAAAAAAAATTCAAAAAAGTATAATTCGTCTATAAATATGATCATTTTTCTCATGTTTTCATCCATCTATATTACATTCTCTCTATAAATTCAATATCTCCTTTCTCTTTGACTATTTATCCTTTCATATTTTAATTTATCAATCTATATGAATCGTTATTCTAATTTTTTAGGAAAAATCATTAATATTGAAGAAGAAGATAATGATGACTTGGATATGTTGTATGCTGTAACCAGAAGGTCAAAAGGGTCAAGTCAGGGACAGATAAAAAGGCATTGTGGTTCCATTCCAGGCTACAGAATAGTTAATCGTGGTAAAGTAGAAGGTCACGAAAGACTCTACCGTGACTATTTTGCTACCCCTTGTATATATAAAGGTTTTTTCCAAAGGAATCGTCCTCTTTTTCTCCGAATTGTAAATAAGGTTGAACAACACGATCCATACTTCATCCAAACAACAGATGCCGTTGGAGTTCTTGGTTTGTCATCCCTTCAGAAGATAGCAGCTGCTTATAGAATTCTTACTTACGAATACCGATAGATTATGTGGATGAATACATCAGAATTGAAAAAAGCACTGTCATACAGAGTTTGAAAAGATTTGTAAAAGCTGTTATTGTAGTGTTTGGCGACCATTACCTGAGGTTACCAAACAATATCGATATTGCTTGATTGCTATAGACGGGGTAACAACGTGGCTTTCCCGACATGTTAAGGAGTATTGATTGCATGCATTGGAAGTGGAAATATTGTCTTACTGCGTGGCAAGGTATGTATACTGGTCATTGTCATAAACCAACAATCATTTTGAAATCTGTGACTTCTCAAGATCTTTGGATATGACATGCATTCTCTGGACTTTCCAGTTCGCTGAATGACACAAATGTTCTAGATAGGTCCCATGTTTTTGCATTATTAGCAAATGGTCATGCTCCTCCAATCAGCTATATAATTAATGGCCATAAGTATACTATGGGATATTTTCTACCTGGTGGTATTTATCCAAATTGGTCGACTTTTGTAAAAAAAAATTCCTTGTCCACAAGGTTTGAATAAAAAATATTTTGCTAAAGCACAAAAGTCGGCAAGAAAAGATGTAGAGTGGGCATTTGGGGTACTTCAAGCCCATTTTGTGATCGTGCGTGGACTTGCTTTTAGGATGAGAAACACTTGCAGATATTATGAAAGCGTGCATCATAATGCATAATATGGTCATTGAGGATGAAGGAGATATTAGTAACAATGACTTTGATGGAAGTAATGCAAATCCCTCTATAGAAGTGTCACAAGCGTATACACCAGAACTAAAAGACTTCATGCAAACCCATTGTTAAACAAATCAGGGATAGTTTAACTCATTCTCAATTGCAGTCAATCTTATCGAGCATTTGTGGGAATGACAGGACTACTAATAATTTTCTCAATTTCAATTTCAAGATGTATTTTCAATATATAGTTTTTCATAAATAATAGCAACATAATAAATAATGACTAAAAATTAAAAAATAATAGCAACATAATAAATAACAACTAAAAATAAAAACCTTGCTTTTTCATAATCTCTATCTTCAGGTTATTCCAATATGTTACAGAAATTGGGTCCATTCCAGTAGTGTTAGTTTCCTTGATTTTTATTTCATTCTGCATTTCATTATGTGGCACCTGTCTTTCTTTAATTTCTAACTGTCTACAATGTTGCTCCAATGCTATCTCATTTTGAGCATAAATTTTGTAGTGTCTAAACTTTTTGTCGTTCCACTTCCATTATTTGATTTCAGTGGTGATAATCTAATAATGCTTCAACACTGGTTTGCTTCTCTTTGTTTTTAAGTTGTTTCTTTGAAGCCTTTCTGTCCAATGGCCTATCGAGGTTGAGAGTCGATGAGGGTTCAGTGTCATCCTCTAAATATGGAGTTGAATAACAAGATTCAACATGAGTTGATTCAGCAGAACTACCAGTTGAATGGGTTTTTGCTCTCGTATTGCTGGTGAGATTATTAGTCCATTTCCACTCCATTTTCAATATATTCCAACAATGCTCGTATTGAAATAGTCTTCTAATGATCTTAGCAAACATTTCTTTTGCATCATCAACCTGAAAACACATATGAAATTATTCAGTCAATAGTTCAAATATCAAATCATAGTAGTGTCTAAATTAAAAGCTTAATCATTATATTATTTTGCTCGATGTGTCCACTTTCTTGCAGTCTTTCAATTTGACTATAAAAAACTGACAAATTTGCCGCATTTTGCATTTATATCAATCCAACGACTATTAATAGAAATTTGCGAATGCTCTTCTTGATTGCTTTCATGAAATTGTAAGTATTTTAATATTATTTGCCATAAAGCATCACCTTATTGTTCATTCCTAGTAATTGCATCTTTTCTCGTGTTAAGTCACACAAATGCAATTAATTTATCTTCTTCTAGAGAGAAGTTCTTTGTCCTTTGCGATTTTCTCACTCTTGGAGCGGCTTCATTTTGTACTGGCGCCAATACTGTAGGATCGGTCTGCATAGCATTATCATATAAATCGGTGTCGTTCGTAAGCAAATCAATGAAAGAACTGTCAAATTGCGAATCCATCTACAAAAAAATTTATATATATAATCAATTTAAAGAATGAGCATAAAATAATCAATGAAAAAATAAATAAAATTACCCTTAATTAAAACAAATAAATCTATCATAAATTATAAACAAATTATAAATTATAAATTAAATTACAAATTATAAATTAAAACAAGAACATGCGTGACAGATGTAATTATAAATTACAATGTCTTCCTCTTCCCCTAAATAAAACGCTTCCTACCCCTTCCCCTTCCCTTCCCCTTCCCCAGATCATCTGTTTCCCCTTCCTCCCCTTCCCCTACGCCTCTTGCAACTTACAACGGCAATGGTGTTAGGGAGCAGTACACCAACGGTAAGGGTTCAGGGAAGATAGGGTCTTCGATATCAAAGGCAAGGGTTCAGGGAAGCGATTTTTTGAGAGCAATACACACCAACGGATTTTCAGGCAAGCCTCCTTCCCTTTCCTCTCGCTGTATTTTTATAGAATTTTTGGGTTGAATTTAGCTATTGAGAGGAACAGTAGATACCAACGGCTCTTTTGCAACATCTCAATTCTCTCTCCAAAGTTGCCAAATATGCACCCCAAAAGAGTCTGAATTTTTGAAGTTGGAGTGGCATTTTAGCGGTTATGGGGATGTCACCCTATATGGCAACTCCTGTTGGAGTTGCTCTAACCTAATATGGTCTTTTTTGTAATTTGAACGAGTATGCAAATGAGCCAAAACTGACAGAGCTTGAGTCAAGTTCGAGTTGTTTGGATCATTTAGCGCTCCTTTGAAAAAAATGAGAGCATGAAGTCCCTCATTCTTGGCCTCTAGCTCCCACTTCTCAAGGTAGAGGTGCAAAGTGGAGGGTTTAACGAACCAGACCGTGAACAAAAGGAGGGGTTGGGAGGGTAGATAATTGACATCTAAACAGTAAAAGAACATTAACATAATAGCCCAGAGCAAAATATTCAAACAGCATCTAACACCAAAAAAAAAAAAACTCAGCCAATAATAATAATAACTCATTATAATCCCAAATGGTCAGAATCAACCAATAATGCTACCTCAAAATCGACCAACAACCTCATTTTTTGTTGGCTTGAGATAATATCTAAACAGAGGCACTTGGTGTATTGGTGAGTAAAAAGGAATACAAACTAAGTGTAGAGCCCCCGTATATATAACCAATAAAAGTCATAATAAGGATAAAAAATAAAAAGAAAAAAATTCTAATAAAACCTAATAAACTAGGTTGTTATAACTCCAACACTCTCCCTCAAGTTAGGCGCAAAATGTCAATTAAGTCATTTTGACAACGGAGTCCTGAAGAATGGATAGAGTGACAGGTTTGGTAAAAATATCTGCAACCTGATCACTGGTTTCCACAAATATAGAGTGACAAAATCACTGCTAACCTTCTCCCGAAAAAAGTGAGCATCGATCTCTATATACATCATCCTTTCATGTAATATAGAGTCAGAAGCGAGCTGAATAGCAGATTGATTATCACAATATAATGTAGACGAAGAATTCACTGAAAATCCCAACTAGCAAAGAATCGATCGTAGCCAGATAATCTCACTTGTGTCAAGTGTCAAGTGCTAGTGCCCGATACTCTGTTTCTACTGACGAGCGAGAGACAACTGACTGCTTCTTGCTCTTCCAAGAGATAAGATGAGTCCCTTGAAAAACATAGAAGTTCGTAGTAAATCGACCGTCACACGCTCCCCATAATCTGAATCTGAATAACAGGCTAAAAAATCAGTCTGAGATCTTGATGCATAGAACAACCCAAGTTTAGGACAAGACTTATGTACGAAGAATATGATAAACTGTATCAAGATGAGACTGACATGGTATGTGCATGAACTGACCAACTCGGTCGACAGCGAATAAAATGTTTGGCCTAGTGTTGGTTAGGTAGATAAGTCTACCTACCAACCTCTGATAAACAATCGATCTCTCAATTGCTCACCTTCAGTAGTAAGCTTTAGGTTTGAAATCATAGGTGATGATGCCGGTTTGCACCCCACCATCCGAGTGTCTAAGAGAAGATCTAGAACATACTTTCTCTGAGAAATAACAATACTCTTACTACTACGGGTAACCTCAATCCCAAGAAAGTATCGCAGAAATCCAAGATCCTTCACATAGAAGGCCTCCCCAAGGTCTACCTTGACCTATGCAATCCCAGAAAATATCATCCCCAGTAATAAGAATATCATCAACATATACCAAAAGGATGACACATTGTCCAGAAGTATTCCGTCGAATAAAGCAGGTATGATCAGAATGATTTCTGGTAAACCCTAAACATACAACTACACCACTAAACCGAGAGAACTAGTCTCGTGGTGACTGTTTCAGTCCATAAAGAGACTTACGCAGTCGACACACCTTCCCAACATACTCCTCCTCACCACAAAAGCTTGGTGGTGCATCTACATAAATAATCTCGTCTAGATCATCGTAAAGAAACACATTTTTCACATCTAACTGATAAAAAGACCAAGAGTATTCCGCAACTAGAGAAATAATCAATCGAACAGTAGTCAATTTTGCCACGGGGACAAAGGTAGCACCAAAATAGGACTTGGTACCTGAGTAAAGCCTTTTGCCACAAGCCTAGCCTTTTGCCACAAGCCTAGCCTTGTGACGATCAATAGTACCATCTGCAAGAAATTTCAGGGTGTAAATCCAACAACAACCAACAAGCTTCCACCCTGATGGTAAAGAGACAAGATCCGACATAGGATTACCCTAAAAAGCGTCCATCTGCGTTTGCATGGCAAGAAGCCAATTGGGCCCCCGTATAACATCTAAAACAAAGCGAGGAACCAACGCATCTGATAAGGCCATGCTATAAGCTCGAAATGTATAAAATAGATCACCATAAGAAATATAAGCAAAGATCGGATATAAAGTCCTGACGGTCCAACCATAACGAACAACTAGACGACAATCACGTCGCTGATAACAACATCCTAAATTATCATCCTCCACTAACAATATCTTATCAAGGAAAGTAACTGGCTTATTATCTGCAATCTCATAAGTACTAACAACATGTACATCAATATGCTCAACGAACAGAGAAGTATTACCTACATCGCCTGAGGTAGAGAGGACATCAGTAGGGAGATAAGAGCGAGGACGACGAACATAAACCTGCAAAAGAAAAAGAGACTGGTGACTGTATACTGACAGGGACGAGTGGCTCTGGAGGAGGAGAGACTGATAACTCTGTAGTGATAATATTATATTACATCAAAATAAAAATCCAAATATTCCTTAAACCAAAACATCCACTAATTCATCAAAGAACATCTAAAGAAAGATAGTTATATTACATAAGTCAGTAATCACATTCATACATCATAGTGTCCAACATACAGCTCCTAAGTTCAGACATTAATAAGTCATATCACTTAATTAAAATTCTAATAATTAATACAAATACCACAATCAATAATATAGAAATAAAAATCAAATTACATCCACAACAAGCAAGTATGAAAATAGTAATCCATTTCTTCTTTCTCCTTCTTGACTAGGTTTGATTAATCACATGCTGTTCATTTGTAATTGTGTTGTACACATCAACACATATGAAACAATTATCATTCTCACGTCATCGTGGACAACGATAAAAAGCACGTCCATTGTTTCGTTTGGTCCTTGCGACCAAAAAATTCATGTTCTCAGATCCACACGAACATGGAGGGCCAATACATGCTATTATAACACACTTAAGTACATTAATATCAACAAGTAAAAATTATTCATATAAACATTAAATTGAATATAACAATGCAAGTATCAACAAATTTTTACCATCATAATAAATAATAACATTAGGACATCTATCAATGGTGAGTTGATGCCCACAATTGATTAACAATTGTATCTCTGACACGAGCCATTTGACGTAGCTGACTTGGACTTATGTCTAATTCTATTGGAACCTATGAACTTGATATAGCAACAGTTCTTTCATTATCAACAAATTCTCTTCTTTCCCAGTCGTCAAATAACTGATTTTGACGAGAATGTATTCTTATGGAGGCATTAGCTTTAGGATGGAAAATCGAGCCTTTAGAACTCCAAAACAACGGTCTATCACATTTCGAAGTAAAGAGTACCGATGATTGAATAATTCTTCTTTACCGGTTGGTTGTTGACCCCTACCTTTATAATCATGCAAGTGATATCTCTCACCATGATACGGGGACAAAAAACCAGCATGTTTGTGTAGCCCGAATCCATACCATAATATTTATCCTCTAGCGGCATTGGAAACTTGTTGGCAAGATTAGTAACACACTCAACAAATGTTCTTGAATCATGAGTAGTACCCTCCCACCCACTCATCACAAATATAAAGCGCATGTCAAAGAAACATGCACACATTACATTTTGAGTTGGTACAATACATTTCCCACGGTATGATATCTGCAAATCCGTTGGAACACATACATCAATATGGGTGCCATCAATGACGTCAACACAATTCTTCAAAGAAAAAGAAAGACACATGAATGACATTGAAAGTAGTATTTGTTACAACATGTCTTGCAAATTACTGTCACTTACCTTAAAGAAAGGGTAATATCTTGGATTGAAACGAATCTGAGGTTGAACCATGCTAAAATCGGAAGGGCTGATGATATCAACTCCAAGCCTACAAACTGCTTTAAGAACACGATTAAAGTATTTGGAAATAGTCTCCCTTGAATGTTGAAACCTTTCAGCTACTATGCGATTTCGCTCATTATATGATATTGTAAGTAAAAATATAGCAACTTGTTCTTGCACAGTTACAAACCTAGAGTGTTTCAACCCTTTTTCTTTTAATGTCTCACACAACAACACGAACACAAGTGTGTCCATTCTAAATTGCTCATAGCACCTACTTTCATGTCCATGTAATAGCTCCAACACGTAATCATGCCATTTAAGAGCAGATGCTCTACATAGTTGTTGTGATGTATTGTGACTATCTAATTCTATTGCAGTTGATACAATAGAAATCTCATCATCACTATCTAATATCATATCAAATTCTTCAATTGAATTCATTATTGAATATTCAAATCTACATGTAATATCCATACATAATGCACTTATAAGACATTTATTAAAACACATTATAAATACGCATAATAATTAAACTTCAATCCAAAAGCACACATAATACCAAAGTCCACATACTCCAAAAGTACACATAATACAAAATTACATATAATACCAAAGTCCACATACTCCAACTCCTACACATAATACCAAAGTACGCATAACCTCAAAGTACACGTTAGTAACAAAATCATTCTTCCTATGATCTGGCATAGACAAGAACATCTTCCTATAGCTCATACTATCTCCAAAAAGCTTAATGACCTTTGTGTATGAAGCTCCATCACTATCCTCGAGAGAATTCAAAGCAGCCAAACATTTTTCTAACAGATCATTAATATGCATAACAGCCTCACTATCACCACACGAAGTCGTCGCCATAGACGCACTAGACATCTTATAATCAATATACTCTAACTTCTTCTTTGAATTCTTAACCAACACATTAAGGGTAGATGTAAGTGCTTCCCTATAGTTACCCTTCTTCCTACAATGATTGGTTGTTGGAGTGGTAGACCTACTTCGAGGATGGTTGTTTGTCCTTTTATCAATTGTCTCCACATTCTCAAGTGACAGATCAAAGGTAGGGTCTTTATCTACCTCATTATCCAATGGAGGTTGGGTGGATGGACGAGAATTATCACCGGTTGCCGTTCTCTTTTCATAAATCCTACACAACTTCATGTAATGTGGACACCTTTTTTTCCTGAATTGTCTGACATGCTTATTAACCTATGTTCAAAGAAAATAATGAAAGATAAGCAATACTTATTAACCTAAACCATTTGTCATTATGGTTAAAAAAAATGGATAGTAATCAATACTAAAACCTACCTTGCACAAATCCTTCCAAACCTCATCCTCCAAGGCAATTGTTTTCTTCACGGGATCCCAACCAATTCCAATTTGATTCAACAATTTCTTGAAAACATGGTAAATAGGTCTCAAATTATTAAACTTCCTTCGTAGTTGTTCATACGTGTAGTTGTACCTCGTGCTTAATTGCATGTTTCTTACGAGATTGTTCCACCTAAGTTTGGTAAAAGTAGCATTTGGTCTATTTTTTGTTGCTACTTTCCTATCCATCAAGTCAATGAAAAGTGCCTCCTTATCGGACATCCATATGGCTACATTTTTGTCATTGTCAACCTCTTCAACGTGAGTTTATTCGTTACTCGTTTTCATCTACAACAATTTTGTCAATTATACTAACAACTTTCCAACCACTATACATAACCATACTAACAATTCACAAAATACAACAAGGATCAAGGTGTACAAATACACAAATCCAAGTTAACATCAAATCCAAGTAATGCATTGATAGACAAAAGAAAAGGTGAAAAGAATAAATATAACCACCATCAATACATCATCCCCCTAATATGAGCATAATTTAGTACAATAAAATTTAATACAAAAATATTATTTAAAACTTCACAACTGCTATTTGTATTGGTGATGTCAGCATATAATTTTCTTCAAAAGATGATCCCTGCTTCTAAATGTAGTGGCTAAAAGTGCAATTATTGGTAACCCCTGTGATTAGAATTAGTATGTAGTTTTTTCACCTCCCATCCCATAATCAATAAGTTGTTGAGGAAAAACTTGAAGACAAGGGATGCAAGAAGCAAGAATGTCTACAAACCTTATTTTCCTTTGCAATTTTTCAGTAGACCAGAAAATTCTTATAAGTGTTTCTACAATTTTAAAAATGTTATTTAAATGAGAAATTTGAAACTCTGAAATTATTGATTTCTCAAAAAAAAAATCATGCAAACTATTGGAGTTCTAAGGGCATCATGCGTTAGAATTTTGCTATCAACCTCATCAACCAAAAGAGAAGTAGATGCAAAATGGGAGAATTGGATCACCAATGGATATTCCCTTATGCTGGTATAGTCATATACGGGAAGGCGACAATCACTTCCGATGTCAGTTTCCATAAATTAAGCAGAGGCTCCAAGTTATTGAGTACCACTTAAGTTGGAAGCACAACAAACTTGGAAATATTTAGATCACTTTCTTCGATACAATTATAAAGCCTTTTATTTATGTATTCTTCATTTTCTCATAAAAAGGGACAAAAAATAAGACATTATTCAATAGTAAAGTCACAGGCAAAAGAAGAATAAAAATTCCACATGACTAGAACAATTTAGAAGGGGGTGGAAAGGAATGCAAACAAAAAGAAGAAAAACATAACCTGCAAACAAAGAGGCAATGCTAAAAGAAATCAATGTGTTAAATGTGAACCGCAATGGAAGCACCACTTTCGCTACCAAATCCCCATTAGCCTATCTTAGAACCCATCAATTGGGCTCTTAGTGTAACAGTCACGTCAGAATATAATTTTTGGACTCACATCCAACATTGGCTAAACAATGATACTCAATCATATGAGTCTCCAAATATCTAAGGAACAGATATAATATTTGCCTCTACACACAACCCAATGTACCAAGTCATATTTTCTGAGATAGCAAAAGCAGAAAAAAAAATACGATTAAACCACAAAATTGTGGTCTGCCACATAAAACCAAAATAATCAAAGCACAAAACCGTGGTCTGCCATCAAAACAAACACCAATGTGCTTTGTAAAACCCTAATGATAAATTAATAATGAAATCTCCATACAAATATATAGATTTATGTATATTGTGATGAAAAAAATACAGATAAAAAAAATACGATTAGGGTCTGTAATGTATATATCTATGTAGATCTATGCATATAGATACAGATCTATGTATATATATATATAAACAAGTAAAAGGGTTACACTTACTTTCTTCGTCTTCTGCTGTGAGTCTTCTTCGTGTGAGCCTTCTTCGTCTGTCGATTTGTGAGTCTTGCTTCGTCTTCGTCGATCTGTGAGTGGAAGAGAGAGAGAGTTAGTGAGAGACCTCCAGAGAAGAGAGATGTACAGAAAGAGAGACGAGGAGAGAGAGTTGTTGCTTACCTTCACAGAAGAGAGAAAGTGGCTGAGACAAGAGAGGGGTGCGAAGGGACTGATTTGTGCGAAGAGACAAGAGTGGATGAAACAAAAGATCCCATATTTATACTCTATCATATGAAGTGGGATTTTGTGGCTAACAAGATTCGAAGGTAAGACCTCATTTAAACAAAAAAACGTGTATTTTCTGTTTTGCGTGTTTCCTGAAACAAAAAATTTTGTTTCCATTTTTTTGTCTTTGTCTCCAATACAACGAAAACAAAACAAAACCAAAAACAGGTACCAAACATATTTTTGACAAAAATTGACAATAAAAACACAAAACACATGACAAAAATGTTGGCCAAAGAGCCCCATAAAGTCTCATACTCAAACCAGCGCTGGGTCAAATAGTCATAATAATCCTGGACGGTCATATCTCCCTATCAACCATAGGAGAGCTCTTGAGAAAGCTCATAAACACGTACTCTCCGTCCTGACTGGGAATACATCTCCGATAATGTGCTCCATAGTTTCAGAATAGAGCTATAAAATTGGTGAATCCTGCAAACAGATGGCTCCATCGAACCAAATAACCATTCAAGAATGACGCAGTTCTCAGAGAACCACGTAAAATATTCAAGGTCGTCATCAACTGGCTTTGGGTGAGATCTCGTTAGCCAACTAAGCTTTTCTACACGACCTAAGAAAGCTTGAATGAGCAAGACCACTCAGCAAAGTTACGATCATTCAACAGCTGTGTTGTAACTTTCTAAGAGATCATGTCCAACAATACTGGTAATGCAACTGTGCCAGCCGATACTGTATACTGGTCAAACATAAAAGTGAAAGTTCTAATAGATGTCTCAACGGTAGAGGTATCAACTGTAGGGGTCTCAAGTCCCTCAGTAGTATTCATATCAATAAAAATACTAGGGCACCCGTGATAGAAAAACAACTCTAAAATAAATAAAGGGATAAAGTAAGAGAGAATAATATACCTCCAGTCGAGCGATAGCGACAGATAAAGAAAATCTAGAAAGCTCTCAAATAATCAAGCTACGTTGCCTAGAAATCCAATAAATATAAATAAATAATCTACTGCATCAAGAGCAGATCAACGAAAAAAAAGATTCAACTCCTCTTACAAGGTCCTATGGTCCCAAATAATCACGAGCACGAAAGCAAAACACAAAGCTGTGACAAAGAGCGCGACCTAGAGGTGGGTTGGTTCGCTAGAGTGGGTATTATGTTGGATTTGGGGCTGGACCAGGTTCATCTTATTGGCAGACTTGGGTGATTTTGTCGCTGGGTTGGGTCAATCGGTGTTGAGATGCTGCTTTGTTGTTGGTCACTAGTTTGTTGTTTTATGGGTGCTGTCGGTGTTGTTTTATGGGTGCAGTCGGTGGACTGATTTTGGGTTAGTCTGGGCTCAATTTATTAAGTATGTCAGTCGATGTGTTGTATGCTGGTATGGTATGTTGTCAATGGAGTTTGGTATGGACTGGTATGTTGGCTGGGTAGTTGGTGAAAGTAAAAAAGGTGGCTGGACAGTCAGTGATTTCTGGTTAGTGGGTTTGTCAGTGTGGGTTGCTGGCTGCTGTGTCGGTGGACTGGGTAGTAGGTTTGTAGGCTAGTATCGCTACTGGCAATTCAGGCTGTAGGTGGCTGGGTTGGGCAGATGATGGCTGCGACGTGGAGGAGGGGCTGGTGGTTGCGACGTGTAGGAGGGGCTAGGGTTAGGGTTTTGGCTCTGATACACCCTTAATGTATTGGTGAGTAAAAAAAAGATACAAACTAAGTGTAAAACCCTATATATATAGCCAATAAAAATAAAAAGGTAAAAAAAAAAAAAAACTCTAATAAAACCTAATAAACTAGGCTACTATAACTCCATTGAGGCAAACAAAATAAACAGAGGTAACAAGAGCAGATGATGAGCAAACTGCGTTTCACAAAACAAAGAACAAAACTACATTTTTAAGGGTGACCAAAACTTACTACAAAACAATAACATGACACTATGACAAGTAGCTTGAGAGGAGTAACATTGGGTGTGTATTCAATATTCCCAAATAAAAGGGAAATTTGATTTATGATCGATTTCGTCACACATAAATAGGAATTTCTAGTTGTACCTTGGTAAAAACAGACTATTTTCTTTAGTGGAATTAATCAATTCCTTTGTTTGCAACTGAATGAGCCATTGTTACAGGTTCTAAGAAAACATACTATACTGCCACTGTTGGTTCCACTACAATGTGGAAAAAACTTCGTTGCGAAAACATGGTGAAAATAACAAAATTGGAAGAACTCGGTAGTTACTAGGATGATAAAAATCCCCCCAACATTAATGTGTTCCAAAGACATCAACCACAACCTTAGCATCAGTCACATAATCAAATCAAGGAAAAAAGAGAAATATAATCAAATCAAGGAAAAAAGAGAAATACTAACCGAATTATAAATAAGCATAATGAAGAAAAATCCAAGTACATGACCATACAAGCTTCAGGCATCTCCTGAAACTAATTCCATTCTTTTACCTACTCAAAAAAAAGGCCAACTATTTATCAAGGATAAACTAATCCACAGAGGATAGTCACCATATTCTAGCGAGAGATCCTAAACATTCATTCATAATCATCCTCTTCCTGAAAGAACAAACAATATAGTAGTCTTAGGATATACCAAGTACATATAATATAATTGAATGCCAAGCTTAATTTTGAAATTAACAATGTTTACCTCTCCAGTGCCCTCCTCATCGGCATCATTCACCTCAGACCTCGAGTTTTCAAACTCCTTTTCACCAGAGGCGTTTCCACCATCCACCTGTGGAACAAAGATGAAATTTAAAAAGATAAATGAGACAAACCACAAAGAAGATGATCACAAGCTAAATTTCTATTCAAATTGCAAAGTAATGCAAAGAATTCATACATGAAAACAAAGGCGGTTAGCAGGCCTCTTTGGCTTATTAGGATCCTTAGCGGACTTCGCTCTCTTAGTCAATGTCTTGCTTGCAGCCACGCCTCCCTTCTTCACATAGAGCCTAAAAATAGCCAAATCCAGAGAGAGAGTAAGACGGATGGGGTCCGCCCCCTCCCTCTTCCTCCAAGCCCCAACCAAAAAAATTTAACACAAAAAAAAATTAAAAAAAGAAAAGAAAAATGGGGTCATGGTATGCTCCTCAGTTACAGTGAACTTGAAGTAAAATACTCAAGTGTACAGTTATCCAGTCCTTAGTTTGTGTGTGAAAAATAGCCAAGGAAGTAACGAATGGGATGCCTTCTGGCCTTCTGCAATTGTGAGTAATCAGCTAAATTACTAGCAGCTGTTCATGTAATTTGAACAGAAAACTCATCTGTTTCATGTAACAAACAGCTGCCATTTCAGTTGTCTCCTTATTACTTCAACATTCGAGGCAGACATGGGTAATTAGCTCTAACTATGTTATTGGTGCCACACTTTGATAGAGAACTCTCAGCAGTCAACCAAATCATCACTAGGACTCTACATCAAGCTCAACCTCATCCTCAAGCTTGTCGGACTGGGCAGTCTCTGGGAAGAATTCTTCAAGAGGATACATCTTCTGAAATAGCTGTCATATGCAGAGTCACCAAATTAGAGTGAGCACTAAAATATGAATTATATAATTTCCAAGACCTCAATCGGTATAGCCCTCGACACAACAGTTATAGGGGATGTGGATGGCACTCAAGGTGAATGAATTAGTCTTGAAGAATTACTTCAGAAAAAATACTACCTTCATTGCCTCATCTAAAACATCAATGTAGTTCAGATTCCCATCTGGCATTGGAACTGATTCGCATGACCCCTGGACAATGTTCAAAATAGCATTAGAGTCAAGCAGTCAAACCAAGGGCTCAAAATATATAATAAAATTGCATTGATATGTGAAACATTACACACAATGATTAAGGTGCAACAATCATCAAGAATTTCGGCTGCACATGCAAAAAACATGTATGTCAAGGCTTCAAGAAGGGTCTCAACTCTCACAGTGTTAAGTCTGAAGATTGCTAACATAACTGATTGGATGCCCAAAATAAGTAACAAATGGACAAGCTTTTCAAATAAAGCCTACCTTCTTTAGGCTCTCAATATACCTCTATATCCACAGGAAAGTGAACTAGAGATAAAAAAAATCTCTTAAAACCCTGTTTGCTTCTAACCACACAACCTAGCGGAAACTAAATTGTCAGGGGCACGAGTGCACACAAACAATGGCATTCAGTAGAACATAAAAGACTAGATATGTTGAAAACATAATAAGCTCCTGTATAAAGATGAGAAGCAAACCATAATAAGCTCCTGGATGTAGAAGACACTCCAAAGTAGGGTGGGTTTCACTTGTTCTGCATTCTCACTCTGATCAGTGTTTACTATTTTCAGCATTTCCAGACACGGGAGCCCAAAATAAAGCATTTATGGCTGCATGAAGTAAGTTTTTCCCTTGAATGACATTGTCACACAAAGCTGAAAGATATAATATAAACCTGAAAAAGAAAGCACACAACATGAATCAACTATCCCCAATGTTTTGCTCTACCGACAGAACATTTTGGTTAATCTAGAAAAAAGATATTAAAATTCACAGATCACTCCTTACTCCAAAACATGTATTTCCACCGACCAGAACTTCAAGCCATAAAATTTTTTAGAACTTAAATCAATTCAAGTAGTAAGCGTAACTGATTTAGGAATGAATTCCATTTCTTTCACTCCTAGCAAAGGATGATACATCTAAGGCACTTCAGATACTTTTTACCACTATAATACAGCGCTGAGTCGCACTCTTATGTGCCATCTGGCTGCCTGATAAATTTTCTACCCAAACAAGTGCTTTATCAAGAATAGGAGAAAAATGGAACTCCAAAAAGTAGAAAACCTAACCTTCAACATTATTTATACAAAGTAGTGACCCTCATATTTGAAGCCATGATTTTACCACAACATTAGGTCCTTTCAACCGGCAACAGGAATCTATTTTAGAGCATATCCACTTCAAGCAAGCAATGTGAAATGTAAAGACGTCTTGCATACTTTTTGATTATTTTCAATTGACAATCAAAGAGACAAAAAAATCCAGATGCACCATCCCAATAAGAGTTCTGTTTTGGTGCACACAGGCATAGGAAAACAAACATAGTAAAAGAACAGATAAAATCATAATGTGTGCATGTATATAAGTGGTCAGTATCTAATCCGTTGAGAAAAAGCTAAATGGATTACCATGTCTGAAGATAGAACAAATTATGAAAAGCAGAAGAGGTCTAGTTCAGTTTTTCTTCCTTCAGGGAGGAAAAAAAAAAGGAAACAAACAATTAACTTACATGCCAGGAGGACAAACGGCCAAATTGCTTCCTAGCTGTAGAACTCGAACTAATGTCACCTGTTCAGGATACAGAGCTGGAGAGAAAGAAGAGTCAATAAACATGCTCCTTAACCCTTCAACAAAGAATGACTATAGAATGTGGCATAAATCTCACATTTAGGAGGATATAATGCCAGAAGACTTATTGCATCTGCCTTTAAGGAAGTCTTCGTAATGCATATTCCCCTAGCCACCTTTCCTTTAACATCATCCCTAGGCCAAAAATCTGAGAACCTAGGAAGCACGGATACGGATACGTAACACGGGTACGATACGATACGGATATGTGACACGGGTACGATACAATACGGATACGGCGATACGGCAAAACTTAAAAAAATAAGATACGGGCACGGCCAGGATACGTCTATAATAAAATATATTTTATATTTTATTATTATTTAACGACTTAAAAATTAAAATTTTTCAATAATTCTTTAACATTAGTAAGTAAAATTAGAAATTTTCACCATGAAAAGGTTATAATATCATCTCATTATGATCTGTTCATAAAATGAGCATAACAAATTAAAGGAATTATAATAACATTTAACTAGTTGGTTTTACAAGTATTTATTTTTAAAAGTATAGTTTAAGTGATTCTTTTTTTTTATACCCTCTTAACATATAATAATAGATAATACTTAAAAAACACTCATGTTTTTAAAATCAGATGGAATTTTATTGATATTTTATATTGTATGTGAACTCCAAAGAAGGGTTATAGCTTAAAATTGAAAATTGTACATCTTACACCATATTTAGAAGTATCCGCGAAGTATCTACATATTTTATTAATTATCGGATACGGATGATGCGTATCCGATACGTATCATCGAGTATCCGACGAGTATCGTATCCGATACGGTATCGGATACGGGTACGTCGACCTTGATGAAGTATCCGTGCTTCATAGCTGAGAACTATCTTGCAGAAAATCTGAGGGAGAATTACGAACTGGAGATGGAACTGTAAATGATGAATCTAGGATCACCTGATGGCTGGATAGCTCCAGACCAGAAGCTATCTTAACCCCTTTACAACTGTTACTGGCCTGCAAATTTTAATGAGATTGCATGTCCAAGATTACTAAATGCTTTTTGAAAAAAATGGCATGAGTGAGGTCCATGTAAACCTCTTAAGCAGCCATAG
Source organism: Ilex paraguariensis (assembly GCA_963454935.2). Lineage (NCBI taxonomy): Eukaryota > Viridiplantae > Streptophyta > Magnoliopsida > Aquifoliales > Aquifoliaceae > Ilex > Ilex paraguariensis. Next base: position 710,214 of record CAUOFW020001725.1, on the reverse strand, counting down.
TATATGCATCCTTAATGCTTCTGAAAGTTATCAAATAAGAGATAATTCCAAACCTTGTCTATAAGCAGAGCATTCACAGCCATTCGCAGAACCTGTATAATAGCTGTTGTAAATGTAGATTAGTATTATAGCTTGGCAAAGCTACAGCAGAATATTTTCACAACAAATTCATATTATCAGGACACTTTTTTATACATTCAATTTATCCAATCAACAGGAGTGGCAATCATATCCAAGGCCCCTAAAATAAGTATTATCATGGCCCCATAAACCTATGTCCAGAGTAAATGTTTATGTACCGTGCTTGAAAACTTTCCAAAATCCATTTGCAAACCGAGGTTTCCCTACTCCCTAGGGAGCGAGCTAGGCCATGTGGCTGATCCAAGATAATCGCGAAAAGGCTTTCTTTGGTTTGGTAGAGTGCATCCAAGCTATTCTTGATTCACAATTCACAAAGGTCCAAGTATAGGTGACAATCATAGCTATCCATAGAGAAGTAGTTTACAACTATGCTCAGTGAAAACTTACATACAGAGAGCCTTTGACAGCAGCATGGCGGCAAAACACTTGTGGGAGTTCCCCTTGACCATGCACAGGGTAAATCAAAGCCCCCAGTGCATTAGGGAACCTGAAAAAGATGAAACAACGTAAGAAATGATCTGTCGTGGAACACATACGGCACATGTGATGCCCACAATTGCAACTATAAGACTTCACAGCATAAAAGCAGGTAATGCAGTATTCAGTTTTTACTGTCAAGAGATGTTAAACTTGTCAAACTGTATGGTATCTAACAGAAACCTTATATAAAATCAAGTATATAATGTTGCAGCTATACAAGGGAAATCTGTGCATACTGATCTACATGAGCAAAAAAAAGGTTGAATGAAATCGATCATTTTGCTGCAGTTTTAATTTATTTTCTGTCTTGTGATAAGTTCTCCTGTTCATAGCCATTAACAAAACCATTGCTGGTTTGACCTCTGCAAGATGAAATGAAATGCACATCGCATTAAACTCGGTACATTCTGTGCATCGAATCACTACTCATATGACATATCAATTGTCAAACAACTTCTTGTCGGCATTCTATCAATTAAGAAAAGATCCAATCGCTTTGTTTTTTCTTTATTAATATGAAACAAGTAGACGGTTCCACAAGTCTGATTGTCTTTCTTCAAGTGTACTTTATTTGGGGACTGTATTGGAAAAGATGAACCAGAAGTTAGGCTGCATTTTTCAGATACTAAGATCAGTCATAACTCATATATAACAAATCTTTTGGACATTTCCATGTCACCTTCCATCATTTCTAAGGCTGAAACACAGCCATCTATACACTCCCATCTCTCTTTAATGCTTACTCATAGGGTGCTTGGTCAACAATATAGAACTTAAGCCAATTTTATATAAGAAACAAAGATATCTTACCCCTTCCGCATTAGAGAAAAAACGTGGCGACATAAGGAGGAGGGTTTTAAAGGGTTAAGATCAGAATTAGGAATCAAACAGAAAAACTCAAAAATCACTACTGCATAAGTTTTCAGTTTTCCAGATGAAAACAACTTTTCATGTTTTTGCCCTTGACCAAAAAAAAAAAAATTTTTGCCCTTACGTTTTGTATTTTTTCCTCGGCTGGTCACAATTGTCTTCTACATAAAATAGTAATCGCAGTTGACTAAACTTCAACAAAATGGAACTAGAATAACTACTGGATAACCATTGTAGTATGAAAGAAAAACAACAAATACCTGCCAACAGAGGAGTGGTAAAGTGCTAAACAACTAATTCCCTCTTTTGTCTTGACAACATCTTTACAGACTTCCACATTCTCTTGATCATAATCTGCCATAGTTATTGCATATAGTGCAAGTTACTCATAACTTGCTAAACTGATGAGTAATGCAAGTTACTCATCAGTTTGTAAAGCACCAAGTAAAAGGAACTAAGGCAAGAAACATTATAGCATCATTTGCAATTTTGATAGGACAACAGAAGTTGGCTACAGCGGAATTTTTTATGCATCATTTGCAATTAAAGTCCTCCAAATAGGCAATTGGAAAAGCACAAATATACGGACAAGGTATCAACTTCATTAGGGAAAAAAATGACCTTCACTAACAATAAGCCATCACATAGATATACAATCAAGAATGTACAGAGAGAAACAATGGCAGCTCTTACAATCTCTACAGAAAAGCACAAAAAGACAAAGGAGAGAGAGAAGCTTAAAGAAGAATTATTTCAAACAGAAACAAGAGCCAAGAAATGTAACAAAATTCACAGACACCAAAATGCATCATAAAAAAAAATTGTTTGTTCATAAATAGCCGCAACACAGAATATATGTCACCATGAAGCAAGTATATGTTGAAAGCAATACTCTTAGCCTAACTGGATTGTGGGTTTTAATTGTTTTACGTGCTCACATAAGGTCTTCACCCCCAGAAAAATTAATAATAAATAGGCAGAGCATTAAAAAGAAACAAACATAACAAAAGCAACAGTAAAACTTTAGGTTCCATTTGGTAATCTGGAAGAAGAGGGGAGGGAAGGGAAAATGATCTTAAAGTAACAAACCACTACCTTTCCCGAAAATTTTCTCTCCTTCCCATCATTCTACAGATAACTAAATGAAGGGTAAATTTTCCTTTCTACACTAAAAACAGAAATTATCCGCTAAATGGTTAACCTACTATACTTTCTCTTCCCCAGTCCTCTAAAACACAAATGCAGCATTTTCAGGCAATCAACAGCTTATAACAAACCAAATTCAAATAAATAAATAAAACAGCTTATAACAAAGATGCCCATAACTTGAGAATTTCAACCAAATATACTGATACTTTAGTTTTCTCAATAAAACTCCCCCTAGTTGTCAAATGGAATTAAAAAAAAAATCAGAATCACATAACAACTTTGTGAAAATATTTCTAATCAATAAATAATGATAGTAATAAACATAAACTCCTAAGAGTTAAAAGATACTGAAACAAACAAAGAACTCTCACTAAGAGCATCTCCAACCCACTAACCATTCTCCAATTTTTAGTTATTTTGGTGAGCTTCACTCCAAAAATCAGCTCCAACCAGCTAGCTATCCTCCTCGCCAAAATTTAGGAGGTCTTCATACTTGCCAGATCTGGAGAAGCCAGATTTGCTCGCCACTCCTTGCTGCTGAACATCTTCAACTGTGAACAATCAAGTATTCATCTCTCCGTCCACACCCCCACCCCTCTGTTTTGCTGCCAAAATCCACCTTCCCCTCCCCCTCTGTTTTGCTGTCAAAACCCACCTCCCCCTCCCCACTGTTTTGCTGCCGAATGCCGAACACCCATCTTTATTGATTTTTGGGTAAATGGTGGTTAAATTTTTGGTTAAATCAGTATTAATTTGTGGTTAAATTGTTATTGATTTATGTTTAAATTGGTGGTCAAATTGGTATTGATTTTTGGTTAAATTGTTATTGATTTGTGATTAAATTTATACAATGCATGGTTGAATTGTTTTTTGTTATTTGAAGTGGATGCGTGTTAAATTGCTATTTAGTTGTATTATTTAAAATTTGATTAGAATTATTGTTATAGTATGCTTTGGGTTGAATTACATGAATAATGTATGATTTGGATTGAATTCTAAGCATTAAATATGGAACCATTTGAACATAAATATTACTCACTAATCTCTTAAACGACGGAACAAACATAAATGAGTTTACCACCGAATCAATAAACCACATAGGTCATTTTTCACTAATATCACCTCAAATAGAATTCACCACCAAAAATGTTCAAAGCGACAACTTTACAGTTGAGGAGGACTTAGTTTTAACTTTGGCTTGACTTAATATTAGCATGGATGTCGTGCGTGGAAATGAGCAAAAATCTAAAACGTATGGACGGAGAATTTTGGAGTATTTCAATGAATACAAACCCCAATCAGACTGTAATCACAATCATATTTTTTTGATGAATAGTTGGTCGACAATTCAACTAATCACCAATAAAATTTTGTGGTTATTTTGACCAAATTAAAAGGTTAAATCAAAGTGGTGTCACAGAGAAAGACAATATATGAGTGTATTTTTAATTACGAGTGTCAAAATAGTGTACTTTTCATTTATAATACATAGTATTATTGTAAAATGCAAAGAAGGTGTACAAGGGACGGTATAAATGTTCTTTTTTGTTTGAACATTGTTGGAATGAGTTACAGTATCAACCAAAATGGATGGAGAATTCTCAGTCTAAGAAGTAAAAAATAAAAGGTGGTGCAGCTCCTAGCAACTGTAATCCTTCAACACCAGAATCAATAAACAAATGAGAAGACAGTGCGTTTTAGCACATTGATATCAATGTGGGATCTAGGTAACCCAAAAAAGGTATGTCAAATCCATATATCGTATGAAACCACCATCTCTAATACTTGTTGGCATAGTTATCAAATCATGTATCGGAGGGCGTATTGTTTTTTAAAAATAGTGTATCATATCATGCATCGTATCGCGTATCATAAGATACAGCGTAATTTTAAAAAATTAATTGTAAAATATATATGCTTTTGAAAAAAAATCCTAGACTCATAAAAACATAACATTTCATTAATATTCCACTTAATATTCAAGTCACCAATATAATTTACTAATATTAAAAAAATAATAAACGGTATCAAATTAAATTAATGATACTTATATATACTTAAAAATAAAAAATTATAATGTAGGGAGTATTAAATAAAATTTTTCATTCTTATAACCACAGTCGTGAGTCTACACAGTACCCACGACTCACGAACAAACATAGAGAGCCAGAGAGAAAAGCAAAAGACGATCGCCGATCGCGATGCTGATGCTGGTGGAGAGAGAGAGCGAGAGAGAGAAAGAGAGAGAGGAAGAAGAAGAAAAAGAAGACGAACAGTGGTACCTAGGGTTTCATCCGAAATTTACAGGTTAGTTTTACTATTTTTTTCAATTTCAAAAATTTGTTTGATTTGTTTTTGTTTTTGTTTTTGCTTTTGTTGATTTGTTGCCTGGTAATTCTTGTCTCCTTAATCTCTGTTGGTTTTTTTTTTTGGCATTTTCTCTATTATCTGATTTTGTGGGCTTCGGTGTCTTTATTTCTGTTGGCTTCGGTGTCTTCATCTCTGGTGCGAATCGGGCTATAAAAAAAATAAATTAAACAGCGACTTCGCATATCGATGCGTATCGGTACAATATGTATCGTATCGTAAAAACGTATCATGTATTGGGCGATACAATACAAAAACGATACATAACTACGATCCGTATCGGTTTAGGCCTGTATCGTGACGTGTCGTACGATATTAACAACTATGCTTGTTGGTGGTTTTATACAATCTATAAATTTGACATGCTTTTTTTTGGTTACCTGGATCCCACAATGATATCAATGTGCTAGAATGCACTGTCGTCTCATTTGTTTACCGATTCTGGTATTGAATGATTAGAGCTATTAGGAGTTGTATCACTTTTTGTTTTTTGCTTATGAGACTGATAATCTTCCATCCATTTTGATTGATACCGTAACTCATTCTTCAAACGAAAAAGAACATTTATACAGTTCCTTGTACACTTTATTTGCATCACGGATTTGAAAATTATACAGTAATACTATGTATCATAAATGAAAAGTATGCTATTTTGACACTTGTAATTAAAAATGCACTCATACCTTGTCTTTCTCTGTCACACCACTTTGATTCAACCTTTCGAATTGATCAAAGCAGTCACAAAATTTATTGGTAGCTAGTTGAATTGTTGACCAACGATTTATCAAAGAAACCTGATTGTTATTACAATCGACTGGGGTTCGTATTCGTTGAAGTCCTCCCAAACCCTTCACAAATACGTTTTATATTTTTACTGATTTTCATGTATGGTATCCACACTAATATTAAGGCAAACCGAGATTAAAACTACGTTCTCCTCAACTGTAAAGTTGTTGGACCTTTTTGATAGTGAATTCTATTTGAAGTGATATTAGTGAAGAATAACCTATGTGATCTACTGATTCGATGTTAAACTCATCTAAATTTGTTCTGTCGTTCAAGAGATTGGTGAAGTAATATCCATATTCAAATGGTTCCATACGTAATGCCTAGAATTCAACCCAAAACATACATTATTCATGTAATTCAACCCAAAGCATACATTATTCATATAATTCAATCCAAAGCACACTGTAATAATAATTATAATCAAATTGCAAATAATACAACTTAATAACAATTTAACACCCATCTACTTCAAATTTAACCAAAAATCAATAGTAATTTAACCACCTAGTTAACCAAAAATTAATAGCAAATTAACCACCTATTCAACCAAAAATCAATACCAATTTAACCACCTATTTAACAAAAAGTCAATAGCAATTTAACCACCTATTTAACCAAAAATCAATAGTAAATTAACCACCTATTCAACCAAAAATCAATACCAATTTGACCACCTATTTAACAAAAAGTCAATAACAATTTAACCACAAATCCATACTAATTTAACGACTATTTATCCAAAAATCAATACCAATCACTAACAAAAATCAATAAATCAATAGATTTGGGTTTTCGGCATTGGGGGAGGTGAGGGTGGGTTTTGGCATAGGGAGGGGGAGGGGGTTTCGAGATTGGGGAGAGGGAGGGGGGTTTCGACAACAAATCAATCTGCAAAACAGAGGGAAGGAGAAGGTGGGTTTCGGTAGCAATCGACAGCAGAACAGAGGGGAGAAGGAGATGGATTTCGAAAACAAAACAGATGGGAGGGGGAGGTGGGTTTCGGCAGCGATCGGTAGCAAAACAGAGGGGAGGGGCAGGTGAATTTCGGCAGCAAAACAGAGGAATGGGGGTGTAGAGGGGGAGATGAATACCTAGTTGTTTAAAGAAGTTCAACAGCCAATAGGAAGGAGTGATGAGCAAATTTGGCCTCTCCAAACCTTGCGAGTGTGGAGACTTTTTAGATTTTGGCGAGGGAGGTGATATTTTAAGTGAAGCTCGCCAAAATGACTAAAAAGTGGAGATTGGCCAGTGGGCTCGAGATGGTCTAAGAGAGAAGGAAGGGTGATTCGATGTGTACAACTTTAACTTCGGTGAAAACCCCATTTTCTCCAAGAAAACCACGAACGGACTCTCCAATTCCTCCGCCGAAATCCTCTTATTTTCACCGCTCGCGCCATCAACAGAACCAACAGCTTGCAAATGTTCCTGAACCAGATTAAAGAACCTCATCAGCTGATTCTTTTCGGTAAGCCCTAGACTCCTATCTTTGAATATGGCTTTCCTCGAATCAGGCACATTCCAAAGCTTCCCATCAACGTCACAAACAAAGCTCGCCTCAGTACTCTGAAACTCCATGTACTGATTTACCCCCAACCTCAGCATGAGGTCAACAACCGAATCAGCACAGAAGAAAACCCTAGGTCCGGCCAAATCGATGCTGCACATTCGAGATTGTTCGAGGGGTTCGGTGGAATAGGAGGAGATCTCGACTTCGGAGTACATGGTTTAGGTGGTGAGAGAAACAGCGATGAATTCATCAGTGTCATTTGATTGGGGTAGCGGTATATGAAGATACGGATCGAATGATTGGGACTGGGAATGGAGGAAGGAGGTGAGTTCGTCGAGGGGGAGAGAGGAGAAGTGGGATCCGTAGAAGGAGTTGGAGTCAAGGTGGATTACCGATTTTCCGACGGCGGAGGCCGCCGCGGCCATTATGGATGATGGTAAATCGGTGCCGACGTCGATTAGGTCAAAGTTGGTGGGTTCGATTGGCAGATACTCCGTCGTATCGGCCATTGCGACCAGCAATACAACAGATCACAAGTAGAGATAAAAATCAGTAGCAAAACCAACAATACAACACATATTCCAGAGAGCAAATAGCAAAATCAGTAGCCATAAAACATCAGCAACTGGAGAAAAAAAATCAGATCGCATTTGTTACAGATCAGATTACAGTGAACGACTGGACAAAAACAAAAAAAGGGATCAGATCAAATTTGTTACAGAGGCTTCAGCGAGGGAAAGGAAAAGAAAGAGTGGAGACAAGTTCTATGGTTGCTTCGGTGTGCTGAGCAACTGGAGGAAAAAAACAATGAACAGATCAGATCACACACCACACCGTAGATCAGAAAAATTCCATAGATCTGATCAGAATTTGTTACTTGAAGGAGAGGCCTTCAGCTAGGAAGACGGAGAGTGAAGAATAGGCAGCTTGCGGCGTCGTTGGGCTGAGCGACTGAAGAGCTACAGACAGAGAGACGGAGGAGCTCCGCCGGCAGTTAAAGTCTAACAGCACGGCGCCGTCTTGAAAAAAAATTCAGAAACCAGCTAAACACACACACACAACGACGTCGTCCACAACCCCTCTGAACCCGCTGCAATGTTGTCTCCAACCTGCAAACAAAAACCCCCTTGTTAAATATAACTCTGGTATCTAAAGTACGTGTGCAGTGTCTATTTAATTATCAATTTTTTAATTGTGATTATTTGATTTCTAAAAATTTTAATTATTATTTATGTAATTCATTCTCAAACGTTTGTCAAGAAATCACTAACGTCCTTAGTCATGCACCAATTATGTAAAACAAATAAACACAAATTAAGAACCATTTAATTGGTGTGCGACCAAAACTAACATGATTTTCTGAGTGACGTTTGGGATTGGACTATTAAGAAACAAATTAAGAATCTTAGGGATGAAATAAATACAATTGAAATATTAGAGATCAAATAGATATTAAACACATACTTTAAAAACTAAAAATATATTTTACCCATAACCCTTCATTAGGCCATTTAGGCATGTGGGAATTCAATTAAGAATATAATTACATGTTGAGTGATAAAATCCAAAATTTCCTATTGCTGTGTATTTAGTAGTATAGGGCCGGCCTTTTCACGAAATTCCCACAGGCAACAAAAACTATTTTATTGCTAGCTTTCATTTAGGTTATATAATGACTCACGAGAAAGGTTCAAAATTTACAAAATATACTACTCAAATTTGGAAGAATGATTGTTTGAAAATATATTATTAAAATTTTAAAACTTACATTGATGTTAGGGCTTCGATTTAGGAGAATGGTTGCTTGAAAATGATCATGGTTGACAAATTGTTCGAAGACATTCCTGGTTTAAACGAGAATCACAGCGAAGAAGACAATAGTTCTCGGTTGGAGAAGAAGACGACACCCCTTTCTCTTTCTCTTTCTCTTGTCCCATTGAAAATGAAATAAACATAAAGATGGAAGGATTGGTTTGTCGAATTTGTCAAAAAAAAAAAATTTCTTTCCTTTGTCTGATGATTTTGGTATTAACAGTGTACATTATTTGTTGAATACCTTCTAGTACTCAGGATGGCAATCGTGTTGATTCGGATTGAGTCATTTCGAATTCGTATCGACCACTAGCCAACTCTAACTCAATCTGTTTAATTAATCGTGAAGTGTCGTGTCGACCTATTTATTTTTATGTTATGTTTGTATTAACCCGTATAACTTGTAAATAAAAAATTTAATGTTCAATTTTATGTCTAAAATTTTTTTATCCCTTAATCAAACTTGAAGGGGGAATCAATAAATGAGGTCGAAAAGATGGATTCGGAGCTTGGATGTCGAATCCCAGGCGTGAAGTGACTTCGTTCTTGTTAAAAGAAACTAAAAGTAAGGGATCGGTGTGGTCCACCTCCGATGCCAAAGTTAGTTTAGTGGAATAACGTGTTTATTAAGTCTAAAAATAAAAAGATAGAGAGTTTTCTCTTAAGCAATTTTTATTTACCTTTACCTTTCATTTATGAGGTCTTTTATGGTTATGTTGAGTGTGTTTTTAACTTTAAGGGGTAATGATTAAAAGGAATCATTTATTATTGGGTATGTATAAAACTATTGTCATGCAAGAGCCTTTCACTATTAGCTTGTCTCAGTATGGTGGCAGTCTACGTGTAGGACTATCAAAATTTGACACGATATGATTAATCGATACGAATTGACGTGAATTAAACAGATTTGAGTGAAATTTTAACGGATTTAGGTGGTAAACAGGTTGACCCATCAGATACGTTTAATAAACGGGTTATTTTCGGGTGAGACTTGTCAAACCGTTTATCACACGTTTACCCGTTTTAAATAAAATTAATATAATATTAAATTAATAATTATTTTTAAAAAATTAGCCAAAAAAAAGAAGTAAACAAATCAATTTCAAAAAAAAAAAGTATATCAGTAGTTTAAAGACAAAAGAGGAGAGATGGGGAGATGTAGAGCAGTGCAAAGATAAAGGCAAACCAATACCTTTTGTTTTTGTCCCACATCGGCAAATGAGGCAGAGATAGGGAGGGTTGACTTGCCTATAAAAGGCAGTGGTCTCTTTTTTTTTTTTTTAGCTTTCAAATATGATTTTTATGTAAGATTTGACTAGAAATTCCTATTTTTTGAAATAAGTACAGCTGACGGTAAAGAAAATGGAGTATTCAAATTTGTTGATATATTTTTTTAAAAATTAAACGGGTTAAATGAGTTATGTCGTGTTACCTGTTTATTAAACATGTCGTGTTCGTGTTGAGATTTTTCACCCGTTTATTAAACATGTCGTGTACGGATTTACATGTTTTTCACCCGTTATCCGTTTAACCTGACATGTAACCGTTTAACCCAACATGTTTGACACTCCTAGTGTCAGACATGCTATCTCAAGTGTCAAATTCTTCCTAACTGGCCTAATGTAGTTAGTGACTGACGTAGTTCGGTTATCTGTTCATCTAACTCTATGACCGTTCAACGTGCTCCGAGGTCCAGATTGTGGCAATGATTATATCCATCAGTAGCACTCGATTCCTTGTGACCTCTTGAGTCGCTTAGTAATTTTATTCGACGGCTCCATTATCCTCGGAGCTCGTTTTAGGCAGCTGTGATGATTAACCTTGAATTTTGACATGATAATTTTTTGGCACCTTTTCAAGTTCGGAAGGAGTGCATTTAAGGTGTTGTACTTTTAAACAACACACATTTGGTAACCACTGCCACGTGTTGCCAAATCTTGTATGGATCTGACCCTTAGGCTCCCCTCTATTGGATTAAACAAATCTGGACCCTTGGTGTTTGGTATAAGTATCATCTCCTTCTCATTTTTTTCTATTCTTCTTTTGGTTTTTGATTTTTTTGCCTTCACTCCCGGACTCCATAGCCGAAGGTTGTCCTATTTTTTCCTTTCTTCTTTTTCCTTTATGAGCATTGAGCCCATACTGGTATATAGTGATAGTTAACCTGAGAGCCTCGTTAGCCTATACAATCCTCCAGATCTTCTTGGGAAGTTTTCAAGTGAGACCCTCAATTTTAGATGTGTGGTTTTAGAGGGTTCCCCTAAGGAAGTTGTAGAAGCTATCACCAAACGTCATAATTCCACCGTTCCTGTTGCTAAAAGTCTCATGTTAGGTGGGTTTAGTGAGGATATTGTAGTGAGTTCTTCTGACCCCCGATGCAGATTTAGAGCGTACTTAATCTATGAGTTAGGGAGATAGGGGTTCTAAGCGATCTTTTTCTCCTTATCTCTATAAGTCATCGTTGTGGGAGGCGTATGAAATAGAGTGCTCTATATCGAGGATAATGTGGTTTCTTTGAAAAATCGATATAGCTTGCCATAGTTTATGAGGGTACGTTTCCATCAGAACATGAATGAGCTTGTCTTCTTCTGGAGAGGTTTATTTCCCCGAGTCGGCCCAACAAGACGGACTTCGGTTCCTGACTCTTCCTTTTATTAGGTCGATTCTTTCATGGTTAGGATTCTCCTCTTGTCAACTGGTGCCTAACGTCTGGAAAACCCTTACTGGTCTAATGGCCTTATAGGGATTGAGCGGTGGGGGCGTCATTCTATTACATTAGAGGAGTTTGTACACTGCTATAAAGTAAAAAAGTGTACAAAAAAGGTTATTTCTACATGAGTACCCAACTAGGGATCCCTAAATTGGTCTCAGGACTTCTTGACTCAAACAAGAAGAGGAAGCCTTGATTTTTCTTTTTGTCTAGGGATTAGGAGTTTGACCCAGAGGAGGGACAATTCAGAGATCGTGCTTTCGGTGCCTAAAGTGTGGGGTGTATCAGTCCCTTCTGGTGAGTTTCTTTTTTGGGTTTTACATTTGTAATTTCGTTAGCCATTTTCCTAACTTGTTATTTTTTTATTCTAGCAGCGAAGAACTTTTGAAGCAAGTTGAACGCGCAACAAAGTTCTCCAGTCACAATTTTTAACTCTTGATAGCAAAAGAGAAAATTGAGTTATTGCCCTAACTTTCTTTTGGGAATTGATTTTTCAAAACTCATTTCCTTATTTGTTTGTTGAAATTTTTATTGGTTCAGGGTCGTTAGGTCATCCTCTGAAAAAGAAGGCCACAATGACTTTAAGAGCACCTTCTGAGGGGGACCTCCCCCTAGCAAAGAAGGTAAAGATCCCAAAAGAGTTAATTCTGACTCTCAAGGCAAGGGTTTTAGGTGAAACCCCCAAGATTGTGATGGCTGTTGCGACGGTGGTCCATCAGGGACAAAGGTTCTCCCCCAGTAATTGACTTGTCGAGGAAAACGATAACCACTAACTGCTCAACTGCCTCCAAGAGGGCTTCCTTGGAGTTCAGGATAACTATGCCCTGAGGTCTTGCTGTCAACCCTATGGCTCGGGTCCAAACAAATTGGCCAAAGAAATGGTAGAGAAGCTGAAGAAGTTGGGCCCTCCAAAAGTTCATGCTTTAGCTTGGAAGAAGATGAGTGAGGTATTTAAGGTTTATTTTTCTATCTTTGACAGTTATCATTCCATAGTTTTTATTCTTTTTTTTTTGGTAGTTAGCAGAGCTTCTGTCTTCGTTAACAATACAAGATCAGGCTTCTGCGACCCTTATCTCAAAGCTCCGAAATTCGAAGTAGATCTAAAGTCCGATCTCTCTAACAAGGACAAACTTCTAGAGAAGTTAACAAAGGAGAGAGATGTCTTCTCAAAGAATTCGGCAGCTACTATTGATCAAGCCACCACCTCTGAAGAGGCTCTTCTAAAGGAGTTGAATATAAGGAGGAAGAGAAAAGAAGTATCTTAGGGATTTTTCCCAAGTATACACAGGAGGGTATGAAGCCTTCCAAGTCCAAGCCTCTACCAAGTTTCCAAAGATTAACTTCAGTGTCACCCAAATAGAGGCTGAAAGAGGTGGATGAGGCTGAAAGAGTTGGAAATAGGAGTTGAGAAGGATTATGTCTCTTTCTTTTACTTATTTTCTGTCGTCACCTGTAATTGTGCATTTCTTTTAATGAAAAATCTCTTCTTTGGCTTATAATGCTTTTGACTGAATTATTTGGAGCGGTTGTTTGAGTTAAATTTGTTAAAAGAAAAGAGATCGAATTTTTTCCTTTCAAAAATGGGTGTTTGACCATTGACAACCAATACCCTGGCTAAAACATTGTGTTGAAAATACTCCAAGTTTCAAATTTTGTTCTAGTGCTTGGAATTAGAAGCTTGACATTTGTCGTCTGACGTCCATGCTATAAGGTTACACTCAAATTTTTCTAATTTAGAAACTTTGATAGAGCATTTTGGAATTGGAAGCTTGACTTCCATAATACGACATCCGACATCCGACATCCGAGCTAGAAAATTATAGTCAAATTTCTCTAAGTTTAAAATTTGGTTCAAGTGCTTGGAATCGGAAGCTTGACATCTGTCACCTGACATTTGCGCTATTAGGTTACACTCATTTTTTTTTAAGTTAGAAACTTTGCTAAAACATTTGGAATTGGAAGCTTGACTTCCATCATCTGACATCCAAGCTAGAATATTATAGTCAAATTTCTCTAAGTTAGAAATTTTAAACGAGCGTTTGGAATTGGAAGATTGACTTCCGTCACCCTAAATCTGAACAAGAACCTTATACTCAAATTTCTTTAAACATTCTTCGAAGTAAAGCATAAAAAATTTTAAAAGATTGGAAATCAAAGGTACTTGTCTTGTATGATTGTTTATTGGTTATTCTGGTTCGTCATCCTTGTGTTCTGACTTTTTTTTTGGATAGTTTCACCCCGATGGGAACTTGCCTCGGTGGACATTCTCCTTTGGGGGCTTTCACTTTGGTGGGTTCTTACCTCGATTGGATTTCGCCTTAGTCAGCTATACCGACATTCACCTCTGTAGTCTTTCACCTTCGGAGGGCTTTTGCCTTAGTGGGCTTTCGCTTTGGTGGGTTCTCGCCTCGATTAGCTTTCACTTTAGTTGGTTATAGCCCTAAAGGGCTTTTGCCTCATAGGTTCTTAGCCTCGAAGGGGCTTTTGCTTTGGTTGGCTCTTGCCATGGTGGGCTCTCGCCTTGGTCGGCTATAGCCCCGAAAGGCTTTTGCCTCGAAGGTTTTTTACCTCAGATGGTTTCGATAATAAGGAATGTGTGTAAAATAGGTTTTTAACTTTTCATTACAATCTAAACAGGAAGCTAGTTATACACAGTACTTCTTAAGATGTTCAGCATTCCACGAGTGACAGAGTATTTTCCCTTCGGAGTTCCTTAATTGATAAGTTCTTGGTCAAACTTCTCTGATGATGATGTATGAGCCTACCCAATTCGGGGATAACTTGTCTTTTTCTATTAATGACACTTTTTTGAGCACAAGATCCCCCTCCTTTAGCTTGTTCTCTTTCACCCTCCTTTTGTAATAGTGGGCAGTTTGTTGCTGGTAAGAGGCTATGCGGAGAGCAGCCTGATCATGGGTTTCTTCCAAGGCATTGAGGTTTGTTCTCAGCTTCCCTTAATTAACTCGGGGGTCGTGGTGTTGGGTTCGGAATGATGGAAGACCTATTTCTGCCAGAATGACTGGTTCAGTACCAAATGACAACATAAGGGACTCTTTGTTCTGACTTTTGTGGAGGTTATTGATATGCCCATAAAAATTCATGAAGGAGCTCAACCCATAAACTTGTTTTTTTTCTAACTTGGTCTTGATATTTTGAAGTAGTGTGGGATTGGTAACTTTGGCTTGTCTGTTTTAATGGGGATTCCTTGGAAAGGAGAAATGATTCTTTATTCCGAGGTTGGAGCAAAAACTTCAAAAACCATTTGAGTCGAACTGTTTTCCGTTGTCAGAGACGATAGCTTGTGGGACTTCTAATTAGCATATAATGGCTTTCCAGGTAAAATCTATGATTTTCTTTTCAAAAATTGTGGCTAGTGCTTTAGCTTCTGCCATTTTGGTGAAATAATTAATAGCTATCACTGCAAAGCGACATTGACCGCAGGGGTCCCACAATATCGATACCCCATTGTGCAAAAGTCATGGACTGGAAACTGAGCTGAGTTCTTGTGAGGAGACATGCTGGATATTTGTAAATCTTTGAAATTTTTCACGATTTTTGATGAACGCTAGTGCATCCTTAGTCATCGTGGGCCAGTAGTTTCCTTGTCGTAGCACTTTTGTGGAGAGTGAACATTATCTAGAGTGATTTCTGCAAATACCTTCATGTATTTCCTTTAGAACATAGTTTGTCTTCTCTATCCCTAAACAATAGAGGTATGAGATAGATAGATTTCTTTTAAACATTTTAGATGAACACTAATTTAGCCACTTTTAAGAGAAACCTCTTGGCCTATAGTCTCTCTATTGGGAGGTCGCCATTTTTGAGGTAGGATACATGTGGGTCCATCCACTGTGATGCTTGTACTTGGAAAGTTTCCTCTAGGTGCTGAACATTTAGTTCGACTTGGAGACTCTTTACCAGGATATCGTCTACATAGACCTCTATGGTTTTGCCTATTTGTGCCTCAAACATCTGATTCACCAGTTGTTGGAAGGTTGCTCCTACATTCTTTAGACCAAAAGACATTACTTGGTAACAGAATGTACCTTGGTCAGAATGACGTTTTTTCCTTATCAACGGGATCCATGAGGATCTGATTGTACCCTAAGTAGGCATCTAGGAAACTAAGTAACTCATGTCCACCTGTAACATCTTTAGGATGTCAATCCTCGGCAAGGGATAGTTGTCCTTGGGGTATGCTTGGCTGAGGTCGGTGAAATCAACAAAGAACCTCCATTTGTCATTTGTCTTTTTGACCAGGACGATATTGGCTAACCATTTAGGTCATTTGGATTCCCTAATTTGGTCGGCTTTTAGTAACTTTGACACTTCTTCATTAATCGCCTGATTTCTTTCGGGAGCAAAGGTACATTTTTTATGTCGTACCAATTTGTGTTGGGGGTCGACACTAAGTCGATGGGTGATGACTTCCGGGTCTATGCTTGTCATGTCAGAGTGATTCTAGGCGAAGATATCCTGGGCTACACTTAGAAATTTTTGGAGTCTTCCTCTGATCTCAGGGGTGAACAGTGTTTCTAGCTTGACAGTCTACAGTGGCTTTGTGGGATCCAAGGCACCTTTTCCAAATCTTCTATCGAAGATCCCTTTCGATCATCTTCCTTGGAATCAAAATCTCAATTTTAAAGGTTTCTTTCTGGGCTTTTTCTTTCATTGAAGCTACATAACACTCTCTGCTTGTCAGTTGATCACCCTTGATCTGACCTACGCCACCTAGGAAAGGAAAATGTAGCATCAGATGGTAAGTTGAGGGAAAATCTTAGAGATCATTAATGGATGTTTGTCCCATGATGACATTGTAAGACGAGGGTGAATCCATGATCAATAAATTGACTATGGTGGTGGATTGTCGAGGTAGCTCGCTAGTAGTGCTTAGGAGAAGGATAGAACCCAAAGGGAAGGCTCTTTCTCCTAAGAAACCAATAAGGGGGGAGTTGATTGCCATCAATTTCTCCCTTCTGATATCGAGCTATTCAAATGCGTTCAAATAGAGGATATCGGTTGAGCTGCCACTGTCTACCAGGACTATTCGAATTTTAAAAATTGGAAATAGTGAAACATACCACCAAGGGATAATCATTAGGGATCTGGATTCCTACAAAATCCTTGTCAGAGAATAGATTAACTTTTTGGTTCTTGGATTTTTTGGAGGTCGGTCTTCCGTCTAGATGTCATAGACCTCAGTTGTTGTTTTGATTCTTCATATATGATTTTTTTTTGCCGAGGAGGACTCACCATTACTAGTAAATCCCCCTGTAATGACCCTGATCTCGCCAATGGGTTGTTGGTGACCTCGATTCCCATCATTCGAATGTCTTTCTTCTCCTACCTTTTGTTCGATTCCCATAATCTTCCCAGACCACTTAAGGATTTGATCATTGTCCACGTGAAAGATTACTTATTCCAATAGGGTATTAAGAGGTGTGTATTTATCAAAATGGGCAGTTGGGGTTTTGTCTTTTGGCTCGATTTTTGTAGTTTTCTTATTTTTTGGATTTGGTTGGGCAACTATTTTGGAAGAGTCAGCTTTCCTCTTTTTAGGTTGGCTAACAGAAAAGTATTCTTGTCTGGCACTAATGGTATATTTGGCATTCATGTGCTTTTGGGCTTTACGAAGAAGATCAACCATGGTCTTTGGAGGTGTTTTGGCTTGGGAGTAAACAAAGGTGAGGGTGTTAACCCCTGCTAGGCAGGTAGTGAGGGAGACTTCGTCATTAAGATCTTCTACTTGTAAAGATTTGTTGATGAACCCAGTGACATAATTTTTGAAGGACTCAACATTCTACAGCTTAATGTTCAATAGATAAGTGGCCAATTTTCTATGTTTTTGTCCCCTAGCAAAATGAGACACAAAAGATTGGCTTAATTGAGAAAAGGTGGCAATAGAACCTGGACGTAGCTTACTAAACCACATGCGAGCATTCCTAATTAGTGTAGTTGGGAATGATCAACACATGATCTCGTCAAGGAAAGCATGCAACGTCATTAAGTCTCTGAATTTTTGAAGGTGATCAAGTAGGTCTTTGCCTCCTTCGAAGCTTTCCATCTAGGTCATTCGAAAACCAAGGGGCAACAGACAGATCACCAAAGTAGGAGAGAAGGGGAGTTTTTTCTCTTTTGGTGGTTGGAGTAGCTTTGTTATTGTTGGCGTACTTCAGGTCTCCTAATTGAGCTCTGAGGTCTCTCATTTGGTCTCCCCAACCAGGAGAGTTGTCAACTACTTCTTCTTACTCCGTACTCTTTTTCGGGGATTGTTTGGATCTGGTAGGGTATATTCGTTCTACTGAGGATGGGATGGATCGCCGTTGGCGCTATTTCTCTCCAAACTTGATGGTCTGGGGAGGTTAGGATGGTTGGGCAAGGTTAGAAGTAGCGGAACAAGTGGCTGTTGCTATTGGATGATCACTTTAGGGGCTTCAACAATTTCTTTCACTTGTTGGCTTAGAGTGACAACCTTGTCCTATATTCGTTTGACAGAGGCCTGGTTATTGGGTTGATTTTTGGATGGGTTATCGGCTATGGTGTTTTTGCCAATTAGGGGATTTTTGCTCGGGCTTGGTGGAGAGGTCATGACTAAGGGCTTAAAGAGGGTTATAAATCAGTGTTTTGAAAAGATTAGGAAATAGTCGTTCCTATAGATGATGCCAATTGATGGAGGAATTAGTAAATGTGGTCGAAAAGATGGATTCGGATGTTGAATCTCAGGCGTGAAGTGACTCTAATCTTGTCAAAAGAAACTAAAAGTAGGAGATCAGTGTGGTCCCAACCAAAGCACCTCTGATGCCAAAAGTCAGTTTAGCAGAATAAAGTGTTTATCAAGTCCAAAGATAAAGGGAGATATTTTTCTCTTAAGCAATTTTTCCTTACCTTCACCCTTCATTTATAAGGGCGTTTATAGTGTGTGTTGAGTGCGTTTTTAACTTTAAGGGATAATAATTATGAGTAATCATTTGTGGTTGAGTGTGTATAAGCTATTGTCATGCAAAAAGCCTCCACTATTAGATTATGTCAACATGGTGGCAGCCAGGGGCGGAGGGACAGCTGGGCCAGGGTGGGCAAGTGCCCCCCTCAAAAAAAAAATTTATTAGTAGGGTATATGTATTATATATTTATATAATATATTATGTGTGCCCCCTTAATTTATATTAGACCCACATTATTTACCCAAAAAATTTTAAAAATTAAACCCATTTAAAATAAAAAAAATTTGAGCCCAAACCTATTACAAAAACATTTGACCCAACATTAAAAAAACAATGTGGGCCTTTGTTTTTTTGGGCCACAATTAAAAAACAAAGTTTTTTGGCCCAAAATAATAACACCTATTAAAAAGAAAGCTTTTTTTTTTCTCTGTCTTACAACTCACTCACTCCACTTGGCCACTTGCTCAGCCGAAGAACAGAGACTAAAGTAAAGAGTAAAGGAACTTCTGATTTTTGTCCTTCCTTGCATCGACACAGCAGGACCACCATTGACTGAGCACCGACAGAAATAAATATTCTTTCTCTCTCTCTCTCAACACACACGTACACATCACAGTCTGTACACACAATATACACAAAATAAATTAATTTTTAACAATAACGCACAGTCTATGCATTTTTAACAACAACACACAATTGATCAAAAAAAAACCAACACACAGTCTGTGCACTGTGCACACAACACACAGCCTGTGCATTTTAATTTTTAACCATAATTTATATTTTTGTGCATTTTGCCCTTTTTTGAATTTTTATGCATTTTTTCCTAATTTATTTCTTTGTGCATTTTGCCCTTATTATTTTCTTGATTTGTTATAGTCTGAATTAGTAATTGGGGATGACTTGAAGATCTTGAGATGCGGTTATTGAGTCGATAATGAAAAGTAATTTTTGGTAAATCTCAATTTGAACCTATTTTTAATGCTTTGAATGATATTGCTTGAATTTATTAAAATTATGAATTTGATACTTTTATGAATTTGTCCTTGTATTTGCTTCCTAATAAAATATATTCTTTAAAATGATAGCAATTAAATTAACAAAATAGTTTATTTAATTAATTGTAGAAGTGTATGTATAAACTTATTTTCTTGAATAATTTTTGAAACAATCATGGAGAAGTACTTCAAGATAAAGTTCGAGTTAGAATTATTATCTCCTCCAAACAGAGGTGGTGATTCTTTAAAGAAAAGTCATGTAGATATTAATTCGGCAGATCTTCTACCAGATCCCAAACTATGACCTCAGATTATGGATTATAATCCTAATGATCGAGACCAAATTCATATAGCTTATCTACAAAAGGGTCCTTGTCAACCCCGTGACTAGAATTTTTCACAAAAAAGATTTGGTGTTAAACTACGACGGTTTAACAAAACTTGATTTTCTCAGTTTGGTAAGTGACTTGAGTATAATGTAACAAAAGATGCAACATTTTGTTTGTACTGTTATCTTTTTAATCAGATATGGGAGAACAATCAGGTGGCGAAACCTTTGTTAGCTCGGAATTTTCAAATTAGAAGAGAATAAAGAAGTTTTAATGCATGTTGGAGGCGTTAATAGTTCTCATAACCAAACTTGGAGAAAATGCCAAGATTTGTTAAATCCAAAGCAAAAGTATTGAAGTTATTTTCTTCAAACAGTCAGACCAAGCTCAAAGTGAGTACAGAACCCGGTTGAATGCATCCATTGATTGTATTCGATTTCTTCTAATGCAAGAATTTGTATTTCGTGGTCACAATGAATCTGAGAATTCAAGTAATCAAGGAAACTCTCTTGAGCTTCTTAGATTACTTGTTGTTCATAATGAGGCTATTAAAGATATTGTGTTGAAAAATGCTCCTGAGAATTTCGAGTTAACTTCGCCTGAAATTCAAAAAGACATTATAATTGCAGCTTCTGTTGAAACGTGTAATACTATTATAAGTCGATTTGGTGATGCACTTTTTTCTGTTCTTATTGATGAATCACGTGACATATTAACAAAGGAGTAAATGGTTGTTGTGTTGCGATTTGTGGACAAGAAGGGACATGTAGTTGAACACCTTTTAGGTTTTGAACATGTTACTAATACTACTGCTCTTTCACATAAGGTAGCTGTAGAAGATTTATTTGCTAAATATGGGTTAAGCTTGTCAAGATTGTGCGGGTAAGGTTACGATGGGACTAGTTATATGCGAGGTGAGTTCAATGGTCTCAAGACACTTATAATGAAGAAGAATGAATATGCATATTAAGTCAATTATTTTTTGCATCAATTGCAATTAGCTTTTGTGGTCGTTGCAAAGAATCATATTCAAATCGCGACTCTTTTCAACTTGGTTGCTAATATTGTGAGTGTTGTGGGAGCCTCATGTAAACGACGAGATCTTCTTAGGGAGAAACAAGCGACTAGAGTTATTGAATTACTCGATAAAGAAGAGCTTTCAAGTGGGCGAGGCCTAAATTAGAAAATTAATCTTACATGTGCTTGTGATACACGTTGGGGTTCACATTATTATTCTTTGATCAACTTGATTGATATGTTCTCATCAGTGGTTGATGTGCTTGATATGGTTTCAGAAGATGGTATAAATGCATAGCAAAGAGGGGAGGCAAATATTCTTTTGAATTTGCTACAATCTTTTGAGTTTGTATTCAATCTTTATTTGATGAGAAGTATTTTGAGAATCACAAATGAGTTGTTGTAGGCATTACAAATGAAAGATTAAGATATCGTGAACATCATGACATTAGTTCAAGTATCCAAGCAATGACTTCAAATGATGAGGAAAAGTGGTTGGAGTTATTTTCTTAATGATGTCACATCTTTTTGTGAAAAAACATTAGATAGTTGTTCCAGAGATGGACGATATCTTTAAAGCTTGAGGGAGGTCAAGACGGCCTCAAGAAAAGACAAATTTGCATCACTATCAAGTTGAATTTTTTACACTATCATAAATATGCAACTTCAAGAGCTAAATAATCGTTTTACCAAGTCAAACATTAATTTACTTCTTTGTGTGACATGTTTGAGTCCTTCTGATTTCTTCTTAGCTTTTGACAAGGAGAAATTGGTTCGTCTTGCCCAATTTTATCCAAAAGAATTTTCTTCACTAGAGCCCATGATACTTTCTGATCAGTTGGATAATTATATTATTGATATGTGCTTTAATATTAAGTTTTCAAATTTGTTGGGGATTGAAAATCTTGCTCAAAAAATGGTTGAGACTAAAAAACATGTGGTATATCCATTGGTCTACTTACTTGTGACATTAATATTGATCTTGTCAGTTGCGATTGCTACAGTAGAGAGAGCATTTTCGGCTATGAAGATTGAGAAGAATCGATTGAATAATCGAATGGACGATGGCAAATAACTTGATTATATACATAGAGAATGACATTTTCATTGCATTGATAATGATGTTATCATACAACGCTTTTAAAATATAAAATCATGTCATGGTCAATTGTAAAATACTATAGTTAGTCTCATTTTTTGTAAAAAAGCCTAATTAAAACCTTATTTTGTAATTTTTTTTTGTTTTTGTACCTCGTGTATATTGGTTTTTGGCTCTTTTGTCAATGAAATTTTAGGTATTATATATAATTTAAAAAATTTATTTGTCTTTAATTATAATCTTTAAGAAGACAATTTTTTAAACTTATAGTTAGTGTCCCGTCTCGTATAAATTCCTAGTTCCACCCCTGGTGGCAACCCTTGTGTGGTGTCAGACATTCTATGCTAAGTGTCAGATTCTTCTTGGCTGGCCTCATACAGTTAGTGGCTGACGTAGGTTGATTATCCATTTAGTTGACTTTATGACCATTCGACGTGTTTCGAGGTTCGGACTGTGGTAGGGATTATATCCATAAGAACTTATGCTCATACATTTTTTTATAAACTAAATTTACTTAATGAATATAATAATAAAGTTGAGTAAAAATATTTTTTTGTACAAGATTTAGGTTACTATTTGATAAAATATAATAAAAATTAGTATTTTTTTTCTTATAATACTACTTAAACGTGTTAATCATATCAATTTTTGTTTTGTTTGCGTTTGACATTAACTCAATTCATTTATTATCCGTATTAATGAGACATGTCATATACAGGTTCGTGTCAAAAAATAATCAACTTTAACCCACTAATTTCATGTTGATTTTAAGTTCTATTGTCGTATTACCTTCAACCAGTAAACTGGCCAACTGATTAATAAAGATTGAATCGACACTTTCAAATATTTTTCAAATTTATATAAGTCCACAGAAGAACCAAAAGTCAAGCACTTAGAATTACTACATCATGCCTCTACTCCACTCCACTTTTGTATTGGTCTCACGCATTTTAAACAACTACATACCTCATTAACTGAATGCCCACTCCACTTTTATGCTACACATGTCCATATTATGCCTTATTTGGCCGACCTCCCAATTACTTTAAACTTCGTATCTTCGGTTGTCTGTGCTTTCCATGGCTTAAACCCTATAACTCTCACAAACTTGAACCCAAATCCAAGTCTTGTGTGTTTCTTTGCTATTTCACCTTTCAAAGTGCATATAAATGTCTTGATCTATCTTCAAATGGGATCTACATTTTCTCCTCATGTTGTCTTTGGCAAAACTGTCTTTACATTGTCCCAAACTCAATCTGTCCCTTATCAGGTTGATGACTCCACCCTCTCTAAATAGGCTTCGCTACCCACTCACCACCCTTTCAATTTATGTCGCCTCGTACCCCAACATCAAATATTGTCAATTACTACGTAACGATAATGAAATGTTTAGTTATTCAGATATTCATAGAATAAGTGATCGTCTACATTATGCACCCAAAAATAAAAAGCAACATAAGGATTTTGTTTTTTTTGAACTTAAGGAAGATAAAAGACTGAAAATTGGAGATTTTTTTTTAATGATACACTCTCAATATAAATTTTCAAAATTAGCCCAAAATGTATTAATGCACCAAAATGTTTTAAAAAATGGAGGATCAATGCATAAAAGCAGTAGTGAGAAACCAATGAAATGTACACAATGGATTGAAAATTAGCCCAAGCTTAGTCAATCGCAACAAAGTAAATATAGGAGGACATACACACAAACAGAAGTGAGATTTTGATGCCAATGTCCATGTTCTTGGTAGCCCACAAATAAGTACGTCAAAAGAAATTCTAAATCAAACCCCACACAATCATTGAATACAATCCATAAGAGCTTTGATTTTGACATGCAAATTAGCCTATTTTCATGATATACAATGAACGACAGCCAACAATAAAACAACACAATGAATAAGATAGTCATATTTAGTATAAATAGCTAGACCTGCCACTCATGGGTATCCAGCAAAGCAGAAGATCTATACCTTAATACCAAGATCGAAATCTACACCCATTGGACGTTTTGAAACTAAAATCAAAGTATAGAAAAACCACGATATAACTCGAGCGATTTCAACAATCAGTCGTCAACATGGATTAAATCATAAAAGGGTTAGTGAGAAATTCAAGAAAAGACACATACAATCAAAGCATAATGCACCAAAATGTACTAAAAAAATTGAGGATCAGTGCATAAAAGCGGCAATGAGAAATCAATGAAATGTACATGATCGATTGAAAATTAGCTCAATCTGAGTCAATCGCTACAAACAAAAGCGAGATTTTGATGCCAATGCCCATGTTATTGATAGCCCACAAATAAGTACACCAAAAAATTTATAAATCAAACCCCACACAATATTGATTCCGACATGCAAATTAGGCTATTTTTATGATATACAATGAACAATGGCCAACAACAAACAACACAATGAGTAGATAGTCATATGTAGCATAAATGGCTAGATTTGTCACTCATGGAATCCACAAAGTTCTAAACAAACTAATCCAGCAAAGATGAAGATCTATACCTCAATACCCAAGACCGAAATCTACGTCCATTGGACTTTTTTAAGCTGAAATCAAAGTACAGGAAAACCACGAAATAACTCAAGCGATTTCAACAATCAGTCATCCTCATGGATTAAATCAGAAAAGGGAGAACATGTATATACTGTTTCCAAAAGCATTGAGCACCTTTTGTGGTCCTTTTTTTAAGAGTAGGTTTATACTGTTAATTTATATAATGTTACTATTCATATGTTTGTTCCACATTGGTTACATTAAGAGACTTTACTACTCTGTTGTACTATAAATCAATCTCCTCATGTATATGGTAAACATACCAAAACAATATACAATTTGCTAGCTATTCTCCATTCTCTTCTTTCACATGTTTATTAGAGCCTACGCTCGTGAGTCCTTCTAGCCAAGAATAGTATGCTCCTATGGTTACCCTGTGAGGGATCCTCCACATCAGACTCTTGAGGCTCTTCTCCTTTGGGCTATCCTCGAACAACTTCTTCCGATCATCATCAGTTGCCAAAGGTCGGCGTCATTCTAGTCATTCTTTGGCGATGTTCCGATCGCCTCCCAACCATCCTCTTGTGACCTCTAGTTATCTTCCGACAACTTTCGGTTCATCCTTCGATGACGTTTCGACCTACCCCGACTGTCCTCCGATGACCTATCGGTCGTCCTCCAGTGATGTTCCGACTTGCCACAACCATTAATTAATGACCTTTCGGTCGCCCTTCGACGATGTTTTGGCTTGTCCCAACAGTCCTCCGACGACCTTTTGACTTGTCCCAACAGCCCTCTGACGACGTTTTGGTTGTCCTTCAGCGATATCTCGATCGCCTCTCAGCCATCCTCTGGCGACCTTTGGTTGTCCTCCGACAACTTTTTGCTTGTCCGACAACGACTTTTTGATCACCCTCTGATGATGTTCTAACCTGTCCCCACTTTCCTCTAACAACCTTCATGTCCGATCATCCTCGGATGACTTCTCGATCGCCCTTCTATGACGTTCTAACTTGCCTTGGCTATCTTTCAGCTATCCTCCGACGACATTTCGATTGCCCTCAGGCGATGTTAATTCCTATCGCCTCCCGACCATCCTCTATCTACCTCCTGGTGTCCTCCAACAACTTTCTAGTTGTCCTCCAACGACATTCCGACCTGTCCTAGCTATCCTCCTCCGATGTTTCGGTTGCCCTGCATCGACGTGGCGACCTATCCTAGCCAGTTTTTTGTGCTCATTCTAGACTCATCAGGTCTAGTTTTTTGTGCTCATTCTGGTTGCTTTAGCTAATCAACTGACTGATATCTTCATAAAGGGTCATCCACCGAGTCGCCACCGGAATTTGGTTTGCAAACTCTAGTTGGTATCTTCAATTTCATCTTGAGTTTGAGGGGGATGTTAATGATATAATGTTACTATTTATATATTTGTCCCATATCGGTTAGATTAATAAACTTCACTACTCTCTTGTACTATAAATCAATATCTTCATGTACATGGTAAACACACCAAAATAATATACATTTGCTATCCATTCTCTATTATCTTCTTTCACAGGTGAAACATTATCAAACTTCACTTTCATGTCTTCGATCATTGTGTGTTTGTTTCTCGGCATTTCTATCAAACGAACTAAAGTAATTGAACATAGCTGAAGATAAAGTACCTCACGAGGAGTGTGGTCTTCACGTCAACCTTGTTTCCATGAAGAACAATTTGCATATTTCTAAAAGTCCTGTAATTGACATAAAAAATAAGCCATAATCTCAGTTCCTATTTGAACAATACAAACGGATCAACAATATGCAAAGTTGCAATCAAAATTTGTATGGAACATGAAATCTAAAAAACTAATAAAAAACCCGTGGAGATATCGGTGCCAATATTGAAACATATTTTTAATATCACTAGGGAAGTGCCCGCGTACAAAGCACGCTATGTAGAACAAATTTTTGTAAGGTACCAAAATTTTTGAGTCTAATACGAATGCATTTGCATAACAATGTATATATAATCTTATAAATCAAAATTTAACGTGATTTCAAATTACATAGTAAATTAACACAAAATGTGATCAATTTTATCAAGTCAATTTTATGTCAAAGTTTATTCGAATCTCATCAATTTCAAGGAATTAGTTTTTTGTAAGATTAATTGCATTAGAGGTTCCTAAAGTATAAAATTTATTTTATTTTAGTCTCTAATATTTCAATTGCATTTTTTTGCCCCTGAAGTATTGAATATGTTTCTATGTGATCTCTCAAGTAGACAACATTAAAATTGTTAACGATTTTTAACTATAAACTTGTCATGTGATATCTAAATATGGGCAAAAAATAATTTGCGCCGCTTTTAACCTAAATTTGAGTAGCCCTTAACCAAAAATTTGTAATAGAAGTAACTCTTGACCAAAATTTGGAAAACTCATAATCAAAACTGTGTAATTTGGATAAGTCTTTAACCAAATTTTGGGTAGGTCTTTGACCAAAATTTGGGTAAAAATTTGGTCAAGAATTATCCAAATTATTTTTTTACCCATATTCAGGTATTACATGACAAGTTTATAATAAAAAATCTTTAGCAATCTGGACGTTATCTGCTTGAGGGATCACACAGAAATATATTCAATACTTCCGGGACTAAAATCTTACAATTGAAATATTATAGACAAAAAATGAGACAAAGTCCATACTTTGGAGATCTCCATTACAATTAACCCTTTTTTTTTAATAAAAATATAGTCAATCCATTAAATCTAATCAATTACCTAAATTAAGCTATATTTATCCTGAATTCAAATCACATACAATCATTTCCATTAGATACATGCAGATGATAGTAACAGAAAGCAACACAAGTATTCATACACATTGCAAACTATAGTGAGATTATGATTAGATACAAAAATCAATAAAAGTAGGATTCTTTACGATTAGATACGTGCAGATGGTAATAAAAAAGCATCATGATGCAATTAAAGGAGATAAATTTGACGTCTAGAAACTCTAAACCCTTAATCAGCAAAAGAATTGAGAAAAAAAAGGTATAATTGTCATATAAGTAGTCATACACATTGCAGATTATAATTGGCTTACGATTGGTATTATACCCGTAGCCTTACGATCATCATCAGTCATATGATGAGAGTGATCATATCAACCTGCAGCGACAACAATACATGTTAAAGGTTCAAAGTTTGAATACATTTTTGAAGGTAAATATAAAAACAGACCAAATAAAAAAATTAAAAAGTTTGGTAAATATGTAGGCAAAGCTAAAAGTTAGCATACTGCAGAAAATTAGTCACTGATTCAACCTACATCAATTAAGCACACTGCATGATGCAAACATGTTATGATATGCGATTTTTAAATATATGGGTAATGATACTAAGATCTAATTTGGAGAAGACATTGAATTTCCGTATCAGATGAGTCCATTGCCATTATATACTGTATTCAGTTACCAATTTTGTATCTCAAATGAATTGTAAATAGTTATTGAAAATATAAAACAGACAAAACTGTAGTTCTTCAATGCTGTTTATAGCAACTTTTATGGACCGTGGGATAATGTGTTTCATAATCAAGAAAAGCATGAAATAGAGACGACAATCACAAGTAAAAGCAATTTACCTATAAATTTATCGTATCCTCCGAAATTGGGTTTTTTTAAGGGAATAAATATGATTCTATTGTTAAAGAAAATAGAGACGCTACAAAAAAGCTTAAAACACACCCAATATCTACACGCCACACAAAGAGTACGCGTCTAGTTTAGTTTCACATAATCTCTCACAACCCGAGAGATTAAGCATCCAAAGTGAATTAAATAAGTCTAAAAAAACGAGATGAACAACATTTACATCTCACATCTTGAAAGGCTAAGAAATCACATACCAAAAATAAGTAGAAAGCATGTAAAGGTGAAAATGAGAAAGGTAAATGAAGATGTTCATGGCATCTTGTTCTGACCCTAAAAAGATTGGGACCATTGCCCTTATGAAAGATCGATATCAATGGAACCTCAGAAGCATTTTTGTGGCATATGCTACTTTTTTCTTCAGCATATCCAAGTAGAAAATGCGAATTCGCGTACTATAAGTTCTACACGATCATGTTACTATGAATCCTGGAAGCCTTTGACAAGGAAAGCAGTGGAGGTTTGGGGTGAAGGAATTGCAGGGCGTTCTCCTTTGACAAGACAGCCCCATGCAAATGCATTCTTCTGTTTTGCCAAAGGAGACTTGCCCTGCAGTTCATTAATCCCAGTTATTTAGCAAGCTCTACCTCAAAATAAAACAATTTTCTTAAGTTATTTAGCAACCTACTTTATTATGTCGTTGTATGTATTTTGCTCGTTTCACAATAGATTTAATGCATGCGGTTTTGTGGGTTGTCTTTAAATTTTTTGATATTCACATTTTTCACGTAAATTTATGTGTTTCGTGTGTGATTTCTTTGTAATTATTTTCTTATTATGTTGTTATCTTATGTTGGATCATGAAAAGTTAATTCTTAATGATTTCATTTGCTTTTGATTAATTTGCTTCTTGGTGTTTATTATTTGACAGTTAATTGTTAATGAGATTTGATAAAGATGATGAATTTCAGCATAAAACGTACCTAATGAGTCTGAATCATGCTGCCCCTTGATTCAACCTTCTGTTTCTTGGTCTTTAACCTTCATCGAATGAACACATGGAAATCCAAATCGCGTAGCTTCACACTTCACTGAGTTGTCGATGTGATTGTTCTTCTTTTCAAATTCTTGATGGCTTCTCTTTGGTATAGCAACTTCTTTTTCTAATCTGTTTCTTCTTTCTTTTGAGGTTACTCCAGGAAACAGATCCAGTGGAAATGAGGTGGGAGCTGTAGCTCAAAAGATTATAGCACATGGCTCGAACCACAGTGTCGGGGGGTGGGGGGGTTTGATTATTAGGGACTCTCTACCACTGAGCTAATAGCCTATCGTATGAGCCTCCTACTAGAGGCCCGCACCCTGATTTGAGGGCAAAGAATTTCTTACTACTATCATATAGTATTCATCTCTATGGGGTGATAAGTAAAGCAACCGTACCCCTTTTGATCTCTCAAAAATTTCATTCAGCTTCCTCTTTCATAGACCCATCACAATTTTCACCAATGGAAAATGTTGGATAACATGCATCTTCCACCATCAAAGACGACATGACAACCTTTTTTTCATAACCTGTCCCAAAATAATCAAATGAGTCAATCTCGGAACATACATAACCCCTTGAATCGGTTTCTTACTGAATTTGGTGCCAGGAGAAACAACTCCTTTACCTTGAACTTGAACTTTGCTACTATCTGCCATTCAGACTAATTATGTTCTCACAAATTCATCAATTTCAACAAAATATATTTATTTTTGGTCATAAAGTTACCACAACCACTATCTAGGTACCAAACATTCTTAGTTATAGTAGCGATGCAAGTTACGAAAATGGTTTACTCATTTTCCTTTGTACCAACACTGTCTTCTTCATGAAACTTTTCTTTGTTTTCATGACTAATTGTGACAACACACTTTTTTCTCCATGTCCATATTTCTCACATATGGAATAACGAGGGGTGTTAGAATTTTTACAACAATCTTTTTCATTGTGACCTTTCTTTTTACAATGAAAGCGTTTAGCAGTACTTTTGTTGTAGTGACTTTGATTATTAGTGGATTGAATTCTTTCCTTACTTTAAAATCCCGGATTTCTACCTTTTTTCCATAGTTATGCCTTGAAAAAAAGGCCTATTCCCCAACATTTTCAACTGACCTGTTAAAGCCTTTCCTCATGAGTCCTTTAAATGAGTGAGAGAGAAAAAGAGAAAAAGAGAAAATGCTGCACTATTCTAAATCCTAACAGCTAGAACTAGATTATTTTACTTTTGAAAAACATGCAAAATACTAAAAACAGCTTTAGTAACATCTATCAAGTTTGATTTTTTTCCAACATTTCCATGTCTTTTTGTGTGTGTGTGGGTGGGTGCAAGTTGTACATAAATTGCATACTGGTTCTTGTAGAAAAATTTTTGTTTTTTTTTGGTGGAGATTGAGTAGATAAAGGACTTTTCCTCTGTCAAAAATATTTATAGACTACTCTTACCACCCCAAAAAAAAATTAATAGACTTTATGTAGCATGTAGGTAGGGCTATTAGTCGAGTCAAATTTTGTAAAATTGAGCCCGAGCCTATCGAGCTCGTTTTTTTAAATGAGTCAAAAAAATTGTTTAAGCTCGACTTGTTTAAAATGTGAGTTCAATCTGCATAGCTCGACTATTTTATATATAAACGAGTCGAATTTTGCGAGCTTGAGTTGAGTCTTTTTAGGTTCATTTTTTTTTAAATAAACTTAAAAAATTATTCAAATTCAATTCATTTGAATTATAAGTCGAACTCAAGTCGAGTCGAAGCCAAATCCGAGTAACAACCCTACTCATAGGCCTGTTTAGCATTGTTCCTCGGAAGCAATTGATATTTCAACTTTGTACACACAGGCAATGCAACCAAAACATGGATTTCTTACTTTCCCAGTTCCCAATTATTTTCACATATGAAATATTTACTAAATAATTACAACAAATGCACGCAAATCCTAGTTTTTTTTTTTTTATTAAGTTTATGTGATCATGTGAACCCAGATTCCATAGACGAAGAGCATATGTAAAACCATAACATGCATGCAGACAAGAGTGTACATATATCTCTGTGTGTGTGTGTGTGTGTGAGAGAGAGAGAGAGTAGACAAAGAAAAGAGATGGGGAGGTGAGCTAATAACATTGAAATATCAGTAAAGAGAATACACAGAAAAGGACGCCCTAAACCCTGAAAAGAGATGCGTAGTAGTGTAGCAGATACTAAAGAACAAAGCTACAAAGAGTGACTTAAGGAGGCATGTAACTGCTAAATTTCAATCTGCCTTTCTGTCTTTTTGTGTTGTAATGCATGCCTTCAAAGTCAATTCAAGCCTGTGAAGAATGAGAAAAATCAGACCACTGGTCTTGTCATTCCTATCAACATGTACGGTTCTGTATGTGCTTGCTTTTTCTATCACAAGGGAATGAAAAATGTTTTTATTCACTATTCTATGTCCAACGGCTTTCATAGTTGTTTCTACCATATAATGCAATATCAGGTTAATTCCACATTTCTGACTTTGTTACAAAAAAAAAAGGGTATTATATATATTTTAATTTATATTAACAGTTTTTGTTCAACGAGAGAGTCGGTGTGAGTTTTTTCTTTTTTTTTGGGGGGGGGGGGGGGGGCTGGGGTTGCTGAGTAAGGGAATCCAAGTCCTAATAATACCTAAATAAAGTCTAATTGCAGTTCTAATGGACCCGATCGTGTCTAACTGAAATATACTCAGATTTGATTTGATTGTGATTAGTCAAGCTTGACTATTGAGATTAAACTGTTATTCAAGCTTGGTTTAACAAAAGTTTGCAGGTATTCTAGTTGAACTTCAACCCATGAAACTGAGTCTGCTTTGGAAATAAAGCTAGTGCCTATCAATGGGCATGGTAATTGAGTCTGCTTTGGAAATAAAGTATGATGTTGGTTTTCAAGCGAAAACATATATAATATCTCATTAAACTATGTACTTACCAGTTACCACTCTGTTGGCCTGGATATAAGTGGAACAAGTCTCTCTGAAACTCGGGTTTAATCAATTCGACCCATGGACGCTTGCTACTAACCTAATTAAAAGAAAGTAGTTGCACCTTGACAAATACCTGCAAGTTTTGGTGCAATGATAAATACTTCTATCCAACAATTGGGTATTAGTACGAGGTCACAGATTTGAATCCCAGAGAAGTTGTTGAGGGAAGAGTGTTGGCTTGGGTAGACGTGCAACAAGTTTCTCTGAGACTTGATGGAGGGTTTAACCAACCCGACCCGTGGGCGTTTGTTGCTAAGCTAGTTAAAAGAAAATAGTTGTGCCTTCACTACTACCTGCGAGTTTTAGTGCAACGGTAAACACTTCTATCCAACAATTGGTATTAGAGCGAGGTCACGAGTTTGAGTCCCAGGGAAGTTGCCCGGAGAGATTGTTGGCTTGGGTAGAGGTACAACAAGTTTCTTAGAGACTAGGTGGAAGGTTTAACCAACTCGACCCATGGACGTTTGTTGCTAAGCTAGTTAAAAGCAAGAAGTTGCACCTTTATTAACATCTGTGAGTTTTGCTGTAATGGTAAACGCTTTAATTCAACACACTAATGGTTCAATCATGGATTGCTGATAATCTACTTTATGATCAACAAAACACAAAGGGCAATATTGTAATTTAGATCACTTGACGTTGCATGTGATACAATTAATTCGACTCTAGGTCCAGCACTAGCTAATAGTAATAGAAGTTGCTGATGACTCTCCTACTAGCAAAGGAAAAGGCAATATGTTTTTTACAGTAAGCGCAGGTCTCATGAAATCTATGTCAGTTGTTAGAATCAAATGAAAGTTGAAGGGCCATTTTATTCATTATGGGGCATAGATCTAGGCGAGTTTGTTCAGTCAATCACCAAAAGCAGGGGTGAACCACTACGTGCGAGACCCCTTCACCTTGATTTCTTTTGCATGGTCTGGGAGTTGGCCACAGCAGGGCATTGCGGCATGCCAAATATAAAGTAATATTATTAAGACTTAATTTCAGAATCTAATGTATTGTATTCATTAAATTAGCAGTGTGTTACACCATTCAATGAAGTACAGTATCACTCTAGCGATCACAATGCATTAGATCCATGAATTAAGTTCATACAAGTAACATTAGTAACATTCATATGGAAACAAAAGTAGAAAGAGAATGCTAGTACCTATGGAAAAATGAACCTGAGGGGGGAGTTTTGGTAAGCCCAGATGTGGAAAAAACCATAGAATAAAACAGACATGGATTTGTTGTTAGATCATGTGACCCAGAGCCCTGCACAGAGTTTGGCAGACAAAGTGAACTGGGGAGAGAGAGAGAGAGAGATGGGGGTTGTCTCGTGATGACTGGAATGCTAGGTGACTGGCTATCTGACTCTGACTACTCCATTCCCATTCCCATATGGAATCTCATGCTTTGCAAATGTAAGCTCCAAAATGTGTAATGCTTAGCCTTAGGCGTAGCTAGAGAGGGCCTGCACCTCCCAACTTGTATCAGTACTTGGTGTCTCGATGCCTAAAGCTGTGTCAAAGTATTAGTCAGTTTCAGCTAGCTGTGCTGAGCATTGACGCTGCTGTTTGTTGGCCTAATCTTTGGCCATTCCTTGCCAATCATCACATGATAATATAAACATTGTCTGATTTTTGTGTAAAAGAACACAAACATTTATTTACTAGACAGAGTAATAGTTTTTGTATCTAAAAATGTAGCCTAGTTTGTTGGTCAATGATATAGTCCCCCAAAATAAAAAGTTCAAGGTTGTAGTTACAATAATGTACTTTATTGAACCATGTTAATTACCATATCACTAGGTCAGAATATTAGGTCTAGTTGGATTACTCTAGGAAAGATTTATAATAAAATAGAGTTTGTATTTGTCTCGAAAACGTAAATTTTCATAAAAAGTGGGGGATATTGGTATGAAGAAAAGAGTCGGGATGCATCAGTTGATTCTAGTTTGAGGACCTAATGTAGTCAAGTGATTAAAGTGAAATGGACCTCAAGTAGTGTTAGACCCACTACTCGTTTAACAATAACAATGCATTAGATCTGCAAATCAAGTCCGGATCAATAGCATCATTCTTTAGATGCCACACTTCAAGTCCACATGCATAATTAAGAAGTTCTATGGTGATCAGCCTTTAATAAAGTCTGATAAAAATACCATAGTTAATCAAATTCTCATTTTAAAGTCGAGTATTTTTTAAAAGAGATAAACAAATTAAATCAAATTTTTAGATCGAAATAAAATTACTCATTAATTATTAAATCGTAAATAGTATACATGCATGTGGGTCCCCATATTTTCTTATTCTAGGAAGGCGTTGGAATGTAAGAATATAGCTTGACATTCCAAGATCCCAGATCACGTAAGCACCCACTCCCCTCTTCTCCTATAAAAACCAGGCCATGGCAATTGAATTCAACTCATATTCCACACAGAGAGAGGGAGAGAGATGGCATCCAGGGTGAAGAAGAGAATGGCATTGCGCAGAAAGTTTCACATCCTCAGAACTCTAACCAACTCCAAATCTGTAATACAATATATATATTAACACTTACGTTTTTAGTTTCGTAGCATTTCATATCTTGGGTACAAATTTTTCATGCTCATAATTGTCTATTGCTTTTGTGAAGGTTAATAGAAGCTCCATAATCATGGATGCTTTTCTCTACATCTACAATTTGAAACTCAAACTAGAAGCAATGGAAAGAGAATATCTGTACCTAACAGAGCATGTCCAGGTTCTCTCCCTCTCTCTCTCTCATACACACATACACACTCTATCTCTTTGACCCCCTCAACTTTGAGCAATGTAAAACCAATAACAATAGTTGAGAGCGAGATATGTGAGCAACTCAATTGGTGACCGAACAAAATAAAACTCCAAGAATAGTTGAAGTAGTAATAGGAATAAGCTGTAAATTCAAACACCCTGAGTTCAAATTTTGGCAACCTCTTGGGACCAGGTCATGAGAGATTCATCTCTCATGAATATCCTAGTGTTAGTATGAATGACCTATCTTTGATCAGACTGGAGAGGTTCGGACTCCCTTGACTGTTAAAAAAAAAAAAAAGATTGAACAAAATAAGATCAAGGGTAAATGTGAGATTTACTCATAAGTTTTATTTATTTATTATTCTTTTGTTTGTAGGAGGTGAAAGTGGAGAGGCTTGGAAGAGGATTTCTAGTTAGGGTGACTTGCAAGAAAGACAAAGACTTGCTAGTATCAATCTTGGTGGCATTTGAAGAAATGAAGCTTAATGTTGTCCAAGCTAAGCAGCTCTCATGCAACTGTTTCTTTGGCATGGAAGCCATTGTTGAAGCAGCTTATGATGACCACCAAGCTGTGGAAGTGAGAGATGTCACTCAAGCTGTTCTCAATGCCATTCAAAAGCCAGCTGAACAAGGGACACTTTAAAAAGTGTCGAGGTGCCTATATTTAATAACTCCAAATGACAAAGCTAGTGACATGGTGAGATAATATCTAGGAAGAATGTGGCATGTCACTTTCATTTTGAAGGTACAAAATGCAAAAATCTATAAATTTCATGGAGTTTGGGTGATTTTAATTTGTTATAGTATTCTTTTTTCTTTTCCACGAGAATAGGAAAATGATAATATATATGTTCAGAAATAAACTTGAAAAAAAAAAAGAAGCACTCCACAAGCACACGAGATTATGTAATTTGGCTTGAAAGTCCATTTCCACGAGCAACCGAGACAAAAACTCAATATAAACGATGAAGATTACAAAGAGTTTGTAACAAAAGAAAAGAATGTGAACCACTTCCCTTTATGTTCTAGAAACTTAGAACATTTGTCAATCTAATGTAACCTCAATTAGGAGACTATGGCTCATGAAAGTTTTTAATTGAAATCTGAAGTATTGTATACCGGATTGATGCGAATCCAAAAGAATACAAGATATCAGCAATAAATTATACCAAAGGTGTTTAGAAAAAAAAAATAGCAACAACAAAATAATAAGTGAAATAAAAAAAATGGTGTATGAGATTTTCTATAGAGTTAAATAGGGTTGTTGCATGTATTCGTTGGTGGGACTGGCAATTTTTACAAAGTTGAGACTAACCTTGAGCTGGTCCAATTATGAGGAAGATATACAAAAATTTTAGTGTGATCAGAAGGATTTATTATATATTCTTTGCCGTTTGTTTAGAAAATTAAATTGTTTGAATATTTTTGAAAATGCTATATGTTTCAAAAAATAAACAAATAAACAAATAAAATGTATTCGGACATTATCTCCTATGACATGTCTATAACATGGTGCATCATGCGAACCTCGGCCCAGGCCCAAAAAAAGTACTTGAGAGAACAAGGTCAAGTTGTAAAGCAAATATTCAAAGGAATGGTTACCTGTCTGCAGTGTTACACCATGTCAATAGTGTTAATTATGTGGTAAAATCGTTTAATAAAAAAGTAATGAGGCACAAAAATAATTTTATGCACCACCTGTCGAATAATTAATATAGGTAATGAATGCAGTAAGTATAAATGTGAAATTCACACGAACAACACAGATATAAAGTGATTCAGTCAAAGTGACTTATTCTACTTTGAAGACGGCAACAACACAGATATAGAGTGGTTCGTTCAGGGTGACATACTCCACTTTGTAGACGGCAACGGTGGACGGTAGTCTTTATTGATGAAGTATGTGTGAGAGAAAGAGAGAGCACAAATGTATGCTCTTGGTACCTATGAGAGAGATAGTTGTGTAAGGTGTGTAGAGAGATACCCCTCCCATATAGAGAGAGCTTACAATTTAAAGGCATAGAGCCATAGTTGAGACAGTGGCTGTAGTAGGTACGTTTTTAGCTTTTAAGGGAGGATAGCTACAACTAGGATACATACAATTAGAGATAATCTTGATCTTGGAGAGTGAATATCCCGATCATTGCTCCTCACGTGTGCTAATCCTCTTGGATCCCTTAGACTTTAGACTGAGTTGAATCCACAAGTTGGACTTGACCTGCCTTGTAACTAATTTCAACTTACTTAATTAATTGGGTCTGACCCAGTAGCATTTGGGCTCATCAAGTAGTGTCAATTATATGGTATATCCTTTTAATAAAAAAACTAAGAAATTGGATAACCCTTTACATGGAAGTGATTATATATTATATGAATGTATAGTTATTGAATTTTGTGGGATGCCAATGACCCTACGATCCAATGATAGGGTTCAAGTTCCTCTCCCCAAAAAAAAATTAAATTTTGTGGGATTCACTTGCCTACTTGTTTACTTATTATCATGTCACATTATTGATGTTTTCTTCAAATTGTGCGGTCATAAACCTAATAAAAACTCAGGTTGATATGTCAAAACTCGTTTAATGAATGAGTTGTACATGGAAGATTTTCTACAATAATTTAAGATAGCGACTTTCAGCTTGGTGGATCTGCAACAATCACATGATTAGAAAAAAATGGTCAAGTGAACACCTGGCTTATTCCCTTTGAAACTTAAGTCAGTATAAGATGAGAGGCTTGAGCTCAATATATCATGTATCGTGGTTTCAAGTTACATATCTTTATTCATTTTTCTGCGCAGTATTTATACCTGAAATAACAATGAGTGCAAAAACTTCAAGTCACATCTGAACATTTAATGTCTGACGCTTTTACCCATGAAGATCTGAACGTTCTCCACCCAAATCTTCACATATTCAATGCTAGGATGATAGGACAAGTGCTCGGGAACACGCCGAACACCTATGGCTATTCCCGAGTATTCAAGTGTCTATGATCGACGTCTGACACCTATTTCTTTGTGTTCAATACTCGGGGGAACAGTACCTCGAGGCGCATCGAGGAGATATACTCGGCGTAGTAGCTCATAATATCTAGCTATCATGATCGCAGGCCTAGGGTCTGAGAATGTAGGGACTCATTAATGACACTGTCTCCATCACTCGCATCACCATAAATAAATGGTCAAGTCGCATTAAATGCGGGTGTCAGCTTGAGCACTCGGCTCTTCCGAGCGGTCATCTCTCGGCTCCACTTCTCGGTGTCCTTTGAATTCCATAACGGCTACAATTTTACACGTGTCGATTCGGGGGTTGCTGAACCGCCTCAAGTCCCGCCAAGTTGTGTATGGGCTAATTTAATTTTGTCACAACACGATGTATAGAATTCAGACACGATACAATCCCTAGGATTTGGCAATTGTTAGCTTTATCCATCAAATTAACATGAAGCCAACATTATGTTGTTTGGTATGAGCTTAGTCTTATCAGATTTTAGTCAAAATCTAATAAACCGTCAAACTTTTCTAAAAACGGTCATCTAAATGAAATAATTTTAACATGATATAACTTATACATCTTATACACACGACATGACATGATTACTTCAAATTAAACAGGCCCTTTTAATCCTTCCGCAAAAAACAGGCCCTTATAGTCATTTTGATATAAAATTGATCCAAAATGTACCGAGTATGCTTTATGCTTTTAAGTATTAACAGGTTCGAATTATAATTAGATTAGCCAATCAGGCTCATTTGATAATTCGATAAACATGAACCGACCATAAACAAGACAAAATAGCCTATAGACGACCTAAAATCAATAGAAAAGAATTATATATGAATAAATAGAATATGTCAATAGAAGAAGGGATGAAGTCAAAGTCTAGTGGATGTGATAATAGAGACGAATTGTAAATTTAAATATTTTGAGTTTAAATCTTCACAATATTTGGGGATAGGTTATGAGAGATTTATTTTTCATGAATATCCTAGTTCCGACATGGATGATTTTTCTTTAATCGGATCAGAGAGAAAATTTGTCGAAGTGCTCGTAAGCCGGCCATAACACACTTGACAGTTGGAAAAAAGAAGGAATTTAATAGATGGGGAAGATCACAATACAATTTTTATAATTTTTTAATATTAAGTTATAACTTTTTGAAATATAAGTTATAATTAACCATAAATGTTATAATTTTTAAAGGAGGAAAGTCCTTTAAATATAACCATAAATGTTATACTAACCATGATCAATATCAAAATGTTATAATTAACCATAAAAATTATAATTTTTAAAGGTCAAATTACAATTCACAAAAAAAAAATTACAACTCACAAAGAAAAAATTATAATTGATTTAAATAATTCACGATCTATCTTGAATTATCTTAGCTAATTGTAACTTTATTTTTTAAAAATAGTAGCTTTTATTTTTAAAAATAGTAATTATTGGTGGGGTACCAATTTTTTTTTTAATAGATAGAACATATATTTTGGAAAAAAAGTGCCCCCTGCCTACTCAAATTTTCACAATAATTAAAGACTATGTAAAAGTCTATGTTTGAAGTCTTAATCATCATGACCGTCCGTCATTAGTTTAACAGGTTGATGGAACTCCTTGGATTATTTTTTTGATGAATTTTGCACACTTTTTTATTTATTTATTTAATGGTCAGAAATATCTGAGTCAGTTTACGCACACTTTAATTAATTTCTTCTCCTATTCGGTAAAAGATAGATCATTCACGCTGAAACTAAAGCATTCATGAGAGATAAATTGTTCATAGTCTAATTTAATTTGCAAGATTTCTATAACCGAACCAGACGAGGTCAAATACAAACACCTTATGTGAAAAAATTATTTTTACGACTTGATTTAGTAAATGAATCAAAGTCACCTACTACCATGGATTCTTTATGGGTCTCGCTCTCTCTCACAATCACCAACATTCATCGGTTGATAATATACAACGTTAAGGAATTTATATTTGATATTCAAAAACCCAACAATGTGATGTCATAGAGCTTAGTCTAACAACCACATGACATGTAAATAATGACAGCAAGCATTACAAAATTTGTGCCAAACATACACATTGTGTCCGAGTGTTGCATCTAATCTTTTTTGTCAACTACTTAATGTTTTATATACATGGCATATACTATACTATGGTTGTCTTGCACAAAAAGATAACGTTGGGAGGCATTTCCAAGGGACAACATTAAAGAGGAACATACGAGGAAGCTTCCCTTCATTGGAATATTCATAGTTGTGTGAAAACCTTGCCTAAGAAAATAGTGTATATATATATGACATTAGAAAATGATACACACTGCACAGAGAAAGAGAGAGGTGCAACATGTGAGTGAAGAAAGTCAGAGAAGGAGCAATAAATAAAAGTTAGATTTAATTACACTTGAGGTCTACAAAGTATAAAATTTATTTTATTTTGTTCCCTAATATTTCAATTATATAATTTTAGTCTTCAAAGTATTGAATAAATTTCAATGTGATCCCTCAAATTGATAGCGTTCAGATTTCTAACGATTTTTTATTATAAACTTGTCACGTAATACTTTAATATGAGTAAAAAAATAATTTTGATAAGTCTTAACTAAATTTTTACCTAAATTTTGATCAAATATATTCCTAAACTACACAGTTTTGAGCATGTGCTATCGAAACTTTGATCAAGAGCTACCCATATAACACGCATTTTCTATCAAAAGTTATCAAAATTATTTTTTGTCTATATTTAGGTATCACGTGTAAAATTTATGATAAAAAAACTATTAACAATTTGGATGTTGTCTATTTGAAAAATCATATAGAAACATATTCAATATTTCAAGAATCAAAATAATGCAATTAAAATGTTGAAGATCAACATGAGACAAAGTCTATACTTTAGGGACTTTATGATTAACCCAAAAAGTTATCCAATACTCATAGCCAAGTTTTTTTAATATAAAATAAAATGCGGTATTCCTGTAGAATATTAGATATATAGATACATTTTTTATGGTACAAATTATCCGATGCAATTTTCTATCCCTCTCTTTTGGAGTGTACCAGAGACTGAACCAGTCAACACTTCAGAAAAAGGAATTCCATGGGCTGGTTTTCATTTCAATCTACAACTTGGAACTTGCAAATGTTCTGGATTGGGAGTTAAAAAAACAGGAAATGTTATTCTGGGGACATAATCAATTACGTGGGTTATATCTAACATTAAAACTAAAAGTTACTTCCCTATGACATTGCTCATTAAAAAAGGTTCTCATGTGGCCGTTTGATCATGAACTTCTAGTTGGCTTCAAATCATTCCAAAATTAAAACTTTTTCTCAATTACCTATATTTTGTAAGAACTTTGATGGACCGCCCAGATCAAGTCTAGACCACAGACGGGGCCCAGTTTAGGAATGTTGGTCAGACTCATCACAAAAAGGAGGAAGTTAGGTTAATCGCGTCATTTTAAAAAAGAGTCAGATTAGCTATCTCATGGCGAAAAACTCAGTCCATAACTGACAAGCGAAGAAGTCTCCTTGGGACGTGCACGTCACCACCTCTACAGAATTGTCTCACATGTTAAGAAAATGGCGCTATCTCACCTGATATAAGAAAAGCGCATCGTTCTATTAGGAAACGCTTATAAATTGTAAACCATAAAAGAGGGCATCGCACATATCACTCACTCTTGAGCACCCTACACTACTTAAAGTAATAAAACACTCAAGTTATCTTAACCCTTCACAGTGGAATATGTCATCTTGACATAACCACTTAAATTATGTTTTGTTTGTATTGACTCTCATCATTTATTACAACATATACTTGACAGGTGGTGCATAAATTCATTTTTGTGTATCATCAGTTTGACGTCTTCTGTGGGAAATGACTAAGTTTTCTAATGTTTTTTTGTTTCTTCCTACTTTATTTTTATTTTATGGCTATTACAATTAGATTCATGAACCAACAAGGGGAAGACAATGATCCACCATATCGAGATGAGGTCCCGCCCCCGCCAACAAACCCTGTCGTTTGTGGCAAACCCTACCACTGCGGCAAACCCCGTCACCGTGGCAAATCCCTTAACGGGACAACAACTACTAGAGATAATGCAGTTATTGGTGCACCAAAATCAGCAGATCCTCTGGTTGATACTCACCGGACACCCTCAAGTAGTTTTATGCCCCAGCCCCAAGGAGGAGAAGCACCCCAGGAAATCTGACCAGGGTGCAAAGGCGTCTCCCAGAAGATGCCTAGCACCAGGGCCCCCCCTTGTAGCACCAAAGCATCCTTCCTCAACACCCAGGCACCCTAACTCCTCCACCTCATGTGTCGGCTTCGTCTTTCCGTGCTAGTGACCTCCTTTGCACAAAGACGAGGGGGAAAACCAGTATATGGACTCTTTCAAAGGGCGTCCATAACCAATTGGATGAAAAAATCAAGGAGATGCAAAATCAGCTAGGCGACGTCTTCAACACCATTAAGGCGCGGACACTAGAAACAGTCGACTACCTTGTGAGGCGCACTGACACTCCATTTGTAGCTGATGTGGCCAACTACCTTCTCCCCCCAAAGTTCAAGATCCCAACAGTGGAAGCTTTTGATGGCTCCAAAGATCCACTGCACCATTTTGACACCTACAAATCCTTAATGCAACTGTACAACATACCAAATGAGATCATGTGCATGACTTTCCCTACAACCCTCAAAGGATCTGTTCGCCAACCGTTTGACAAGCTTACCCCGGCTTCCATTGACCCTCAAAGTCCTTCGTCTCACACTTCATTGGGGGACGCTGACACCAGAAGCTTACCACCCACCAACTCAGCATCAAGTAGGACAAGGATGAAAGCTTAAAGAATTACCTCACTCTTTTTAACAAGGAAGTCCTCTAGATTGATGAACCAAATGACAAAGTGGTCATGGCGACCTTCACAGAAAGGTTGGGCTCATCCAGCCTTTTGTTTTCATTTTTGAAGTGCCCGCCAAAGACCATGCTAGAACTACTATCAAAAGTCCAAAAATACATGAACGTTAAGGATGTCATCAAAACCAGACGAGATGAGTCCTCACGTAGAGGGGAGTACGAAAAATAGAAACCACCAACCACTAGCTAGTCGCACAACACCAATGCCCAACTAGGTGCCAGTAGCCAACACCCTGCTAGGTCCCAGTAGCCAACACCCCGCTAGGTTGCAGTAGCCAACGCCCGGCATCAAAGGCACCCAACGTCCAAGCACCCATGCCCCTAATGCCTAGCCAATGGCGCCCAACGACACCCGACATTAGGCCTCATCGCCCTTGGCGTTTGTTTCCTCGCCCGCCTGGTGGCACCACCTACATCACATGACTAGCTCGTACAGCAGCACCTCTGGCACCCAATGTCACCCTTCTTGGAGCATATAGCGTCGTCGCCTGACGCCTATGCTTCACTAGCTCTGTCTCGCCAGCGCCCTCTAGCTTAACAACTTTCTTGAAAGTCGTCAGAAGCTCGGTCTAACTCTGTCTCTTTTCTCACACAAGCAGCCTCAGTCTCTAGCTTAGCGGATCTCATGTCACCAGAAGTTTGGTCAAACTCGGCCTCTACTTTCACATGAATAGCCTTAGTTTCCACTTTAATAACTCTCTCACGAGTCACCAAAGGCTCAGCCTAACTCTACCTTTACTCTCACGTAAACAGCCTCAGTTTCCAGCTCAGCAGCTCTCGCGCAAGTCACAAGAAGCCTGGCCTAACTCTACCTCTACTCTAACACAAGCAACCTTAATCTCCAACTTAGCAGCTCTCTCGCGAGTCTGCAGAAGCTTGGTCTAACTTTGCCTATACTTTCAAACAAACAGCCTCAGTCTCCAGCTTATAGGCTCTCTTGAGAATGGCCAGAAGTTCGGCCTCTCTCTACCTTTGCTCTGACGCAAGTAGTCTTAGTCTCCAACGTAGCGACTTTCTAGCGAGTCTTTAGAAACTTGGCCTAACTCTGTCTCTGCTCTCATGCGAGCAGCTTCAATCTCCAACTTAGTGGCTCTCTCACAAGTCGTCAAAAGCTCAGCCTAACTCTGTCTCTGCTCTCACACAAGTAGCATCGATCTCTAGAAACTCGGCCTCAGGAAGTGTAGCTTTCTCGTGAGCCATCCACAACTCCTCTCTACAACCCCACTGTATCTACCTCTTCCTCATCAAAGTTCAGCTGCTAAAAGAGTATAAGGACAAGATTTCTTACTGATGCCCTCTCCACCAAATATCATTGGGCTCGGGACATGGGGGCAAATAATGGGCCTGACCTAGACTAGCTCTAGACTATAAACGAGACTCAGTTTAGAGGCCCAGTTTAGGAATACAGGTCAGGCTCACTGCAAGAATGAGGAAATTAGGTCAACTGTGCCATCTTGAGAAAAAATCAAGTCAACTGCCTCATGGTGAGAGACTTAGTCCATAACTGACAGGCAAAGAGGTCTCCTTGGGACGTGCACATCACCACCTCTACGGAATTATCTCACCTGTTACGAGAAGGATGCCACCTTCACAAAACTACCTCACCTAATATGAGAAATGCGCATCAATTTGTTGGGAATCCCATAAGCCCCACCTACACAATGGGGGCATCTTACATATCACTCACTCTTGAGCACCTTATACTCCTTAAAATAATAAAATACCCAAGTCATTTGAGCCCTTCACGGTGGAGTAGGTCACCTTGACCGAAACTTAAATTATGTTTTACTTGTTTTGACTCTCATTATTTATTACTACATTAAATACTTGACATGTGATGCA
The DNA here is from genome assembly GCA_963454935.2 of Ilex paraguariensis. NCBI lineage: Eukaryota > Viridiplantae > Streptophyta > Magnoliopsida > Aquifoliales > Aquifoliaceae > Ilex > Ilex paraguariensis. The sequence continues at coordinate 665,266 of CAUOFW020001725.1, read as the reverse complement.
TAAATACACTTTTGTGCATAATCAAACTTATCTATACTCTTTGTGCCCACAATCTAACTCTTAACTGGCCTATCAATAGATCGAATTTTAATCTGAATGTGAATTTGATTAGTCGGATATTAATTAATATTTTTTATCAATAGTTTGAATTCGTAATCAAATCTGTTATCTTATATTTCACATATTTGGATTTGGATATATCTATATCTAATCTGATTCTGATTCGATCTGAATTATTTATGTATATATTTTTATAAATATTAAAAAAATTAAATAATTATTTAAACAAATTTTTGTTTATTAAATTTTATGGATTGGATCAGATTTTTGAATCGGAATCAATTTGTTTAAGGATTCAGATGTGGATAATGAAACTAAAATTTGTCGGATTATTAGATTTGATTCGGATCAAATTTTAAAATTCAAATCAATCAAAATCTGATTCAAACATAATCCGTTAATAAGGCGTACTACTCTTAACGAGTTTATTGAGTTGGGGGTTTAATTTGGACATCTTATAGTAGGCCAGAAAACTCTTAACATGGTTCACTGATTATTACAGAAACAAAGCGACACAAAACACGAAATTAGGCCAATTATTCACGTCACACATTAATGATACAGGATTATACATAAATCACAAATAGATTGAATAATTTTTGATACATCACGACTTGGATATGACCGGAAGCCGTCATGAAAAAATTTCTTAATTGCCAGGCCTACACTAAAGTTTGAGAAAAGAAAAGCACCTCCAGATACAACTAAGGTCTGGTGGAAGTGGTTATAAGTTGATAATAAGCTAAAAAATGATCCTATGATTCTGTTTTGTGCTCTTTCATTGTATGTTGACTCTCTCTTTGTGATTATTCATGTTTTAGGTTTTCTAGTGTAACTGTATAGCAGATTCAGATGATTCTTCCACAAGTATTATTCATTCTACTGGGGATGGGTTTTTGGTCCCACTTAAGCAGCATGGTGCTGTCCTTTTTCCACTCAAAGGATTTTGATCTAGAGAGTGTTTTTTTTTATTTTATTCAACAATCGGAAATGTTCAGATCAACCTATACGCACTTCTACTAATCTCCTCCCCTATTCGGTTAAAGGCAAGTGATTCACGCCTGGACTAAGGTGTTCATGCAGGATAAATCTTTTATAGTCTGACTATAATAAGTTATTAAGATTCGAACTTGGGACATGATCTAAAAAGTTTTGCCTCAAGAAATTCAAATAAAAATGCACACACATAGGGTCCATCATATAGAGGATTAACAAAAATAATTTGTCTAGTTTAAAATATTGTTAAACAAGTCAAGTCGTTCGAGCTTAATTTGAACTTGGACTGGTTTTATCTCATTCATATACTTCTTCATGTTGAAATATGAACATAATGTAATCATATTTCTAAGCTCATTTTGGATTTGTCCAAATCAAAGCTCATATTCGAGCTTGTAATACACAAATACGTATACTATTGTGCCAAACTTTTGTTTCTAAAATGCATATAGATCGATATTACATTATAGTAGAATTCAAATCGAACTTGGGCATATGATTTAGAAATCCAGCATCTAGTGACGTAAATGCTTGTTACCTCCCACATTAATCCATCGTCACGCTTAACAAGATGATAACATAAACCATAAACAATATTAATAAGTTAATGTATTGCTTGAATCATCTTGCTCTCATTTGAAAGATATACTATTGTGCCTGTTCCTGCGGGCCTTTTTGTTTATGTTACCCGAAAAATGGTGGTACCATTAAATATTATTCAAAGTTTTTGAGCATAGTTTAGATAAGAATCATTTGACTTTTTCTCATAAACAAGTTGTTTATGAAGATAAAGTGAGGTAGAGGGAGAGAAATTAAGTACACTTGAATGAGATGTATAAGACGTCAGAAGTTGAGATCGCTATCAAATAATATTCAAATCTACAAATAATTGAACAGACAATTTGACGTTTTCATAGAACTTTCTCCTTCATTGACGCAAAAAAACCATGTGAACATGTTCAAATGGGCTCTTTTATTGAAAAGAGATCTAGTTGTTTAGGTTCAAATTCAGCAACTATTTTATTACGGCACTCGTTGTACAGGTATGTGGTTAAGTATCTTGAAAGCTTCAATCATGTAATACTCAAATAACTTTTAGAAAATCTAAATTCTAGTTTTATTCCCATGTAATAGCTTCCCTTTTTCCTCAAAACTGCCTAGCTAGAGGGTTTTTTTTTGGCTCAAAATGTTTTGAGTAAAATGTTTGGTTCTCCCTCAATTTGAGTAAAAAAAATGAGTTTTTTCTTGTTTTGCTATAAGTTTGAGTCAAAGATTAAAGAGGGTTTTTTGGATTTTTTTAACCCAAATTTAAGCTTTAGTTTAGTTTTCTGTAAGGAGTGAAGATGGTCTTACTATGAAGAATTAAAATAAAAAGATTATAGACACATTGGTGCTACTATTTATTAAACCACTTTCTTTCATGAGTCCAAACTTTTAATTAGGCAATTTTGAACAAATTTAGAATATTATGGGAAGAGTAATGTTGTTGCAACTTAAAAAATTGACTTAATTTGATGGCATAATAATGTAACGGCTAAATTCTAGCGACATTTGAGATTGTTGATCATGTGCTTGATTTGGATAGAACTTTCATCCTCTCTTTGAATTTCTGATTAAATCTAGATTATCCAAATTCAACTACTTAGATGATTATAATTCTACTAATGGTACCAATACGGTAAATAATACAAATAATTCAAGTATTAAAACACGTAAAAATAGATTTTTTGGGGGGTTTTGTGTGTGTGTTGAGGTGGGGGGGGGGGGGGGGGGTTGTTAATACGAGGACAAAAACATGGAAAACAACAACCCTAAGATTGATAATCCACTTGAATGAACACCCCGTTGAATAGAAAAAAGAGGAACTCCCATAAAGCATTGGATTAGATGATTACAAAACAACGTTGGGATCCCTTTCACATTATATTATAGTAATTAATCTTTGGATTGTCTTCACATTTGCTTGCACGTCCTCTACACGTTACATTAGTATTTCCCATTTGTCAACATTAGCATCCTTATTAAAACACCACCCTCTCTTTCATCATTTCTTCTTCTTATCAAACTCTCTCTCTCTCTCTCTCTCTCTATGTGTGTGTGTGTGTGTGTGTGTACCACCATCAGCAATCATATTAGCTGTTCAGTTTGATTTGATCCATTAAAGCTTAGCGGGTGCCACCAAAACCCCTTAGCCATGGACGGTGGATTCAGCAACGCCAACCCATTTGTCAGTGATCAAGAAGATCTCGAAACTTCGCCGGAAAATAGTGGAGGAGGATCTCCACCTTCTGCCATATTCACCGACAGCAAGATGGCTTCTACCTCCTCCCCTAAGAGAAGGTCTGTACTATATGTATGCATATGAGTGTGTGTGTACATATCCGAGTAGTGCTATGCTTGGCTGGAGTTTGTGTCAGATTCCGATGAATTTTTTCATATAGATGATGAATTTTTTTTGGGTTTTATTTCCAAGTGCATGTGCATGCGGTTAACGTTGTTGAGATTTGTTTCAGTAGTAGACGAGGTGTACAGAAAAGAGTGGTGTCAGTGCCGATCAGAGACGTTGAAGGATCAAGGTATAAAGGCGAGACGAGTGCTCCACCGTCCGATTCTTGGGCTTGGAGGAAGTATGGACAGAAGCCCATCAAAGGCTCTCCTTACCCTAGGTAACCTCTATTCTCTATTAAAAAAAAAAAAAAAGAGCGAAAAAATTTCATATAATGTTGAGGATGGTTGGGTGGTTGAGCCTTGAAACATTAGTAAGATTGTTTCATTTTAATATGAGTATTATGGTTTGAGTTGAAAAAATAACTTCATCTTTATTTGATTTAAGCTCGCATCCATCTATTTCTCCACATATTCTTTAATGAGCGGACCATTAATTATTATTGGACTGTCTATTTTTTCAAGATTAAATGCAAAGTAGTACAAATTCCTAATTTAGACACAAAGGCAATGAAGATTAATACAATTCTATGATTTGGCAGGGGTTATTATAGATGCAGTAGCTCAAAGGGTTGTCCAGCAAGAAAACAAGTAGAGAGGAGTCGTTTGGATCCCACCATGTTTGTGGTGACATACTCTTGTGAGCACAACCACCCCTGGCCGACTCTGAGAAACAACAACCACCACCACCAAAATCAACCCATGACCGCCTCCACCGCGATTGAGGTTGCTACAATTATAAATCATGCACTTCCAAATTCTAAAGATGATCCTATGGTTTTAGGGAGCCAATCCGAGCCTAACCCTGATGAAAAATTTGCTAATCTTGACAAGGAATCCCTAATGACCGAGGCTGAGTTTGGATGGTTCTCTGATTTGCTATCACCAACTTCAACCATGCTTGATAGTCCAATTTTGTCCGAAGATAAAACTGCTTATACGGACATGACAATGATTTTTTCGATGAGAGAAGAAGATGAGTCATTGTTCGCGGATCTTGGCGAATTGCCCGAGTGCTCGATGGTGTTCCGAGGAGTGATGGAGAGGGAGGAGGAACGCCGGCGGTGCAGCTTAACACCGTGTTGTGGGACCACATGATGAGATCAATGGACACGCGTTACCTTGTGCTCTCTCTCCTCCATCTGTATTTTCAACGAGCATGATTTTCTTCTTCAACATATTGTGCTCTTTAAGGTAGAGAACAGACTATCATATTTTGTTTTACTTTTCAAATTTGCCAAGATTTCAGTGTACTGAGAACAAAATGTTTCTTGACTTTTCTTAATGTAGAGTCAGTGTTGCAAAGCTTGAAAAAAAAAAAAGAAATACATTTTCCAACCACCTATTCTTGATTATCAACAATGCCTCACCTTTGTGGATAACTCGAATAGAAAGGTTTTAATGGTGTTATAATTGGACATTGTAAGTTTGAGCCTCAATTACAATAAAATTAGCAGTATGGTTTTGGATCACTTACAAGAAGGGAGAGTACAACTTTTTTTTTTTTTTAAGTACAGAATTTTTAATCTTATATCGACTATTCTCTCGAGTTATGAATCAGCCACCATAAATCGAGCTAGTTTCAAAATATGTCCCTTGAAGATCAAGAGTGGCTAACTCTTAGAGATCGAGTTAGTTTAAGGATATGTCCCTTAAAGATCAAAGGTGGCTAACTCTTACAGGTGTGAAAAGTATCGAACTGAAGACCTTTTGTTTACAAGAAGACATAATTAACCACTGAAGCATCGTAAGGAATAGAGAAAATACAACCTTGTTTTGCCTAGCTTAACTCAAAATATTGAATTCACATCACTAGAACAGATTTAGTTAGGATGAATTACTCTTAGATCTAAGAATATTTTTTTTTTTGGCATTTGTGTATATCTGATATACTAGCAGCACAAATAATTTGAAAACAAATTGATTTGCTAGCGACTAATACAGGAGGCAAATTGGGTAAGTCTACAGTACCACAGAGGTCAGGGTGTCTAGGGTTGTGCTGACTATTCTCTCGTGTTCAGCTGCTGGCCACTGTGATTTGAACTGATCTAGAACATGTTTCAAAAGAGATAAGAATGATTAATTCTTAAATAATATGAGAAGAAATTAAATCTAAAATGTCTGAATTACAAAGAATAGGTTCTAACTTAATTTGGATTTTCCTGAAAAATAGATGTCCGAAAATGTTCTGCTTTTTTCGCTGGAACTAAAGAGCAATAGGAAAAGTCTTGTCCAACTGGTGTGTTTTCACGTTAGAAGGAACCAAAAAAAATGATTATTATACCGACAGAGGTACCACATAGAAACAAGGGCGGCTTATAGCGAAAATTTTATTTGAGTTGTTATTTAATATTTCAAGAAGATAATAATTTTTTTTAATTATTACTAAACATTTTACAGAGAAGTGTAATATGATTTATTTTCAATGTTTTAGTACTTTTAGAATTAGGCGGGATCAAATAATAAATTGAGTGTAATTATAAAGTCATGATCTTATAGATGAATAAATTACAAGAAATCTTAAGAAACAACAAGAAAGTTAAAAATAAGGACAAAGAACCAGATAAGACAATGAGAGTGTGAGAAAGAGAAAAAGTTGGAAATAAGTGGAGTGAAGGAAAAAATAGTGAAAAAAAAATTTGAAAGATATTACTACTTTTAAAGTTAGAAATCGTTATTTTTAGATTTTTTTAAAAAAATTTTTATATAATTTAGGACTATATATATATATATATATATATATATATATATATAAGGTTTTATATAGACCTGTGAAAATATTGTTACATTTTAAGATTTTTTATAAAGTTTGTAGATAGATTTTTAAAATACATTGAGCCTTTAACTTGATCTATTCAAAAGGGTCTCGGTCTAACCTAAGGGCTGAAAATTAAATCAAGGCCCTAGGAGACTATTTTAGTGGTCAAGTCTGCTATGTCTCCTCCCATTCAAATGATCGAAGTGTTTGTACATCTCATAATAATTGTAATTTCTGTTTGCACTTTATTATCGAGTCTTTGTCTATGAATCAGTCATGCATAGAAAGTTAACGCCTTAAAGATAAATTACAACCTTTTGACGGTCTATGTTAAAACTCAAAAAGTCATGATCAATCATAAAATGTGAACAATTCCTAAAATATAATTTTCAAAGTTAAGTTATATTCTATAGGTGAGTAAGGTTATTCATTATCAATCTATTAGAGATATGATAGGATAAAAAAGAATCCATTTAGGTAGAAATAAGATAGGATTCAAAGAAATGTATTGATATTTAGGATAGAGCCACAAGTAATCAATCACCTTTAATAATATATCAAGTATAGCCCATAGAGCATTAATTCCATGGATGTAAGCATAGTATGCCGAACCACGTTATTTTCTGTCTCATTTTTCTATCTATAATCTCTCTCATATTCCTACACGATCTTAAATGGTCAATAGTTGTAACTTGTCTTTTACAACGTTTAACTTAACGTTTAAGGTGCTAGGCATAATCTTCTAAAGTCTTGCTATAAACAATAATGGCATGGCATCCAATAAATACCCACCTTTTATGGGTCCTAGGGCGGAGCTACATGTTCTCTATTGTTTTTTTATTTATTATTATTTTTTTTTGGGGGGGGGGGGGGGGGGGGGGAGAAGGGGGGGGGGGGGGGGGTGGGGGGAAGTAATAACTACACTTACATACCTGTCAAAAAGTCATTGTACTAGTAAAATAATTCATTGACCCCTCCCTCAACTTTTAAAATATTTCTATAATGACAAATTTTTTAACAAGAACTGACCTACTAACTTTAGTAAAGCAGATATTTTTTTTTTTTGGTTAATTGTACTGGATGTCCTCAAAGTATGAGATTTATCTTATTTGGGTCCCCAATATTTCAATTGTATAATTTTGATCCCTGAAATATTAAATATGTTTTTATATGATCCTTCAAGTAGACAAAGTCCAGATTGCTAACGATTTTTTATCATAAACTTGTCACGTAATACTTAAATATAGACAAAAAATAATTTTGATAACTCTTAAACAAAATTTGGATTGCTCCCGACAAAAAATGTGTAATATGGCTTGCTTTTGACCAAAATTTGGATAGTTCATGACCAAAATTGTATAATTTGAGTAATTATTTAACCAAAATTTGAGTAAAAAATTTGGTCAAGAATTATCCAAATTATTTTTTTGTTCATATTTAAGTCTCACGTGACAATTTTGTGATAAAAAAATTGCTAATAATCTGGATGATATCTGTTTGAAAAATCATATAGAAACATATTCGATACTTTAGGGATCAAAATCATGCAATTGAAATATTAGAGACCAAAATAAGATAAATCCTATATTTTGGGGACCTTCAGTGCAATTGACTTATTTTTTTTTCGAATTGAGTATAAATGAATTATTTAATACATTATCCTAATTTTCTAGAAATAATTGCATAGCTCACGGGCCCATATCTAGTATTACATTTAGGAAAAGATATTCATTGCAAATGTGAAATCATGTCAATATTGTCGCGTAATATCACCGACTAATAATATACAGATAAATAAGAAAGTGAACCCTACACAAATCAATAACTACTCATCCATATAAACAGATAATTACTCACCTATCTTTTATATAGCCAACAATATTGATATCATATCATCGTTGAATTTAATATTCTCTCACTTAAAAAGAGTTTTCGATCATATGCTGTCCCCACATGATGCACGTGCTTGACATAGCGTCACATGTGGGGCCATACTAACGTCATTGGTGATCAACAACTCTTATTATCTTCCTCTACCTTATCCGTTAGGGCATTTGGTGCATTAGTTTATTTACAAGATTTTATAAGTCTACCCATTTATCGTCCGTATACAGAATTACAATGCTTCAGAGAGTGTCAGCATACATGGCCACTTGAACTGGTAAACCAAATCCATTAGACTTCTCAAACAAAAGAAAGAGACTGTTTCTTCTTTTCTTTTCATTCTCTCCTCCAATTCCTCTTTTCTTTTCTCTCCGAAACCCAAAAACATACTGCTAAGCTTACCAAGAAAACTAATACCCAAGCAGAAGGAGTGGGGAGAGAAACATTGCCAAGAAAGCCAAGGTCATAGCTCCTGCCTTCCAATCACCTAGAGGAGGACCAACCCACTAAAATAGTTGTTCACACACTGGTAATAAAAAATTTCAGTTCAATCAATCCAAACAACATGAAAAATGCAGAACTGAACCCGACACGAAGAATACAGAAATATTCACCCCATCAACCATTATTGCAGTTTCCTAGATATAGAAGCCAAACCACACCAGCACAGTATAATCAATAAAAAATGATGAATCAAATGGATTAATGAAGCAAACTACTAACAGGTTCTAAAAATGCATTTCAATCAACAAGTTCCTGCAAGTTTGTGCCTAATCTAGGATCTAAAAGAAGGTAATGGAGGTAAAACCATCTGTCTAATCAAGCTCAATGTGTTATAGAGAAAAAAAAAATTAATAATAGAGAAAAAAAAAAAAAAAAAGCAATTGTAAACCATCTCCTAATGCCAGGGTCTTCGAGAAAATTTACCAAGCATACTTGTACATTGAAACGGATGCAGCATAACAAACAAGCTGCATCCCATCAATGCAGTTGAACTCAATTTAAAACACTAGGTTGAACAGCACCCAACTCTCTTCATCGCGGACACGTCTTTGCCAACATCAATTTTCTCCCCTTTGGATGGAACAGCCGAAGCTGCTCCATCTTCGCCAGTCTCCATAGCCTTCTTGCTCACAGTGCGATAGATCTGAGTAAGAACTTCAGCAAATGCATTGTCCACATTAGTAGCTTCCAATGCCGATGTTTCCATGAAGAAGAGAGACTCTCTTTCAGCAAAGGATGTCCCATCCTCAGTTGAGACTGCCACAAGGTGTCGGAGATCTGATTTGTTACCGATAAGCATCACTACAATATTAGGATCTGTATGATCTCTCAACTCCCTCAACCACCTTTCAACATTTTCAAAAGTGGAATGCCGGGTAACATCATAAACAAGCAGTGCACCCACAGCACCTCGGTAGTAGGCACTAGTAATGGCACGGTACCTACAGAACCAAAGTGATAAAGCTGTAAAGCTTGCAGAAAAAGGCCAGAAAATCATAACTTGATACAATTGATAGTTCAACCAGCAAGCATGGCTTATACCACAAGGAAAGAAAGTCACCAAAATACAAAGAAACAAGCAAATGTTATATGGGTTGAACACAATATCTCATCTTCTCTCAATCAATGTCCACACAATCAATGCCATTGCCAGTATGACGGTCATTTAAGCTTGACATCAGGAATCATGTGCCCACTGCAATGATCCAGTGTCCTACTAACATACCACGTATATCCATATTTATTAATTACATTTCCACCAATCATCAGACCCTTTTGCTCCACCAAAGCTTTTGTCCAAAAAACGGTAAATCGATAGTTCTCCAGCCATAGTTCCACAACACCTGCCAACAACTTTGATGTAAAGGGCTTGGATATTAACTCCTTCCCTTCCACAAACATCTCTTCTATCAGTTGGTTTTTTCAACTAATTTGACTCCTCTCTAAACAGAGAGAAAACTGCAATTTTCACCAACAGCGGGGCAGCCGTCGGGGAGACCGAGCTCTTAGTATAAACCAATGTTACCTAGATCATGAGTCGCTTTGAAATGTGGTACAAACGGATATTTGTAGTACTGACACTATTTTAGGTATGCGGCACGATGAGGTTATCCATAACTAGTACGATATTTTGGGTCACAATTCATTTTAGAACTCTTATCTAGATCACTTTCACTACTATACAACAATATATAACATATAAAATTCATAAACACCAAGTCAATTACCATTAATCTTACATTTGTGCTTAATTTTCTATTATCAAGATTCTAAAACAATATATAATTATGAATCTATATTCACGTAGTAAATTAATATGTATTTTATATTTGTATTACATGTTTCAAAGCGAATAGATTTAGGGTTTGCATTATAGTTTAGGGTTGTACATTTTGGTGATATGGATTGCAAACCGATCCCGTTTGGGATCAATGTATTCAGAGGGTTATTAGAAGTTTAGTGAATTCTAGTAATTAAACTCCCCTTCCTTATGACAGGAGGTTTCAAATATCTTATCTCGTATTCAAATACACTTCATCTCTTTGTTCATTTATTTGACCCGAGATCCACGCTTCTCAATGTTTGGGGGGGTTTGTCTCAATCTTAATGTCATTGATAATAGAAAAAGAAAAGACAAATTCACATATGCTTGGCCGATCCACACAAGGTTTCTAGCAAGGATATAAATCAGGTCAATTGAAAGCAAAATCGGGACGTTAATTTACGAGTTGGCTTTGGCAGGCCTTCAATAGCTTGTTGCCCAATGCCCATCCTAAGCATGGAGAAAGCCAGAGTTGTGTGTTGGTATGCCGGATAGGATCAATCATGTATAGGTTCATCCAGGATCAGCATGCCCGGATCTGAAGAATTTAATGACTGCTTCACTGCAAAAGATCGTGGATTGGTAGATTTGGTTTTCCTTCTCACAAACCACAGGAGTTCCTAGCTTCGAAAGGAGCAAAGCACATTCCAAAGGATGAGATATAGGAATAAACCAAACATAGTCTTTGCCATAGCTTTATTTGTGCATACTGCATGCTATGACTCTAAGACTGTCTACTTTCTAAACTTTCCCACATTGGGCACAATAGGGGTTACGTTAAAACTTAAAATGGGTTTGACAAGGTTCAGGCTTCTCACAATTGAACTTGGAAATGAAAGTTTGGGTTCTGAAAAATGCATTTAATCCACTTATACCCATTTTTCGTAAAGATGACAATTGCTGTAACCCATATTAATGAAATCTATGAGTCACAAATGTCAGTACTGGGTCAACATGTTCAGTGTCTTTAGGAAGCACAAATCACCCCCCCCCCCCTTGTCTCTTCACTCTCTGTGTGTGTGCCTCGATCAAATTCCTGTTTACACAACATAAATCCTTGATTCTAGATAAAGCCAATGCACATCCCTATTAGGGACCAAAATATTACAACTAGGCCAATTGCAAACAAAGACTGCAAAACTACTTTTTGCATTGTTTAGAGAACTTAACAGACTGATCAGTAAGAGTTTCATGTCCACATAACAAGTGATCAAGATCTATAAGAGGTTAAGATTTATAGCTGTATAATATAAGCATTTTACACTAACTGTACACAACTGTCCAGAAATTGTTGTGCATCACTTATTTAAGCTGTTTAAAACTTCAACGGCTTCAGCATTCCCTTCCATGAATTGTTCCCTTTTCATGTACTAATTTTACAATGCAATAAGTCTCGTGAGCTTAGCACAACTATTATTGGAATCATCACTGTTTTTTAAGGTTTATTGCAAGTTTAGAGCAAAGAAATGTTTTATGAACAGCCAGCACAAGAATTAACTTGATTTGACCACAGAAGATAGAGGACTTTTACTTACCGCCTCCAATCTAGCTCTCTTTTTTTCTTTTTCTTTTTTTTTAAATGACTACATATACAGTATATTACAAAATAAGGCTCATATATCAGCAGGAAAATGAACCTCAAGTTGATCTATTATGCTTTCATGAGATGAAATCAAAAAGGTTATGTAGTCTCACAAAACCGAAACTTGTAGTCTCAGAATTTTAGCACATAGGTTAAATTCTGCATGAGAAAAAAAGAAAAGAAAAAAGAAACATATACACACGATCATACATATGAAGGGTAGAAAATACCTCAAGTAGATTTGATTTGTTTAACTATTTAACCAAAAGATTGAAACATTGCAAGAAAACGGTATTAGACGGCGTTCATTTGAAGAGCTCATTACACGATCACCATAAGATAGATAATGGAAGTAGTGAAGGCGAATTATGATTGTAGACAAAAGATCATAAGAATTGACAAGGTTTGCCAAGTTGCCAGCCCACACAGAGAGAAGGGATTTGAATCCAAAATCAACAATTAAAAAGGATTAGAAGAAATCAAAATCTGCTTCTTTACTCACAGCATGAGACCCTATTTCTCACAGACTCGTCCAGGCCTCCAAAAGCCAAAAACTATTGCCAGCGCCAACTTCTTTGTACCAAATGTTATGCAATACTCCAAATGAGCCCACTAACTATACATCGCATAAGGCCCTATTCATAAGGGGGCTAAGGGTACCTTGGTTAAAGAAACTGGTGTCATGTGTCCCTAAACCCACAAAATACATCCCACAATAGAATGTATAATAATCTTGATAATTTCATGAAACTTGTTCACAAGAATTATAAGCCCAAGCTGATGTAAATCATTGGGCAAACATCATCCTTGACATTAACATCCTACTTAACATACTTCATAAAGTTTTGCTGCTTCTTTTTTCATCCTGTTCTATCTGTATTTCTATCTCTATTTCCGATATATTTTCCAGTTGTAAATTCTTTTTGTTTGTTATGATTGATTATGATGTAGTTCTCCGCTATTGGATATTTATAGGCTTACTCTATTCTTTTCTGGGATTTAGGGATTCGTGTATTTTTCTCACAAGGTTTCCTATGGATATGGAGTGTTTCATTTCTTACCTATTCACTTCTACTTGAACCGGCATTGAGCTTTATAAGGATCTAAAGGAAGATATCCTGGCTCATCACTACTCCACTTGTGGGGTGCAAGATCAAATTCGCAAAGCATATCTTCAACCATAATAAAATCTGAACAAGGCCTCCCATTGATAAGATAGTAATTAAGATCAACAAGGAAAAAAGTGCATCTTGACCCTTTCTTACAATCTGGTCTGCGAAAAATCATTGAGATGAAGTAAACAAAAGAAATGGTTCTAGTGATGATCAAGTAGCACGTCAAGTCCTTCCATACAAACAGTTGCAAGCAAAACATGGCATATTTCAAAGTAGAAAACAGGACTACTACTAAAGTCCAGAAGATCATCAAGCTAATAGGCATTAGATCCAAACTCCAGACTAGCACAAATACTTCCATTAAATTTCAGCAAGAATGATTTGGATGGATAAGAAATCCAGTGCAAAAAGGTAATCTCAATGCCCTGATGATGAAAATAACCACAAACAATCTCAAGAGAAATACAAGCAGAGGGCAAGGGAATAGGATCAAAAGGCTGACAAAATGGAACAATCCCAAAAACGCCTTTACCAGTAGACAAAGGAGTAATCTCAATAGAAAACAGGATATAACAATCTCATAGGCTCGTGAAGGGAAGAGGATTGAACAACCTCAATAGAGCTCTGACTACTGAATTTGAACGATTGGGCCCTCAAAAACAGATGTTGAAATCAACAACTATGACTTAGGAGATATGTCACTCATGTGCTCAACATATTGCAAGGGTTCTAACCAAATAGGTTGCTCCTTAAATTCCACGTCATGGGATTCCCGAAACAAATTACTTCCAAAAGGTGGTGGTTCAGATGGAATCCTAAGAATCTCTTTGATCACTAAAGGAAACATTATTTCAGATTCATTTTCTTCAGTTATTAGGCTTGTTTAACAATGGAGACAGACTGAGTCTAGATCCTGTTAGTACGACCTACAATTGACTTGTTCAACACTTTCCTTTGGGAATATAGACTCAAAGCCCATGATAGCTGGCAGAAAAGGAAAATGTGAGCAATAATCATAATTGTGTCACTCAAAAGGAAATGATGCTCAAGGAAAGAATTATTTAGATTAGAAATAGAAAAAGTGGATTTTCTACCCTCGATGATATAAGCTCTTTTGTTAGAATCATAATTAGGAAAATTACAATCCCTAAGAACTAATTGTGAAACGCAATACGATTTTCCAAAAGAATTGAACTTGAACTTATATTGGTAGGACTCCCTATCTTGCGAATAGAGAAAATATTTAAATCCTATGGCATAATGATAAGCCTGATTCAATGTGTTCGGTGGATAAATTTCAGCCTCTCAAATCTGTATCTTGATTTACACCCTTCAATACTTATTTTCCATACGGTAGCTTTAGGAAATATCACATGAACAGTTTGCAACAGAGGTGTGAAGCAATTGAGCAAATCAAGTATAGCCTTGACTATACACTACCTTCCAGAAAGGTAAAGTTTCAATTCAAGAACAAAATTTGAAACATTTCACATCATTTCATAATGTCATTGTCAATTGATGGAATGTAATAATGAAGGACCACAGGTGGATCACATAATAGGCCAAACAAGTTGTCAAAACCAAGATGTATCAGTACCCAAAACAAATCTATATTTGATTTGATCTAGCTGCAACCCAGGGTAAATTGTAATTTTCATAAAAACCGAAAAAACCATATACCAAAACAGCATCCCAGATCAAGAACTGTTTCCTAATAAAGATTGGAGCACTGCATCAAAAACTCCCAGATCTCATAAATGAAATCCCATTTATGAAATACCCAACTTACCACGCAAAGAACCCTCTACAAACCCTAAAACAACAAAACCATATCTGGAATATACAAAAAATTCACCAGTAAAGACCCAGATCAGAACAAGTAAATCTAGGCATAAAAAAGCTGCCTCCATTGGCAAGCAATGTCCCAAATCTTACTAACCCAACTCCATAGACAGACCACAAATGCAGAGCTTCACAAAAAACACAAAATTGACAAAATATACAAAAAACCCAGATCAGAAAACGAGAATGGTCGTAAAAAATGTCACCTTTCTTGGCCAGCAGTGTCCCAAATCTGAGCCTTGATGACCTTTCCATCAACAGTCAAGCTTCTTGTAGCAAACTCAACACCAATTGTAGACTTGGACTCGAGGCTGAACTCGTTCCTAGTAAATCTTGAAAGTAAGTTGGACTTGCCAACACCCGAGTCTCCAATCAGAACCACCTTGAATAGGTAGTCATAGTCATCTTCGGCTCTATACCCAGTCATTACTCTGTTACACAAACAACGCAGCTACTCTCTCTCTCTCTCTCTCTCTCTCAAACGAGTATAAAGAACGAAGTTTCTCTCCTATGAAACTCTTTTCTTGGTTTCTATGACCCTTCTGTTGAATTGAAATGGGACAGAGAGAGACCACTGTCTGGCGTATGCTATTTTGCGGGGCTGAGAAAGTACAGCGATGAGAATTGAAAGAGATCGCACTGGAATGACTCAACCGACCTCCATTGTTAAATGTTTTTTTTGAGACATGCTTTGATTGCGTAAGCCAAATTTATATTTCGAATCAATTGGGTCGGTCTTTCCATCCAAAAAAAAAATTATTAGGACCTACCGATCTAATTATTCTCCTTAATTTGAGATATAAATTTACTCAATTATTTTTCTTAATTTAAGATATAAATTTGAGTTATATAGTATTATTTAATTTTTTATATGACACTTATTTTAAAATTATCAATTTATATTCAGATTGAGGTTAGCGTAGACCACCGCCTTAGTGTTGGATTTTAAGATCATGATTTCAAAATTTTTTGTTTTTTTCCTAATAACATTTGATAAAAAAAAATTTGTACTCAAATTGTACTCTTAATCGGATAAAATGGTATCAATGTAATCCAAAATTAAATATTTGTTATTGTTTTTGACAAATTTTTTGATTGTATTTGTCATATTATCTTTTTTTTTTTATTTTTTTAACGGTCAAGAGTATTCGGACCCTTTTACGCTCGCTTTGACTAATCTCCTTTATGGTTCGATCAAAGAACATCATCCACACTAGAACTAAGATAAAATAACGTATTCATAAGAGATTACTAAAATTCAAACTTAGTACGTCTGAGTTTATAGTTTATCCTTATTGTCATTTGATCTACCTCTTAAGGTTAATTTTATTCTTTTTCAACGAAAATTTTGTACTCTATTTTATTAAAATGGAGCATATTGTTATATATTTATTTGATTAAGGATGATAAAAATATGAATATTTTAATCTTTTAAGGTTCAAAGTGTTATTTCCCTTTTTTGGCATATTATAATATATATTTAGTCCACTTGCAAATACAAGGAATGAACGAGCAAAGAAGATTAGTCGAGACACACATAAGTTAGTCCAGACATTTCTCGACCATTGAAAAAATCTATGCTGACCGATTAATTAGAACTCTCTTATTCAAATTGACGATGTAACACCTAAATTCTTTTCAGTTGAATTATTTTTAGTAGGGTTTATAAAAAGACTTTTATTTCATTATGAAAGTCAATACGTCCCATTTATCCTATAGAATCCTATCACGTGATCTCTATCTATATACCGTATCAAAATTTATTTAATTCATAAATGATCCATTAATGAATATGAATTTAATTTTAGTTGAATGGGATTATAAAAATGTAGATCTGACACAAATCAATAAAATACAACTTATATACAAAACGAACTCAACAGAATGCGAATCTTATAATACAAGATTATTAATAGATTGTGTATGAATTATATAAATTTGAACGCGACACAAACACTACAGTGTCACTTTTAAAGTATTGCCACACACCCTTTAACATATTTGTTTCCACCCCCAATTATATAAATGTTTTGGTCATGTTTCGTTTGGATCACACTAATTTTAGTTAGAAATGAAATTCTCATTTCTAAATCTTAGATTATCAGGTCAGTAAATTATTCAGTAATTAACTCGGGAATAATATGTCTACCGTAATCTAATTCTCAGTAATGGTAGGTATCATAAACGCATGGCCAATAATAGTAATCTCATATCTACAATAATTAGGTATTTAATTAAAAATTAGGTTGTCCTCCTAGAGTCAATATCTTTTATAAAATTAAGTTTTTTCTTAAAACAATTTGACAATAATACTGACCAAAAATTAAATATAATATTATTAATAGTAATTAAAATTCGGGTATCTCATTACTAGAATGCAATTTTTATTCCCAATAAAAAATTTTATAATCCAAACATGCCTTGGGGTAAGGCTCTCGTTTAATTCTAAAATAATTTGCGGATTCTCCGATTTTTTTGAAGGGTGAGAATCCTTCACGTTGCAGACTCCAAGGAATTAATTTGGAGTCTGCCACTGAAAGCGCTTGCTCTTTCTCCATGGACAGGACAATCTGCTAATCTCAACAGAAGGCCACAGTATTCGGTGGTCTCAAACAAAGAAGTCCTTCACTGCTGTCCCAAATACCAGCTTACCCATCCTTCTCTTTTTAAGACATACTTTAAATCAATTCAAATCATAGTTATCAATCATTGAGCTCGAGAAAGTATTTGACGTAAATCCGAGCTTATGTCATGGATGGATTTGAGTAGACAGATTTGCCCATCTAAGGTGAGGGAGGACTTACAACGAATATAAAATTGATCTATTTTAACATAAACGTTAAAGATTTAAGTCGTCAAAATAACATTTATATATATACGAGAGTAAGATTATATACATCGGTCTTTCTTTAGACTGCACAACGGTGAAACTCTAGAAGGCAAGCCACTCTTTTTAAACTTACTCCTATAAGTAGGTGCTTTCCAAACACAGTAAATGCTCTAAAATTTATGGGATTAAGATTGTCCAATACTAATGGGTTTGACTCACAATTCTTAACCTATGGAATAAATTTGACACTAAATCACATGAAAAGTTAGAAAGGATCGATTTTACTTCAACAAATTGAGTCATAAACAAGTTCACTCACAAAATCTATTTAACAAATGAGTCAGATTCGAACACGATTAAACAAGAAAATAAACATATTTTATTGATTATAAACGATTGAAAATAAATCCAGTCTAAGTCAAGTAAATTTTATAGTGTTATACCACTTATAGTCTTAAAAACACAATACTAACACTATAAATATCGAGAATCTTTTCAAAGAAGAATTTTTATTTTATTTTTTTGACGAAAATAATCCCTTCATTAAAGTTGTATAAACTTTTGAATGAGTAGGTCCCTTAAAAATTTTTAAATAGGTATAGTTGTATAGACTCTGAATGAGTAGGTCCATTAAAAATATTGAGGAACCCACGCATTCAAGTTTCTTAGCATTGTTCTAGTCTTCGTGATAAATTCAAACACTAGTGTGAACCCCTATTATGCTATCCATGTCCACTCCATGATTGCACATTTGCTTACATCCAAACACGTCCTTATCAGTCGTCCTTCCACCTTCACGTTCATCTCTAAAACCCCACCCTCCAAATGTTTTTTCTCCTCCTCAACCTCACCCAATCCCAACCCCAACCCCTTTAGCCTTCTCTCTCTCTCTCATCACCATTTTTAAAGCTCTATGTCCATCTCTGAAATCTCATCTTCTCCTTCATTACCAGTGGCCTCCTCTCTCTCCCCTCTAAGAGTCCAATTGGTGTCAAAGTCTGTATCAGATAGACTACTTGGAAAATTCTGTGATGTATCAGAGTTTGACTTTGATTATACTCAAAGTGGGTTGTGGTCTCCTCCTGTACAAAGGAGTGTGTTCATGAGCTCTCCTGCGGGGAAGATATTTACAGAGAATGAAATGCTTGTGAAGCTAAGAAGTGTTTTGGAAGGCCAACGGAGAAGAAGATACAGAGTTTGTTTCAAAGTATGAGAGAAGATACAGGGTTTGTTTCAATGTGTCAAACCCATTTGTTTTAAGGTTTGTTTGATTTCATTCATTTTCATTTTCAGGCTTTTTGGTGCTCTCCAAAGAGATGATGAAGCCGACATTTCTTCATTTTCATTTTGGAATGGTTCAGAGAATGGCCGATATCGATATGACTCCGGTTTCGTGGGAAAAAAAAATTGTTTACCATCCCCAGTAAAATCTTATGAATTTTTTCGGTGATTTGTAAAGAAAATGAGTTTTACTTAATTTTTATTTATTTATTATTACTTGTTGGACATTGGGGTTGTTAAACGATTTGGGCAGCTTGTGAGCGGGACAGACTCGACTCGATTTGAGTTTGTTCATATTATAAAAGATGAGTCGAATTTGAGTAAATTTATCGGACTCTTTAGTATCTAAGTAAAGCCCAAGTTCCTCATGAGTTGTTTTTCTTACTTATACATAATGTACATGTAAATTATTATAGATCTTAAAAATATTTTAGTAAAATTAGCAAAAATTTTAACTTTGTATGTTGTACTTGTACATATCTATATGATAATTAGATATGTGTTTAAACTTATGAAGTGTATATTTTTTCTTCCAAAATTTCACACACCTAGTAAGCACACTTTTCCTCTAAAATTTCAAAAATCCAACACACGTACTCCACAACATACACCTACATATACATACACTCCAACACACACATTTCAATGTATGTAGAGTGTCATAATTCAGTGTATAGTGACTTAAGTCACGAGGTATCACTTGTCTATAATAAAATAAGTAAAAAGTTGAATTTTATCCCTTATATATTTTTTCCCAAAAAAATATCACATCACCCAATTTTACCATATGTTTCTTATTTTAATATTTAATTAATTGATAGTTTAACACAATTTTTATTTCATTCTTTGTTCATACACGATAGTATGCACATGTTAAGAAAATTTTGTCGGGTTATACATTTTTGAGAAAATTGACGCTATTTTTAAAAAAATAATTGGTAAAGAATAATTTTAAATAATGTAATCAAATGAACGAAGAAATAAAAATTTGTTATTTGGTATAATAGAATCAATTTTTTGAACGCTCGTGCCTTCAAACACGGGATATGACCCTTAAATTTATAATATACATATAAATTTAAGTTTGTATATTTTTGTTGTGATTTAGAGATAATTTATGTTCAGATATATGTGCATTTTTTGTGAATTTTATTTGATTGGGTGCTTGAATTTATGGATTATAATTTTTTTGACTTACTTGTTTTTTGCTGGAGTTCGACTCGAAAAGCTCAAATTTTTTTGAATAATTGAGTATAACCAAGTTCAAAACACTCGACTCGATTAACACTCCTACCATACGCCATCTAATTTTATTTTATGGGCTGACCACAAAAAAATGTTATTATATGGGGGCTAGTTTCTTGTTATATGCCATCGATGTTTTGTCATGTTCAATTTCTTTTATTTAGCATTGGGTGCATTCCTCGAAATTGCTATCGAAAACATGGAGGCTAAAATCACAACTTCTTCTAGTCATCAACAAGAGGAATCTTAGGCTGGGAAGTATATATATACTTGCACTTTATACATTAGGAACAATTTCACTTAAGATCACTAGTATTTCCAAGCCTTCACGTGATTTAGAATTTATCCCTCATGAATTTTTTAATCTTTGCATGGATAGCTTACTTTTGACCAAATTAGAGAAAAAATTAGTCTTGGTACGTAAAAATTGACTTAAACACCCCTGATAATAGAATAAAAAAAAACAGAGGACAAGATGTGAATGACTTGCTTTGAAACCTGAAAACCACCTTGACTTACTGCAGGTAAGGATGTCAAGTGTGTCAAGTTGATTTTGAGTTTGTGTTAAAAATCACAAAATTTAAACATAACATATTTAATAATCGTGTCGAGATGTGTAAACACTAACCTGACCTAATCAGTAAACGAGTTACCCGAATCCGATCTGTTTGACACATTTAATAAACATGTCGTTTTCGGGTCAATACACATAACATGATTTGTTTAACTTATTTAGCACACATAACACATGCCTGTTTAACACATAACATGTTTCCATATCAGTTCATTACCATTAAATATATCATTCAATCATTCATCCAAAATTTCAGAATGTGAAGTTGATATCACTTCACAAAATTGGCCAATTAAATAAGGTCATATGTTAATTTTAAACTAATGAATACATTCATATATAAGACTAAATAAGAACATATATAGAAATGTGTGTAAATATATGCATACATATGTACTTATCTATGTAATAAAGTAGTTAGAAAAAATTATCTTGAATTTTTTGTGGCTCAGATCACTTTCAAGTTTTTCATCCGATGATTCTAATTAATCTATTCTTGGGCTAAGAGTTTGATTTCATTTACAACTCTAACACTCTCTCTCTTTCTCACTCTCTCACACACACATATGTCTCTCTCTCCCAACTGTTCAGATATGTCTCTCTCTCTCTGTTACACTTCTTCACTCCACCGCCACCACCACAGTCTCTGCATATACCATCGCCACAACCTTTACATACCACCGTTGTCGCAATTATCGCACAACCTCCAAGGATTTTTTTCTTCCTTTTCCTCTCCTCTCTACTTTCCACACATACAAAAAAATTACATCCCTCTTCACAAAACATAGTAAACACACACCTGCATAACGCAAGACCCTAGTGACACCCACCTGCAATGCTATCAACCCATCGATATCGGGTATCTCCATCTCTCTACACCATTGCACAGCCACCGCCACTGCTAGCACCTATTTCAATTTCAGGTATCTCTAGCAATCGTCTCAGCTCTCTTTAACGCATCTCATATCTTTTTTTTTTTCTCTCTCTTGGCATGTCGTTCTAACCCCACCCAAAAGCTCTCTACACACCAACTGTTCGATAAATTGCCAAGCTGATACCACCACCAATCGAGTCACCAACTGTTACCCCACTATACAGCCCGCAAACACCATGTTTTCAATGAAATGTTACTACGGACAAAGTTTTTGATTTTTTGGTACTCCAAATTGGTGGTTCTAAGTTTCTTTCCATTGCCATCGTTTTTGTTCATGGGCAGATAAGTTTTTCTCCCTTTTCTCACAAATTGGTAGGATTCTCAAGATTGTTAATTTCTTCGCTCTTCCCAGGCCCTTCGACCACCATCAATCATGAGTGTTGGTTTTGTGCATATGGCATAAAAAAAAGGTCAAGGTGGTTATATATATATATTTGATTGAGTGTTGTGTGATGTGTTTGATTTTATTATTGTTTTGGCTAGCAGGTTCCTATATAGCAATAGAATGTGACCCGGAAACATTTTTGTGAGAAATTTTTAGTTTACATCTTCATGTGTGGTATGAAATTGCTTCTCTTTCTCTTTCTTCTTTTCTTTGGACAGTTTCTCTGTAATTTATTTCACTCTTCGATGTATATTTGTGTGCCTACTCCATGCATTTGTGAATATTGTGTACAATTGAGCTTTCTATATTTTGTATCTCTGTGATTTTCCTTGGTGTGTGTATGTTTGTAGTTATATGGGGATTTGTTAATTAGATTTCGACAATTGATAAGACGATTGGTGCTGCTCTTGGAAAGGTATAATCTTTGGCCCTTTATGTTATTTATCCTCATATGCAATAAGATGTTTGTTTTTCTTTCATATGCTTATGGATTCTATGGTTCCATTAGACCATGTTACTAGATAACATGTATATAACTTCAATGTCATATAATTTTATCGTTCCAAGTAGAACTGAAGCGCCACCAACTTAATAGTTCTTATATGATGTAGATGTTTAAAGTTGAAATGAAATCTATATTGGATGAGATTGTCTCAGATGATAATTAGGGGTGAAGAGAGTTGATGATTTTGGGGGAGAGGAAGTTGGTTGTCAATATTGATAAGGAGGTGAAATTGTTTTCTTTCACCCAAAAGTGAAAGTCAAACACATTAGGATTCTTGGTTAAGACATCAAACAATAGGGTTAACTTAAAACTCAGGATTTTGGAGGATCTGGTAACAAAGAATACCTATAAATATCCCTTAAAAAGTATCACAGGTGTTATAAAATTTGGTAACAAAGCACTGGTGGGAAGCTACCGAAAGCTATTAAAGAATCCCATTCGGAGTATATTTCCTTCAATCACTCAAAAACTGTTGAAAAATGGAGGGTTTGGTGGGAAGTAGCTGATTTTTTGGGAGATTCTAGGGACAGAGTTTCTGATGGAATTTTATCCCTTACGTTATTCATTAATTAAATGACAACATTTTGTTCTAAACACACCCTATTCTAACTCAATTTTACATTTATATGTTTGTGTAATATGAAACATAAGAGAGATTATTGAAGGTTTGGAATTGCCTCTAGAGGTCAAGACAAGTCGCTTATTAGTTGACACCACATATTTGTGTTGGGGTAGTAGTTGAACTACTAAAAATGGATGTATAGCCGTCAATGTGATGAATGAAGCTGATGCCTAGATCCAATTAAGGTAAAATTAGGACAGAAGAGTTGGAAAATTTGAGTTTTGTTTTAAATAAAAATCAAGGTTTTGATTCCTAATTCCAATTGTAGGTATGTAAAATTAATGGAGAATTCATATCTTTTCTAATTAAAGTTTTTTTTGGGTTACATTTTTTGTGTTACACAAACGCAAAAATAGAATTCATTTTAGCATAATGAGCAATACAGTGTGAAGGTAAAATCATTTGTATATATTTGAAATACTTTGTTTTTCAGTGTCCATTTAGTCAATGAGTTTTTGGAAAAGCTTTAATGAAAGAAAATCAAAATGTTTACGTATACTTCTAGCATTCTGACTATTTGATCTTGGAATTTTCATTTTTTTAAAAGAAATTTCTTTATCGGTAGTCTATAACCAATGAACTTTTGGTCTAATAATACTCTTTGTCTAGTAAAAACTTTACTTTCTTAAGGTCAAGGGTTCAAGTACCCCTCCCCTCCCCCTCCCCCTTCCCCTTCCCTCTCCCAAATTTTATTTTTTTTAAAAAAAAGTCTATATGTTTCATTAATTTTGTATACCTTACTTTGTGTGATTCGATCAAGAGTTTTAATTACTAATTTTAAAAATTTTTTGTTATACTTTGAGCGCTTAAGTAGCCACTATGACTGCTATTGAATGTTTTGTTTATAGTCTCTTGAACTATCTGACTGACTAACATTTCGAAAATAGCTTATTTCTTTGACTTGAAAAGAAAAATAAAAGAATTTTTGATAATACAATTTTTTAAATTTTTTTTAGAAAAATGAAGTAATGTGAATATTAATTTTCTTTTGTTTTATGTCAATGATGAGAAGAGGAAGGATGACTTGCGGTGAATGTTATAGGTGAGAGGCGTATTTGTAGCTATTAGTTAAAGTTTTTGCATTGTTTTGTTGGGTTCTGGAGGTTGCTATGGTCTTGAATAATAATTATATACTTCTCACAATACTACCTAAATTTTTGGTAAAGTGAATTTGCATACGATATTTTCAAAATGGATCATATTTTAAAATCTCACCATGTTTGACACTTAAAGTTAAGGTGGGATCGAGAAAATTAATGTGGTAGATTGATTTGTCTTTCTGATAAAAAATTCACGGTACTCAAAAGGGCAAGATACAACTCAAATTGTTGCACTTGACCGATGAGTTGAATTTGGTTTGTTTTGATTGTGTGACAAGTTTGTATTTGAACTTTATTGTAATATCTATATTATTTGGATTAATGAAATACTTTATCTTCTCAATTTTATTTTCTTGTATTGTACAATGCCTTCGCGTGCATAAGTTGTTGTTTACAATTTTTTTGTTTATATAGTGTCTTTAAGTTCAAACAATTATTAGTTTATTTATATTACAGAAAAAAAAAACAATAAATATCAATAAATTTGAAGAACAAGGGCAAAACAACAACCTTTGGAAGTAAATGTTGTTTAACAACATAGAGAGAGAGTAAAAGTGTATTTTTCATCATCATCAATCAACAATCCAAGATTTTGTTTTATCATCAATCTAGTCTAGGTCATATTTTATCCTTTTCTCATCAATAAATAGATATCTCTACTTGTATACATACAAGCTAGATAGAGATGAAATCAAAAAAAAAAAAAAAAAAAGCTAAATAGGGATAATTTTTTGACTACTTGTTGGATGCAACACTAGTGAGGCCCTATGGTAACTTAAAAACTCTTTTTGTCAAAAAGAAAAAAGAAAAAAAACAGTTAATACTATGTTTTGTTAGTTTATTTTTAAATTATCAATTTGATCTCTAAAATATTTAATTTATATTTAAATGGCCTCTACGCAGACGAATCATTAATTATTTGCCTGAATGATTATGTTCAGTTCCGTCAAAAAACTTAACAAATTGCCTAATTAAGGATCAAAGAGACATAAATTAAAATTTTAGAGATCAAATTGATAAAATTAATACAATGAATACAAAACTAATAAAATAGGCATACTTTATGGACTAAAGTGTTATTAACCCAAAAAAAATTCAACCCAGTAAAGCCCTAACGTCTCCCCTCCCCTTCGCCGGAGTACACACCAAAGTTCGCCACAGCCTTAACGATTCTCCTCTTTCATCTTTGCCGGATTAAACTGTCGCACCACCTGAAATCGACGCCGGGGACATCCCCGACGACTGACATCGCTGCCTTCTTTAGAAAGACCATCCTGTAGTTTTGGTTTTATTCCTTCCTCTACCGTAAGCCATAGCCGTTCGACGCTGCCACAGCAGCCCAAATCAACGCCACCCAAATCGACGCCACCACAACAGCCCAACGAACAGGTGGGTGTTTTAAAGAAGACGACGCTGTCCGTGGCCGGCATTGATTTCTAGAGCTGTAAAGGCCCGGACAACTGTTTTTTGTTTTCTGTTTAGTTTTGTGGTTTTGGGTCTTGCTGCAAAGTCCCTTCATTGAAGGTCAAAGTGGGTGGAGACGCCAAATCATGCAGAGCTTCTTTGTTGGTTGCTACTCATATGAACTGATCCTTTTTGCTTGATGAAAAGACTGGTTGAGCTATTAGCCAATTGTTCAATTATGGGTGCTGTGAGTGTGGGTTTGCTGATGCACGGTCAGTGCCTTGTTACCCTGTTCTTAAACTTCACAATTATAATTATATTGTATGCCTTCTTCCTTTGATTTGCTACCAAGAAGCCTTTTTCTATCACAAATCCAAAAATTCATTCCTAGAAAATGGAAACAAAACATTAAACAATCAGAAACTCAAAGAAAACACCAATCCACTTCATATAAATTCCAAGGATCAATCCTAGACGCCTTCACCACGGGTGATGAATCCATGGTGGATTTGTTTCTTACATCCCTCAAGTATTTTGCAAGCCAGGGCCATCTATGTAAAGCCTTTAGAACCTTCGCTCTCATCCAAGGCCATGCCCGTTCCTCTGCTTCTCGTTCTGACTCTATTTTACACTCCTTATCTTCTCTTATGTTGTCTTGCACCAACCTCAAGTCCGTGCCACAGGGTAAACAACTTCATGCCCACATCATCTCTTTGGGTCATGAACAACACCCTGTATTGGTTCCGAAACTGGTTACCTTCTACTCAGCCTCCAGTTTCCTGGGTGATGCTCATGTTGTTACATTAAATTCAAATATATTGCATCCTCTACCTTGGAATGTACTTATTTCTTCATATGTTAAACATGGCCTTTGTGCTGAGGCTATGCATGCCTATAAACAGATGGTAGGCAAGGGGATTAGACCTGATAATTTCACTTACCCGTCTGTTCTTAAGGCTTGTGGGGAAGAACTCAATCTGGGTTTTGGGAGGGAGATTCACATGTCTATTGATGCTAACAATATTGAGTGCTGCTTGTTTGTGCACAATGCATTGGTCTCCATGTATGGGAAGTGTGGGGAATTAGACATTGCTCGGAAGCTCTTTAATGAAATGCTGGAAAAGGATGCTGTATCTTGGAACTCAATGATCTCTGCATATGCCTCTAAGGATATGTGGACTGAAGCCTTTGAGCTTTTCGAAAGCATGCAGGCTGATGGCGCAGAATTGAATATCGTAACCTGGAATACCATAGCTGGAGGGTACTTAAGAACAGGTAAATACAAGGTATCACTT
Source organism: Ilex paraguariensis (assembly GCA_963454935.2). Lineage (NCBI taxonomy): Eukaryota > Viridiplantae > Streptophyta > Magnoliopsida > Aquifoliales > Aquifoliaceae > Ilex > Ilex paraguariensis. The sequence goes on along the minus strand of CAUOFW020001725.1, from coordinate 638,083 downwards.
ACTTTGCTTTGTCAGATGAGAACCTGTGGCATTCAGTTGGATTCCGTCGCGGTAATTATTGGTTTGGGTGCATGTTCCCACATTGGCCAGTTAAAAGTGGGAAAAGAGATTCATGGTTTAGCAGTTCGTAATTGTTCCGATGGGTTTCCCAATGTAAAAAATACATTAATTACTATGTACTCAAGGTGCAAGGACCTCGGGCATGCATATATTTTGTTCCGTTTAATAGAAGCTAAAACTGTAACTACTTGGAACTCCATCATATCTGGTTATACACACTGGGATCGATCTGAGGAAGCCTCCTTTCTGTTTAGAGAAATGATGCTTTCTGGTACCGAACCAAATTACGTGACAGTTGCAAGCATTCTTCCCCTCTGTGCTCGAGTGGCAAATCTGCAACATGGTAAAGAGTTCCATTGCTACATTACCAGGCGTGAAGCGTTCACCAAATATTTGTTATTATGGAATGCTCTTGTGGATATGTATGCAAAATCAGGAAAAATTTTACTAGCCAAAAGATTGTTTGACTTGCTGAGCATAAAGGATGAAGTGACTTACACTTCATTAATGGCTGGTTATGGGATACAAGGAGAGGGACAAGCTGCAATAGAACTATTTGAAGAGATGAACAGGTTCCAGATAAAACCAGACCATGTAACGATGGTTGCCATTTTGTCAGCTTGTAGCCATTCGGGTCTTGTAGTCCATGGTCAGATGCTATTTGAAAAGATGCAAGCTGTCTATGGTATAACTCCTCGTTTGGAGCACTTTGCTTGCATGGTGGATCTTTTCGGGAGGGCTGGTTTACTGAAAAAGACAAAAGAAATTATCTCAGCTATGCCTTACCAGCCAACTCCTGCAATGTGGGCCACTCTTATAGGAGCATGTCGGATCCATGGAAATATGGAAGTAGGGGAGTGGGCAGCCGAAAAACTATTGACATTTCGGCCGGAAAATTCAGGATACTATGTGTTGATTGCTAATATGTATGCTGCTGCCGGGTGTTGGAACAAACTAGCACAGGTAAGGGCTTTCATGAGGGACTTGGGTGTGAGAAAGGCTCCCGGCTATGCATGGGTTGATGTTGGTGCTGGATTTATCCCCTTCTTGGTGGGGGACATGTCAAATTCACAAGCAATTAAAATCTACCATTTGTTGGAGGGATTGGCTGAAGAAATGAAAGACGCTGGTTATGCTGCCTGCGACGAGTTTGAATTAGAGGATGAAGTCTCTGAGAAATAGAATGCACAGAGGAACTTACCCTACCATAATTGAGATGAGGAGTTCAAGGAAACTCATTTGGGCAGGAATACTCACAGAAGGGCTTAGTCTCATTAGTATAAGAAAGTGAGAAACTATTAAATGTAATGGTGATTCCATATCATTATTGACACATAGTATTACTAATTAATTGAAAACAAACACGTAAGACTAATAGATCCCACTTAATTTAATAATCACCTTTCTCCATACAATAACTATCTTATCTAAGGATCAAACTATTTCGAAATGGTCGAAATATCCGAATCGTTTCCGTTTCCAAAAAGACCGAAACGAATCAGTGATGAAATCAAAATTCTAATATTTCGCGGTGTTTTATAATGTTTCAAAATATTTTGTTATAATTCAATATATTTGAACAATTATTTATAAATATTTCAATGTACTTTAAGATATTTTGGTATATTTCGACTAATGTTTTGAAAAAATAATTCTTAAATTTTTATTTTTTTCATTCTGTATTCGAAACGGGTTGAAACGTTTTCGAAACATGTCAAAACGTTTCCATTTCTTAGGTGACCGAAACAATGCATTGAAACAAAATTTTGATCCTTGATCTTATCATTATTTACTTCTTTGTTATATCTTTCTAATTCTCCTAGTCTCTCACCTGAATTGCAATCCAATTCACACACACACACACAGGTAATATATTATGGTGGCCTTGGATTACAGTTGACATACAAATGGAGAAAGAGTTGCTAGATTCTACTGTTCATACTATATTGGTAAACTGCACATTATTTTGTTGAATTTGTTAAATCTTTCTCGAGACTTGAGCATTTGTTCCTAATGACTTGAGGGTCACTTTTTCTTCCACCATTTTACTCTGTCTAGGGCTGTGATTAAATTAAACCAGAAGCTAAGCTAGTATCAATTTGCCTCCTGTTCATTTTTCCTTTACTAATTTCAGTATTATTTTGGATTTTTGTTTGTTTAAGTGAAGCACTATTTAACGAGAAAAAAGGTTTGAGCGTGCTTTGATATTGCATGGAAATTGAATGACTACATTGTGTTGAACATTGCATTTAAGGTCTAAGATTGATCAGTCAGTATAGTACCAAAATCTCAGCACAGCATATGGGATCAATCTTTGAATAGGATTGCAAATAGATGTCTTAGGAGTTTGACCCTCCAAAATCCACCAATAATTTCCTAATAAGTCTGCATTGGCAAATATAATTTTTGTAGTCTATCTATTTATATTATTGTCGCATTGATGGCTAGCTTCTCATCTGGTAGGCCTCTTTCTAGGTGGCCACTGCTTCCAAATTTGTCATGCACCTGTTTTTGGGTCCCTTCCAATGGAAACAAATAGCTAGACGATGAAACGCATCTTCTTATTTATTTCTTCTTACAGACTGCCTTGTTTGGAGGATTACTGGAATGTGAGAGAACGTCCTCATTGATGGCAGACCACATGCTTGGATATAACACTTTAATGTGATTTCCTCTCCAAGTGTTTGGCATATACCTGTTTTTGACCATCCGTTTTAAGCAATGTAGTTTAAGGATGAAAATAGTATTCAGTGAGCATATCTGTATATGCCAATTATTTTTGTAGAAATTTGTTTGTAATAGGAACCCAAAAATTATGTTATTACCTGTTCTTAGAAAAGAAAAGAAATGAGCAAATTGATCAGGACTATCTCGAGAAAGATTCAAAGATTCTGTTGAGGTTCTCTTACAATAAGTTATGCTCTGCAACAGGGAAGTTGTCTGAAAATCTTGGAGGGGGATTCGGAATGGTACTCAAAGGTGTACTAATAGATGGAACATCCGTTGCAGTAAAGCAGCTTGATAAAAAAAAGGCAGGGAACAAAAGAGTGCCGTGCAGAGATGGACACTGTAGGAACTATACACCACATACAATGTGGCCCGGCTATTTGTTTTTGTGTTGAGAAAAGATACAAGATGTTGGTATATGAATATGTAAGCAATGGGTCATAGCAAAAGGCTTAGCGTATCTTCACGAGGGCGGCAGACAACGAATTGCACATTTAGATGTTAATCGTGAAATATCCTCCTTGATGAAAACTTCAATGCGAACCTTTCTGATTTTGGCATGTCAAAATTAATCAAGAGAGATGAGAGTCGAGTGGTGACCGCCATAAGAGGAACCTTAGGGTATCTATCTCCAGAGTGGCAACAGTCGAGAATTACTGTGAAAGCTTATGTTTTCAGTTTTGGGATTGTTCTGTATAAATTGTTAGTGGAAGGAAGAACTTAGATCGTTCCTAATCTGATTCAGGTGTTCACCTGCTATGCCGTCTGCAGAAGAAGGCAATTGAGAACCAACTGGTTGACATTGTTGATTGCCGAAGTGAAGACATGCAACGCCATAGTGAAGAAGCTATCGAAATAATTAGGCTTGGAATGTGGTGTTTGAATAATGATTATACAAAAAGCCCCCCTATGTCTTCAGTCATAAAGGTTTTGGAGGGAGTTAAGGAATTAGAACCCATTGTCAGCTTCAACTTTCCATGCAGCGTGATCTCTGCTGTGGACTCTACTGTCTAAGATTTCCTTACATTAGAGGCCAGTTTAACAGCAACAACAGAAAATCTGTTCTAGTTCTTTTCTAATAGCACAAAAAAAGGGCAGTTTTTTTCTCTCCTTTTTTGATTGAGTACTCTGATGTGTTGTAATTCAAGTTGGATCCATCCCTGTAGCAGAAGGAACTGAAGTTTCATTACAGCCATCTATGTGGTCTTCTAATTCTTGCCGAAATAAAACAAGCTGACATTCCATCCATATGGACGTCTAATCCTGACTAAAAGTTGATGAACTTAGCATCGGCTGGGTGAGCGGTTGTATAAAAAACTGCAACGTTTTTTATTATTCAATATTAAAGTTAGAATCCACAATGACTCAGCTCGGTTTATTAATCTAATTTTCATTCATGATCAAATTACCTACTAATAATAGTTTACACTAGTCTGTTGAAATTGATGTTTTTATTGTAAGAAAGTGTACAGGTGTGTTGCCTTGAGTTCTCTTGCAAGGGTTAAGAGGAAGCTAATTTTTGACAGTTCAAAAGTGGGGTGATCAAGAAGGAAGAAGTGTACAAAGCCTTTTGTTCTTGTTGGTAATACTCATGGAAGCAGGAAATGGACTATGTTCAGCCAAAAGATGCACATGAAATTTATATCGGTAAAGCTGAAAGAGTAATTGTCCATGGTATATCGAATTGCTTGTTCAGTATATATGTTCCTTGCTTGACTGTTATGATAAATATTTGTTCTCATGTTTATGAGCAGTTTTAATTGAGTGGCTTACGCAAATTGAGGTCACAGGTTTGTCCTATCGAATGTGATATCATAGAGTTCTTCTTGTTGGAGATAGATTGCTTATGTTAAGGCAAAAGAGAAGTTAGTTTTCTTGTTAGACAGGATTTGCTACATTGAAAAAATTGTCTGTTGCTACAAAAAGAAAAATTCTGTGCAGAGAGTTTTGATATTCTAATTTACGATTGTGCATTTCAGCTCATGTAAGTCTTACAATGGCCAAAAGCATGGTGACAGTTCGATGTTGTGTCATTCATTTCTTCAGCATCTGTCCTCATCTCATTAGCAACATTCTTGGTCAGTAATGGTATCTATTGAATTTGGAATCGGATGAGTTGTGCCATGGTTGGACTCAGCCACACAATGCGTTCATGGTTCATACGAAAAAGGCCTTTTAGCTTTCTGTAAATTCAAGGGAAAGAGGATTTCCTCTTGGCCCACCCTTAGCTCTCAGTTCGAAGTCTTTGATTCTCTACTGCTTTCTCTAAAGTTTCAATTTATTTTTTGAGAAGAGGAAGCGCTGGCCCTTGTCACGGTGAGTTATCTTTGGTTTAAATGCATTCTTGCCCATGATAGGGAGTGAAGTAGAGCGAATGGAAGTAATGAACCTTGGCTCATTCACCGAGGCTTATACTCCTAGATACATTTTGGGATTCTCAATCAACAGGCTCTGTTAATCCGAATATCATTCAAAGCTTCATTTTTATTGCTTCTCTTCGAATTGCTGTCTAAATGTATTGTTTTTTTCTTGCATATGGATGGATGATGTTAATTATCAGGTGATGACTTGGCTAACTAGGCCGGCATGCCTGAAAGCAGCAACCAATGTTTTATGTGGTTTGGTAGAGATCTGAGCTGTTGACATGGTAAATGAATCAAGAGCCTGGTGAGTTTTGTTTCTACTTTCTACCAGAATAACTGAAACATGTAGGTCTTAGTAGAAACAGCAAAGACTGATAGAAAAACAAAATTTTCATGTTTCAAAGTGTTTCTAAAAATTTTTCCGTTTCCGTTTTCAAGGTAATTGATATGATGCATCGAAATACATTCTGAGATGATGGAGATATTGATTTTTTCTAATACAAAATGAGACAAAGGGATGGCTACTATGAGCTACTCTCACTATGGTTATAGAGTTGGCTACTAAGATGGTAAGGTTGAGTTCTTGCCGGCTGCTTGGTTGTTAAACCAAAGGTTATTTTCAAATAGCTCTCTCTCTCTCTCTCTCTCTCTCTCTCTCTCTCTCTCTCTCTCTCCCCAATATTAGGTTGTGATAATTGTAACTGATAAAAATTTGGATGTTTTGATTTTAGAAAATAAAATTGAGCTAGGTGTTGACTTGAATGTTCGCATAAGTCAAATATGAACAAAAATGCACATTTTTTTTTTAATTATACAAAAATGAACATTAAAAGTAGTTTAGTGATTAAGTTTGGCTTCTGATAACTCAGAAGTTTCAGGTTGAATACTTATCATACTCCTTCACCCATCCTTAGGAGAAATGTTATAACCTAACTTGGACTATGGTAATCAATATCTAAACTTGAAAGAGTAATCGACACAAATCTAGATACCTTATAATATATATATAATAAAGTAGTTTACAATTCAAATTTCAAAAATAAATAAAATGACTTTTGTTATTCGCGGTTGAGATCGTTTTAAATTTTATTTTAAAATTAATCTAATGACTAATATTAACACCCTAAATTTAATAGGAAAAATAGATCTTTAAGGGTGTGTTTAGAGTTACTTTTTAAAAGTACTTTTAAAAATTATTTTCATAAATACTTTTAAAAATAAAATGTTTAAAACCGCCCCACCACTACCTCTACCACCACCATTGCCACTATCTCTGTCGCTGCCGCTGCCACCACCACCACCGTCGTCTTCATCGTCGCCGCTACCACCACCGCCATTGTTGCCACCACCACCGCCATTGTCGCCACCACCACCACCTCTATCGCCACCACCACTGCCGTCGTTGTCGTCGCCACCACTGCTGTCGCTGTCGTCGCCACCACTGCTGTCGCCGTCGTCGCCACCACTGCTGTCGCTGTCGTCGTCACCATTGTCGTCTCTGTCGTCGCCACCACCACCGCCATTGCAGCCATCATCGTCGTATTCGCCGTCACTGTCACCACCACGGTCATTGCCACTCACCACAACCAATACCGTCTCCTACCACCACCACTGTCGTTCACCACATCTCACCCCACTATAAACCGATGTTTAAATTCTTTTATCTCTTCTCCATGTTTGTGATTTGATTTTGGATATAAATATAAATATGTTTATTATTTATTATTTTTTATTATTCTGTACCTTCAAGTACAAGAAATAACTAGTATATATATATATATATATATATATATATATATAGATATGAACAAAAAATATATATTTGACAATCAAACTTGACCAATACCAGGAGTTGAAAAAGTTTTTTTCGGTACCACATATCTATTTATATCATATTTGTTGTTACTTTTACTATATTTGTTGGTACTTTTAACATTGTTGTGGTACCAAAAAAATAGTAAAAATGGTTATCAGAATAGTGGTAAAAATATTCACAAATGTGGTAAAAACATCCACAAATATGATTTTTATCATCCATAAATGTGGTAATTTTTTTGTACTGAAGAAAAGTGATAAAAATAGTTACGACAAATGTAATAAAAATATTCATAACAGTGATAAAAATATTCATAAAAGTGATAAATTAGTTACAAATGTAGTAAATTTGTTGATTACAAAATGATTAATAGAAATTATAAAAATATCTTTTAAAATAGTAAATTTTAGAGGTACGAGGCCGAAATTTCTTTGGCGCTGCCGTATTGAAACAACCTGGATTAGATCATCTTCAAATCCAAAAAACAAAGTCTCGATTAAACTCCATTCCACTTCCAGTAGCTGCCGGGAAGAGAATGGATCTCATGTAAGGTTGTTTAGAAGGTTCCTACAGAAACCTACCAGTTGGTCCTGGGAATAGAACTCTTAGACAGTAATTTCCTCATAAGGGTCCTATAGAAATCTACCATATGGTCTCGGGAGTATGATATTCTTAATAAAACAAGAAAGGAAAATACTATATGAGCTTTGGTTTTTTTTTTTTTTGGCTTAAAATGGATATGCAGATAAGTTTTTTCATATATATGTCAGAGCTATCTGCTGAAGACCTTACCGCATCAAAGCCGAAACTAAAGTCCCACTGCGTATTCTAGACATTGAAGAGTAGATTTAGTCTTAATGAGCTACTATAACTATAGAGACTCGAACTCAAGTATTGAACGAGAAAATCTGAATTTTTATTCATTGGATCATACTCAGTCATTGGTTGAAATTTACTATCAATTCAATGACTATGATGCATTAAATTAATAAATAAAGTCAATAAATTAAGTAAATAACATTGCCCTAACCCATGTTGATTTTGGTGTTGTAGTCTGCATTATGTAACTTCTCAGGGACAAAACCAAATAGGGACTATGCCCCTCAAATTTTCAAAAATACCTTGTCTTTTTGGGTTTCAAAAAACTTTGCATCTCGTTTTAGGTTTTTAATTTTTTTTATATGTTTATGATATTTTATATATTATATTCAAATAAATTAAATAATCTTTTAATAATCACATGGATGAGGGCTCTTTTTCACTGATGAAGACATTTGCGAATCAATTTGATGACTAATACATTAACTCGTGATTAATTTGTCGAAAATATCCTGAAACTCATATGTAAGGTAGTAATTTATTTTTAATATATGACTAAAAATATGTTTTTAGATAGTATGATCCAAACTAATTTTCATATAGTATAGTATAAAAAATTGATTTTGATAAATTTTTTACAACTAAAAATTTGATAATAACATAACGAGGGGGCTCAGTAAATAAAATTTTTGACCGTATCATTGTTTTTGTTTGGCTCCCCTCAGGATAAAATCCTTATTCAGTCTTTGTGCTCATGAATGAGAGTTGTTGATTTTCTTGTTACCAAAAAACATAAATCATTTCACCCTCTAATAACATGACAGGAACATTGAACATTGTGTGGTAGGTAACAATTCATGTCTACTATGGGAAAATGATAAGTGAAACTTGTAGATAGATAAGAAGTTGGCTAAACTTGATATAAACCTGACATGACACAAATTCGGTTATAGATGTACGAATATAAATGAATCGGATATGAGTTAAATAAAATTTTATCATACATAATTTAGACTTTGATGGAATATGAAACGACTCTCCTATCATAGCATGGCACGTGAACACAAACTAGTGAAATACCAAGGGACATGCCCTACGAAGGGCAAAAGGTGCACCCCAAGACCTAACATTTAACGCTAGACAAGGATATGGACCCAACATGACGTAACGGGTTACAGAGAATGATTGTTTCTGCATACATGTCACATCAAAATATATTTCGAATCTCAAAAAATTCAAATAAAAAATATGACTTTTACTAACGTAGACTTTCTGTGGCCGAGCGAATTAAATGTCCAGTGTCAACACAATAAGTTCTCAGGACAGCTCAATAAATGCCCTATAGAAGTCATTAAATACTGAAAGGACGTGCATTGAGTGCTCGGCGTCCAATCATTGCAAGACTAGACCTTGAGGAAACGTGTACATCCCCCAAACTTAGTAATTGCACAATTTGAGCGAAGTATAGCTCTCTACCTATAGAGGTTTCTCAACTGGCTTGATGAGACCTCTATATTATCATGTTATCTTGTTAGAAAATATAAATAATCTAATGAGTCGGGTCTCAGGTATACATATACAAGCAACCTAGTAGAGTAAAACTCTTATTCGCCCTTTGAGCACCAAATAATTTAGACATCAAAGTGGATAAGTCGAACACGTCTCTGACCTTTTGACTTTGTTCTCTGTTACGGGATCAAACCACTGAATCTCCATCGTGGTACATGAATTCACCCGTGCAAGCTTTATTCATCAATTTTGTGCCATTTTTGCATTTGCATATCCAAGGACAATGTAGTCGCCAAAGCAGATGGTTTGGCTAATGTGGCTATTTGATTTGAGAGTTTGATAGTCTAAACCATCAAACTCAAAGATCAACAGCTAGAGACCAACATATACAATCTAATATTGTATTCACCTATTCTATCAGGTAAAACAATCAGTACCCATTTTGGTCCAAAACTAGTTATCTCAACATTGATATAAAATTGCAGAGGTTAGCGGTTGGCCTAGTGGCACTTTAAGGTCGTGCATTTTCACCTTATTGTAAGTATGGGTAATATATTTACCTTGATTTATTTTCACCTTATAAATAGGATTGAATCATATGTAAACACTCACCATCAATAATACATAAATGTAATTCATAGGGTGTAAGTCCGTGGATATAGACATAATGTACTAAACCATTTATATCAGTTGTGTTCCTTCTTATTTTCCTTTCCTTTCTTATTTCAATTTGTAGCTTAGTCATTTATTTTCTTTTATTTTGCCCTAACTTAATCTGTTTGTTTTCCTTTTGCCCTACTAAATAAAGACCTCTTATATGTAGTTTTTCTTTAAGGTTGTTCTGGCTAGTTATACCTCAAAAATATTTCTTTCTTCTAGTTTATTTATTTTTTATTTGATTAATGTTTACATGGTATCAGAGCATGGTTTTGATCCAAAAATATATTTTAGCACTACAGTAATTTAGTTGGAGGAAAAATATATTCTTTGATTAGGGCTGACATCATCTATAGCGATTTATTTTTTTTGCTTTTTTCTTGGACTTCTTTACTTCATATCAAGCCTATGTAGTGCGACTAAAGGTTCTTGGTACTGGTTTGTGTGATTTAAGAGTTAGTGATTGGTGGGTTGCTATTTTTTGTGGTTCTAAGGGTTGTGAATAGTGCCAAAAATACAGTTCATTCGGTGAACAGTGCCGAAATACTGTTCACGCATTGTGAACAGTATCAAAGTTACTGTTCATGCTGTGAATAGTGCCGAATTTTGATTTTTAGTACAGTATTTGTTGTATTGTTGTGTAAGAAACTTTAATTTGTTATGGGTATTTGATTTGCAAAGTTATTGAGTTGATTTGGATTTTTGGCATTGGCTACTTCTTTTGGTTCTAGTTTCTGCTCTTGGCTTCTGCTGATTGGTTTCTAATCTGGGGAGGTCTCTCTTGGCTTTGCTGGTGCCTTTTTCTTTCTGTTTTGATATTGGATTTGTGCTCCGCTGTGTTTCGGCTGGCTGTTTATGTGCCTTCGTTGCTATATCTTCCTCGTTGAACCAATTGTTGCATAGATTACTAGTTTTGGTTGTTGGATTTGTTGCCTCTTCTCTTCTGCTGGTGCTTCTCGTTGCAAGGTAAAAAATCCTAATTACTAGAGTTTGTTGATTTTAGCTACTGCTGATTTGGGACTAGTTCTGGTTTGGCTATTCTTCTATTAATTTGGGCTATTACTACTTTGGGTTGCTATTGCTTTGGCTATTTTTCTTCTACTATGCTTGGGTTTTGACTTTTGGCCCTTATTTGCTATTTGGGTATTGGGTTGTTAGGCTGTTGGATTTTGCTAGGTTGTTGGGTTGTTAGATTTTGCTAAAAATCACTACTGTAGGTCACTGTTTTGCTTTGGGCTGCTGGATTTTGCTTGATTATTGGGCTGCTTGGTTACTTTAATATTTGTTTTGGATTGCTTGATTTGGGTATTATGACAGTCAAAATTTTGATTCTTCTCAAGTTATCAGTGTCAGATTTTTTTTTTTTGGATCAAATATCATTGTCAGATTAAAAGGTGAGAACTATATATATTGGGCTTATGTTATGAAAAATTTCTTATTGGGTAAAAAAAAGTGGAGTTATGTTAGTGACGATTTGTCAGCTCCAACTAATCCTAAGGTCGAGAAATATGTTGACTTAAAGAATATTTGAGAAATCAACAATGCTAAAATCATCACTTGGATTAACAACTCTGTTGATCAGACAATTCGTATTCATTTGACTAAGTTTAATACAACCAAGGAGATTTGAGATTATTTAGCTACCTTATTTGTTCAGTCCAATTTTGCAAAGAAGTATCAGTTAGAGCATGAAATTCGAGCTGCACGTTAGGGTGATAAGAATATTCAGGAGTTCTACTCAGTTATGACTGGATATTGGGATCAATAAACACTTGTTGAACTGAGTACTCATATGATATATCGCATTTTTAGAGAGGAGCAGCGAGTGGTGCAATTTTTGATGGCCCTCATGAATGACTTCGAGAGACTTCATGGTTCTATTCTTCATCGTAATCCACTCCCCTTAGTTGATGCAGTAGTGAATGCGCTTCTGGCTGAAGAAGTTCATCTTAAGACTCTTTCTGGGAAAGGTCTTATTCCACTGCCTACTAAAATTGTATTGATTGTGCCTCCCACGGTGACTTATCATTCACAAAATAAATATCGGGGTCGTGTAGCTTCAGATGAGTGTAGCTTCTGTCATATGAGAAGGGTCACTGGAACGCTCAATACCCTAAACTGGTGAACAAAAATGTTGAGGGGATAGCAAATCAGTCATTTCAGCCTCAAGATTGTCATTCAGCAGCAGTTGCAACACCAGTAGACGAGTCCTCCTCATAGGCCCCCAGCCTAACTATACTTGCTAATCAGTTGCAAAAATTAATCTCTCTCCATCAGCCTGGTGCCTTTACAGTATCTCCATCAGTATGTTCATTTACCTCAAGTCCTTTAGGATCCACAATCTAACAAGCTAATTGGGGCAGGTCGTAGAAAGGGAGGACTATATGTGTTGGAGGAGCTCCATGCTCTAGAAGCTGCTGCCTTTGCCGTTGATTTATCTCCCTCCCCTTTCTTTTGATTACTATGCAGGTAGCAGATTTCTTCACAAAGTCACATCCTATTGCTTATTTTCATTTTTTTCTTGGCAAATTATTGATGCTTTCTACTACCACATCATGAGTTTGAGGGAGGCTGTTAGAGTTAGCATATTTAAACTTAGCGGTAGCTTAGTCATTGGTTTTCTTTTATGTTGCCCCTAGCTTAGTCTGTTTGTTTTCCTTTTGCTCTACTATATAAAGACCTCTTATTTGTAATTTTTCTTTAAGATTGTTCTGACTAGTTTTGCCTCAATAATATTTCTTTCTTCTAGTTTCTTTCTTTTTTATTTGATCAAAATTTACATTCTCTTAATATGAAATTCTACAAAACTAGTATTTGACTTCTTTTATTTTTATTTTTAATCTGAATGGAATCATCATCACATCTTAAGCCTAGATATTTTCATGTTTAATTTTGATGACTTTTTTTTTTTTGCCATTTGGTTTTACATGTGCCTCTTTAACTAAATAATACTTCCAATACAGTTTTAGTAAAAAAGCTTGGGGGCCTGTTTGATTTGTATCTCAAAAAAAAGTATACGAAAATAGTTTTTGAAAAGAATTTTAAGAAAGTGTTACTGAAAATTTTTAGATTGCAAAACCTGTTTGATTATATATTTTTGAAAATAGTTTTAAAGAATAAAAAATTATAAAATCTATTTGGCCAATAATCCACAAAACTAATTTTTAACTTAATACTTTTAACCAAAAAAAAAAATCACACTTATCTCTCCGGCAGTCAAACGGTGCCCACCATCTGGAGTCTTCCTCCTCTCTCTCTTTCTCTCTCACTCTCCACATTATCTTCTCACAAAAACAGCCACACATACAAGCATACATACATACACAGGCATAGATACACACACACAAAAACACACACACACACGCAGACACAAAACACACACACAAAAATCTGTAGTTTTGCGAGAGAGAGAAAAAAGGACAGATCTGAAGCACAGTGGAGAGAGAGAGGAGAAATAGGGAGATCTGAAGCACAGTGAAGACGCCGGAGATGAGGATGTTGGGCAAAGTGGAGAGGGAGAGGAAGGAAAAAAAAGAAGACGATGTTTGCTTCTAAGGGCACTCAAAGCTGCGATCTCATTTAGCTTGTCTCCGTGTTTCCAAAATTTTCAAAGAAAATTGTGAAAACAAGTTCAACTTGTTTTTTTTATTTTTGTGTTCCAAATCTCATTTTTTTTCTCCAAAAATTTGAGAACAAAAATGCTAAGTAAACAAATTTTTTGTGTTTTTAAATTATTGAGAACGAAACATGCTCTTGATGTCTCAAGCTTGAATTTTGTAAAAGGGATACTCCAATTGACCCAATTATGTGGTTTGTGAGTAATTTATTTTATTCCAAGTTTACATAATAGTCACGAGTACAAAAGTAAAGTAAAAAAGTTATATGAGTAATTTAAAAGATTAAAATTTTATTTCAATGCATTATTTCTATCAGTTTATAAATAATAATGTATTTGAAATAGGATAAAAATAAAAAAATAATAATAATTAAAAATTTATTTACAAAATATTTTAAAACATTGATCGAAACATAAATTTTGATATCGATGAATACATGCAAATTAGTGTCATGTACCTGATGTGGTTGAAATGTTGGTATCAAATTCAGACAATGATTATGAAGGCAGTTTCAGAACCAGCAAACAATGGGAGTTTTCGTGTCGTGAGGCAGATACCTGAGCTGTGAACATGGTGAAGTATTAATGGGCCAAATGTACGCCAATTTCCCAGCAACGTCTCATCTCTTACACCTTTTCATGCCGACAGTTCGGCCATTTCAAGACACACAAATTGTGGGTTTTTTCTCTTGGTCAGCCACATGTTTTTAGCTTTGTATAACAATAAGTCAATAATGTCGATTGTGGTGTTGTTATTCAACCACTCAAAGGTCATGGTGAAGACTCAAAAACACCCCAACCACGCACCTTGGGAAGCAGCACCCCCCCCCACCCCCCTCCCCCCCCCCCCCCAAAAAAAAAAAAAACAAAAAAAAACGCCACCAACAGTAAATATTGAGTGTAATTAAGTCTGTCGACAGATCAAAATTTTTAATCTAAATTTAAATTTAATTAGTTAAATATAAATTAATATTTTTTTACCGATATCTAAATCCGCTCATTTGGATTTGGAAATACATATATTCGATTTGAAATATTTTTTTATATAAATATTTAAAAAAAAAGTGATTACTTAAAGAAATTTAGTTAAAATTTAGATATATTTTACTAAACTATAGTTAAATTAAGTTATTTGAATTAGATATAATTTTTCAGACTGTTAACAGCTTTGAATATGGACCATGAAAATAAAAGTCTTAAAATATTTAAATCGAACTTTTAAATCATATTTGGATTTGGATCAACCAAAATTCGATCTATTGATAGGCCAAAGTGTATCGGTGAAACCGTTGTTACGTGATGTCATCATCCAATAATAAATCTATAATTAACCAAAATATATTCTACTTTATAGTTATTTTCGTACGTACTAACGGGTCTTTAGTTCGATAGTAAATCCGGACAAAGAAAAAGTAAGAAAGCAAAATTACAAAATAAACAACATGGTATAAACTATGTTAGTTGTGTCGTGTTGTCAAATTATTCAAGTTGTGTCATTCAAATTTTTTTCAATTCATACATGACTCATTTTTAACTATGTTAGGAGTGTTCATGGGCTGGGCCAGGCTAGGTCCGTAATTTTTTTTTGGGCCGGGCCTAGGTAGTGTAGGCTCAAACCCTTATCCAAGTGAGTTATTGGGCAGGTCGGCTCAAGCTTTGGGTAGGGATAGACTACACGCAGCCCAACTCGTGAGCCTATTGTGCAGGTTTGCTGCGTGAGTTTTTTTATATACATATTTATTTAAAAATAATGAATATTTTTGTAACTTAATATTTACGTAAATTATATTTTTGAATCGAAAGTAAATCAAAATAGATAAAAAAAAATCAATAAAATGAATAAATCACAACTAAGTTGACACCTACTAACTTATATGTCATTCGCATTACTCTACCATTTAAAACTTATATGTTTAATACATGAAAAAAAATAATACATTATTTATAATATCTAAAATTTTAAAATTTCAAATTTCGATATTGGGAGACTTATTTCAAAGTTTCAAATTTAATAGTTTAAAAATATAACTTTTTTTCAAAAGAAATGTGGGTGGGCTAGGCTTGACCGGCCCTTGGGCCGGGCTTTGGGCCGGATAATGGGTTTGGGGGCAAACTCAAGCCATCTTTTTAAGGATATTGGACTCGGGCTCGGGCAGGCTAACTATCGGGCTTTTGGCTTATTTTTTTTGTGATGGGTAATGGGACCCGTGGGTAACTCGGCTCATGGGCACCCCTATTCGTGTTGTATTTAACTAGACTCATATCGACCTATTTATTTTACAGATCAAGTAGATTCACCTGTTTACTATTCCAGCCCCACTGAAGATTAAAGTTAAACCCAATAATTTCATATCAGTTTCAATTCGGATTCGCGAGTCACGTCTGATGATGCACAAAAATGATTTTGTACACCACCTGTCAAGTGTAAATAATAAATGTAGTAAAAGTAAAGAGAGAATTGGAGAAGACAAGATTTATAGTGGTTCGGTCAACTCGACCTACGTCCACTCTTGAATGACTTTCGTTGTCGGATACTTTATTAATTTAAGGGTGTGGAGACAAAGAATACAAGCTTCGAGGGAGAAGAGAGAGTCAGGGAAGGTGTGATGCTAGGCAAATAGTCTCTTCCTAAGTATTGATGGAGTGTGCAATTTATAGTGGCTCCCTAACAGGTTGGGGCTACTTTCCAACGACTAAGCAACCATTTTGGTGGAGCTCCAATCTCTTCTCAATGAGTGACGTGGTTGAAGAGCTCTCCATGAGATGCGGTCAAAGATATGGTGATGGTGAACCGTTTCCTTCGGTGGTGCAGATAAGGCTTCTCATGCTCTCCCCTTGATGACGTGGCTAAGCAAAGAGTGTAACTTGGTCTTGGGCTATGTTGGGCTTGGTGGATCTTTAAATGAGGTAGGGCTTCTTAATTGAGATTTGGACTTTGCACATAGATTGGGCCATTTTGGGCTTGACCCATCATTTGCCCCCCAATGCCTCGTGTTCAAGGAAAGCTTGGAGAAGGAGAAATTGACTCTTCATTTGTATATTTTTGGCTTTGGTGCAAACTCTAAACTTTTCCCACTTTATTTTGAAGAAGGGCCCATAATCTTCAATTTGGGCTTTTTTCCCCTTTTTTTTTAAAAAAACCCTAGACTATAAATATAGTCTTCTTCTCCATCCTACCCATTTTGTTGAAACTTTGAGAGGGAAAAGTGTGTTCTTCTCGAATCCTTCCAAGAGTGGGATTTCTTCCTTTCTAGTAGAGTTTCTCAAGTGGGCAATGCCGATTGAAGAGGGAATGGTGAAGATTGAAGAAAGGGAGGAGGTAGGCACCATTTTAGGAAACTTGGAGGCTAGTTTTGACCATTCGGGTGCTGTCCTGGACAGCCTTGATGCCGAAAATGGTGGACTGGACAGCCTGGGTGCCGAAGGTGGTGGGTTGGATAGCTCAGTTTTGCAAATCTCTCTGCTAGACAGCACCTTCGCACAAATCAGCGCGCAGAGAGCCGGTTTGGGCAACATGCAAGGAGGTGGACTGGGCAGTGTAGGGGAGCTGGGCAGCGCTCAAGATGGTCTAGACAGCGCAAACGCGCGACTAGGCAGCCCGTGTGGGCAGTCTGGCGGACTGGGCAGCGCGCGTGTGACGCCTGGTGGGCTGGGCAGCGCTGTGCAGGCTGAAAAAAGAGTTGTCCATGCCAGCAGGAGTGCAGCAAGGGAGCTAGGCAGCATCTTGGGTGCATGGGCAGGTCTGAGCGCCACTCCAGGCGTTGATTCGGGCATCGTAGGCGCTGATTTTGGTGCCGAAAATGTTGTTTTGTGCAATTTTGAAGGGTCATGCACCCTTCCAGCTACTGGCAACTTCGTTTTGGCGAGCAAAGGCAGTCAAACACCCCTCCAAGTGTTGGCCTAGACATTGCAAGTGGTAAGGAAGCTTTGTGTGCTGTTTTTGATGATCAAGACCCTACTGTGACTCCTCCGATTCAAGTTCCTCAAGACTACTCCTTACGGCCCCGGAAGAAGAAACGTAACGGCAAAGTGGGACTCGATGATGACGGGTCTAAAGTGAGTACCCTTTCCAGTCTGTTTCGTTTAGATAAAGATATCTCGAGACTTGTTTTTACTTATCGCATTCCTCCGATCGTGCTGTACCGTCGGGCTGAGTTAGGCGAGCTTGCTTGCGATGACTCTTCTGGTGATATTGTTATTTACGAGGAGATGCTTGAGGCTGGATTAAGATTCCCTATGTCCTCTCCCATTTGTCGCATTTTGCACTATTTTTTCTTGACTCCGGGGCGACTAGCGCCCAATGGTTGGAGAGTTCTGCTAGGCTTTCTTGCATTGTGGAGAAAAGTGCACCATGAGGATGCTTCTCCTATGGAGTTTCATGCAGCATACAATTTGAGCAAAACCCCTGCACCAAATAGGGGGTGGTACTACTTTACCACAAGAAGTGGTATAGTGCTTACGGGAACGAACTCTAATTGTAGCGGTTGAAAATCTTGCTTCTTCTTTGTTGGTGGAGAGTGGGCTAAAGAAGCCGACAGAGCTTTGGTACCAACACATTGGGTTGCTGCTAGAAAACCCAGTACGTTGCACATTTTATTTTTATTTATGTATATATATATATATATATGTATACATGTATGCTCACCATTCTCATGCAGACACGTCTTTGCTTTCTCGAGACCAGGAGTGGAAGTTGGAGGCTGTCAAGGCTTGCCCTTGCAAAGATTTGGGAGCTCTCCTGCCCAAGGATACTAGGGTCGTTGCTCCCTCTGAGAAATCCGGTGGTTCCTCTTCGAAGAAAAGGGGTGAGCTAGTTTCCTCTTTTAATTCTCTTCTTCCCTCGGTATTTTTCATTTACCTGACACTTCTCTGCTCTTGCAGCAAGTAAGAGGGTGGTGGTGTCCCGTTTCTCTAGTAGGAGCCCTCCCTCTTCCAAAGTGGCAAGGGCGGATGATGCCCCCCAAGTGACTCCCACGGTGGTTCCTCCTCAGCTGGTGACTTCTCCAGTTGCTACTCCAGAATCTTCCTTGCCGGGCACATCCTCCCCACCTTCATCCTCTCCTCGTGCTGCCCCTCCTTTGTCCCCTCCTCGTGCGAGAACTTCTACAGGAGTGTCGATTTGGGCTGGTCCTATGATGGGGAGTCCGCCAGCCATCAGGGCAAGGCTTGGGAGGTTTGTGTTTGGACCCGAAGTTTCTCAGCTTAGCGCTTCGGGTACCGATAGGATCGTCGATACGTATTTGGAAGGCCTGGCTCAGGTGAGGGTCCACTATTCCCCTTTCTCCAGTCGTTTCTTTCCTGTGTTTTTGACTTTTCTCAACCTCTTATCTCCTTTTTTTTTTTTTTAGGTTTCGACTTCCTCTATCTGCTTGCTTTCGAGGGCCTATAATCATGACAAGCTGAAGTTGGATCTGAGCCTTGTGCAAAGGGAGCTTCTTACTGCTCAGGGGAGGATTGTCAAGCTTGATTCTGAGCTTTTGGCGACCTGTGAGAGGGACGCGCTCGGGAGGGTGAGCTTGTGGCGGCTCATGAAAGGGCTTCCAATTTTGAGTCTGAGCTTTTGGCGACCCGTGCGAGGGACGCGCTCAGGGATGGTGAGCTTACTGCAGCCCATGAGAGGGCAACTAAGCTTGAGGCTGAGCTTCTAGCGGTCCGCGAGAGGAATGCGCTCAGGGAGGCTGAGCTTGCAGAGGCCCATAGGGGGGCCATGCTCAGAGAGGCTGCTGTTGCCGAGGCAAAGTTGAAGGCTGCTTGGGAGAGATTTTCCCGTGCTGAGGAAGACTTGGAGAATGGCCTCGCAGATGCTTTCATTGATGGTTTCGAGGATCTCCGAGGGAAGGTTTCTGCCGCTTTCCCTGGCATTGACTTCTCACGTTTCGTGCCCACTGACGACAGTGATGAGGGGGGATCTGATGATGACGAGGAGGAGGTGGAGGACGACCGTGAGAGCAGTTAGAGTGTTTAGGACTTTTGATTTTGATTTTTTTTTTTTGAAAAGATGATATTTGGCCTTATTTTTGTACTGATACTCCTTTGAAATGAAATGTAAAAGATCTTTTTGGAGTAAATAGCGTAGAAAATTTTATTGATTTATTGCTTATAAAAAGCAATATTGGGTAATAATTCCCAAAAAAGTACATTGAATATTAGGTAACGCCCTTAAAAATTAAATCAAGTTCCAACTTCTACTACTTTGATGCTCTCAAGGTGTCATTGATAATACCTCTTCAAGTGCTTTGCATTCCATGGATGGAGTAAGACTTTTCCCTCAGAATTCTGGATCTTGTAGGTGTCTGGTCTCACTACTTCTGTTACGCGGTAGGGTCTTTCCCAATTTGGTCTCAGCTTCCCTTCGCGTGCATCCTTTGTGGCGAGGATTACTTTCTTGAGGACCAAATCCCCTGGTTGGAAGGAATGAGGCTTCACCCTCGAATTGTAGTACCTTGCCATGCGCCGTCCGCATTGCGGAGTACAGCCATCTCCCTTGCCTCCTCCACCAAGTCGAGGTTGATGCGGAGTCCTTCCTCGTTGGTGATGGGGTCGTGGTGCTGGACCCTTAGAGAGTGTACCCCTATCTCCACAGGGATGACCGCCTCAGTTCCAAAGGCAAGGGAAAAAGGGGTCTCCCCAGTAGGGGTTCTTGGCGTGGTTCGATAGGCCCACAGTACGCCTGGTAGCTCCTCTACCCAAAGGCCTTTTACTTTTTCAAGCCTTGTCTTTAAGTTGCGTAGCACCGTTCTTACCATGACCTCTACTTGTCCATTTGCCTGTGAGTGTGCCAGGCTGGAGTGAGGTTGTTTTATCTGCAGGTCAGAACAGAAGGAGTTCAACAGCTTGTTGTCAAACTGCTTGGCGTTGTCGCTGACAATGACATAGGGAATCCCGAAGCGACAGATCAGGTTCTTTCAGATAAAATCTTTGACCTTTGCGTCTATGATTTTTGCTAAGGGTTCAGCTTCTGACCACTTGGTGAAATAGTCGACTGTCCACCACGAACTTGCACTGCCCTTTGCTGAGGGGCAAGGGGCCCAGAATGTCGATGCCCCACTTGGAGAAGGGTCATGGACTTGAAATGGTTGTTAGCTCCTCAGGTGGTTGCCTAGGCACAGTTGCAAAGCGTTGACACTTGTTGCACTTCTTGGAGAACTCTTGGGCGTCCCTTATCATGGTAGGCCAGAAATAGCCTTGCCTGAGCGCCTTATGGGCAAGGGAGGGCCCTCCAGAGTGGTTCCCACAGATCCCTTCGTGGATTTCCCGCAAGGCATAGTGAGCTTCTTCAGGTGAAAGGCACCGCAACAATGACAAGGAATAGCCTTTCTTGTACAGAGTGTCCTGCAAGATGGCGAACTTGGAGGCTCTTATCCTTAGCTTCCTGGCCTCTAGGGGGTCATCTGGCAGCACACCTTCTTGGAGGTATGCCCTGATTGGGGTCATCCAGCTTGACTCAGTAGATACACAGTTAATATTTGTGGCCTCTATGTCCATCCTGCTCGGCTCGAACTGGTGACCAACTAATGCTGGTTCCCCTGATGAGACTTCCATGGATGAAGCGAGCTTTGTGAGTGCATCGGCGGCCATATTATCTTCTCTGGGGATGTGGTTTATCTGGAAGTAGTGGAACTTTGTGATCATGCTTCTCGCCATGCTAAGGTACTCTTGCATCTTGGCTCCTTTGGCTTCGAACTCGCCCCTCACTTGATTAACTATCAGCTGAGAGTCACTGTAGGTGGCAAGGTGTTGAGCTTCCATTTCCACCGCTAATCTCAATCCAGAAAGGAGGGCTTCGTACTCCGCTTCATTGTTGGAAGCAATAAAGTGGAGCTTCACCGCATACCTGAGAGTGGTGCCATCTGGGCTGATCAAGATTAGGCCCGCTCCTCCTCCTTCACTGGTCGAGGAGCCATCTACGTAGAGTTTTCAAAGTAGAGGAGTGGAGGGTTTGGAATTTGAAATGGAACACCGGTCATCCGGTGAAGCCATCTGGGCACCAGGGACTTGAGGTGTAGCTTGGGATGCCTGGGCATCTGGAGGTGCAGCCTGGGATGCCTCTGGAGGTGCAGCTTGGGATGTCTGGGCATCTGGAGGTGCAGTCTAGGATGCCTGGGTATCAGGAGCTGGAGGTGCAGCTTGGGATGCCTAGGCATCAGGGAAGGTTGTTTGGGCTCCTAGGGAGGAGACCTGGGAGCCCGAACTGACCTGAGCGCCTGCTTGAGGGTCCCGTTGGGCATCTAGGCATCCTCGTTGTTCCCCTCTTCTGTTGGTGTGAGTTTGGCAACGAAATCTGCTAGGGCTTGTGCTTTGATGGCTGTCCTGGGTTGGTACTGAATGTCGAACTCCCCGAGTTCCACTGCCCATTTAAGAAGTCTGCCAGATACATCCGGTTTTTCCAAGACTCTTTTAAGAGGTTGGTCCGTGATGACCATTATACGGTGGCCCTGGAAGTAGTGTCGCAGTCGTCTCGCCGTCGTGACAAGAGCGAGTGCCAGTTTTTCTAGTGCCGAATATCTGACCTCTGCCCCCCGGTATGCCCTGCTCACGTAATAAATTGGCTTTTGCACTCCATTATTATCTCTGACGAGCACTGAGCTTACTGTTGATGGGGAAGCAGAAAGGTATAGATGGAGAGCTTCTCCTGGAGTGGCATGTGACAGGAGGGGAGGTGTGTCAGGTAGCCTTTGAGCCTTTGAAAGGCCTCCTCTGCCTCAGGTTTTCACTCAAAGGCCTTTCGGAGAGTCCTGAAGAAAGGGAGACATTTGTCTGCAGACTTGGAGACAAACCTATTTAGTGCTGTGATTCTCCCATTGAGGCACTGGAGCTCCTTGGTTGAGGAGGGTGACTTCATGTCGAGGATGACCTTGATCTTGCCAGGATTCACCTCAATTCCCCTCTGGTCGACCATAAAGCCTAAGAATTTTCCTGACCCCACACCAAAGGCGCACTTCTCATGGTTGAGCTTCATGTGATAGGATCTCAGGACATTGAAAGTTTCTTGGAGGTATCAATGTGGTCTATTGCTGCGAGACTTTTCACCAGCATGTCATCCACGTATACCTCCATTGTTCGTCCTATCTGAGACTGGAACATCTTGTTCACCAGTCATTGGTAGGTTGCTCCTGCGTTCTTTAGCCCAAAGGGCATGACCCTGTAGCAGTATGTCCCCTTTGGCATGATGAATGACGTTTTCTCTTGGTCTGGGGGATACATGCTAATCTGGTTGTATCCAGAGTATGCATCCAGGAAAGTGAGCAACTCATGCCTTGCGGTGACGTCGATGAGGAGGTCAATTCGCGGCAATGGTAACTATCTTTTGGGCACGCCTTGTTGAGTTCTGTGAAGTCAACGCAGAGCGCCACTTCTCATTAGCCTTAGTGACCATTACCACATTGGAGAGCCACTCAAGATAT
Source organism: Ilex paraguariensis (assembly GCA_963454935.2). NCBI lineage: Eukaryota > Viridiplantae > Streptophyta > Magnoliopsida > Aquifoliales > Aquifoliaceae > Ilex > Ilex paraguariensis. Next base: position 615,112 of record CAUOFW020001725.1, on the reverse strand, counting down.
GCTACTTCTTTGACCGCCCCGTTATCTATTAACTTTCCAACCTCCTTGTTATGGCTTGGGCCCTTTCAGTGGAGGCTCCCCTTAACTTTTGGCGAACAGGCTTGTAACGCGGATCAACATTGAGACGGTGTGTGGCCACTTTTGGGTCGATGCCCTCAAGGTCCTCATGCGACCACGCAAAGACGTCCATATTGCACTTCAAAAATCTATTAACAGGCGAGCCAAATCCTCAGAAAGGGAAGAGCCAATGTAAATTCTTCTGTCTGGATGTTCCTCATCCAAGACCACAGGGGTGAGCTCCTCGACTGGCTCTCCTCTTTCTGTAGTGGAGTCATCCCTTGGGTCAAAGATCTCAACCTGCAACGCTTCTTGGGGCTTCCTAGCCTTTACAGAGAAGACATAGCATTCTCTGGCTGTTACCTGGTCTCCTCTGACCTCTCCGACTCCATTTGAGGTTGGAAAACAGAGAACGAGATGGTAGGTGGAGGGCACAGCTCTCAATGTGTTAAGAGTTGACCACCCTAATATGATGTTTTAGGCTGACGGACACTCTATTACCAAGAAATTGACCATAACTGTGGAGCTTTGGGGTGCTACTCCAGCGGTGACAGGAAGTGTGATGGACCCAATGGGATACACCTTCTCCCCTGAGAATCCAATGAGATGTGACCTGATAGGCTATAGCCTCTCCCTGCCCAGGTTGAGCTTGTCATAAGCCTCTTCGAATAGGATATCCGCAGAGCTACCACTATCCACCAGGATCCTACGCACATTAAAATTGGTCACTGTCATGGTGAGCACCAAGGGGTCATCATGGGGGTGCTGGATTCCCTCCAGGTCCTTATCTGAGAAAGATATGACCTCGTTGTTGTCCTGCTTCGGCACCTTAGATGGGCGCATCTCGTCGACATGCCTTGCCTTTCTGGCGTGTGCCTTCGTTGCAGAAAGTGACTCTCCCCCTCCTGCTAGTCCTCCTGAGATGGTGTGTATCTCTCCCACGAGCTGCTGATCTTTTTGATTGTGAGGTTGTGGTGCTCGTTCCCTTTCAGCAACGTACTGGCACAGGTGACCACGCTGGATGAGCTCCTCAATTTGCCTTTTGAGGTCGTAGCAGTCATCGGTGTCATGCCCGTGGTCGCGATGGAAGCGGCAATACTTGTTAGGATTTCTGCGATCTAGAGGAGACTTCATTTTCCCAGGCAACTTTATCGCGGGGTCATCCTAGATCTGGAATAGGATGTGTCCCACGGCAGCATTGAGGGGAGTGAAGGGTTGACGATCCCTCTGAGGAGCAGGACCTAACCGGTCCTTGACAGGGACTCTCTCTGTTATGCCACGCTTGTTGCTAGTCTCTTTCTTATCGTCCCTCTCCCTTTCCTTCCTCTTCTCCCCCGCTCTGGAGGACTCACCTCACCTGACCCTTGTGATGTCTTCCGCATTCATGTACTTTTGGGCCTTGGCTAGCAGCTCTGACATGATTTTCGGTGGGCGCTTCATCACTGAGAAAAGGAAGCTTGATGAACGAAGGCCACCCAGGAAGGCGGTCATCGTCACCTTGTCGTTGGGCTCATCAACTTGGAGTACCTCCTCGTTAAAACGAGTGAGATAACTCCTTAGGCTCTCCTCGCGGTCCTGTTTTATACTAAGTAGGTGCGTAACAGGCTTCTGGTGGCAACGCCCTCCAATGAAATATGAAACGAATGATCAGCTAAGCTCAGCGAATGAGACAATGGAGGCGAGGGAGAGATTAACAAACCACTGTCGGGCAGACCCCTTTAACGTGGTTAGAAATGCCCTGCACATGATTTCGTCTGGTACGTTGTGCAGCTGCATCAAAGTCTTGTAAGTGTCGAGGTGGTCTAGTGGATCCTTTGTTCCATCAAATGTCTCCACAAATGGCATTTTGAACTTCTGAGGGAGGGGGTAGTTTGCTACATCAGGCTTAAAAGGCGTATCCGTACACCTTACCAGGTGGTCTACAATTTCTGGTCTCTGTGCCTTCATGGCGTTGAAGACATCACCTAATTGATTTTGTATTTCCTTGATTTTCTCGTCCCAATGATTGGGGGCTCCTCTAGAATGATCATGGAAATGACTTCCATGATCGATGTTTTGGTTTTTACCCTCATCCTCTTGGAGATAAGGGTCCTCTCCATGGGGAGCAAGAGGAGGGGGAGGTGGAACTCCCTCATGTTGGGCTCCCCCAAGTGGGGCGCCCAAGGGGGCGCCTAAGCGTGGAGCAGCAGGGCGTGGTGCTCCTTGGTGTCCAGGGCGTGGAGCACCTTGGAGTCCTCCATGTTGTGCACCTCCGAGTTGTGCTCCTCCTTGGGGTCCTCCATGTTGTGCACCTCCAAGTTGTGCTCCTCCTTGTCCAACAAGCATGAGTTGCAGTAACTGTTGGTTTTGGGCCACCAGCTGCTGCATGGTCTCCAACGTTTGCTGGGGATTCGGAGCTGGAGCATTCGGGACAGAGTTTGTAGGTAGAGGAGTAACCTCATCCTCTCGTGGAGGATTGTCTTAAGGTTGGTTCATGAATCGGGTAGTGATTGTCATTGGTTCAGTGGATGTAATGTTCAGGAGTGAGAATTTTATCAGTTCTCACAGACGGTGCCAAACTGATGATGCACAAAAATGGTTTTGTACACCACTTGTTAAGTGTAAATAATAAATGCAGTAAAAGTAAAGAAAGAATTGGAGGATACAAGATTTATAATGGTTCGGTCAACTCGACCTACGTCCACTCTTGAATAGCTTTCGTTTTCGGATACTTTATTAATTTAAGGGTGTGGAGATAGAGAATACAAGCTTCGAGGGAGAAGAGAGAGTCAGGGAAGGTGTGATGCCAGGCAATCAGTCTCTTCCTAAGTGTTGATGGAGTATGCAATTTATAGTGGCTTCCTAACAGGTTTGGGCTATTTTCTAGTGACTAAGCAACTATTTCGGTGAAGTTCCGATCTCTTCTCAACGAGCGAGGTAATTGAGGAGCTCTCCATGAGACGCGGTCAAAGATATGGTGAGGGTGGACCGTTTCCTTCAGTGGTGCAGATAAGACTTCCCATGCTCTCCCCTTGATGACGTGGCTAAGCAAAGAGTCTAACTTGGTCTTGAGCTATGTTGGGTTTGGTGGATCTTTAAATGAGGTAGGGCTTCTTAATTAAGATTTGGACTTTGCACATAGATTGGACCATTTTAGACTTGACCCATCCATATTTAAAATAATCGGTCCTAATTAACATGAATGATCAATATTGCACCAAATTACATATAAATTGATGCTTGTGACAATAAAATAAAGAATAATATTACATGAACTTAAAAAGTAAAATTATTAATCAAAATTATTGAATAGGTAGTTGATCCTAATAAATACTGAGACCATTAGCAAAGTTAATAATTATAATTATCAAATTTATTTTTTAAGTATATGTAACATTACTCTAAAATAAAATATATTTAAAAAGTGGAAACATCATATCACAAACCCAGTAATATGTTACGGGTTTAAATCTGTGAATCAACATTTTAAAACGGGACTAAAATTGCCTACAAATCTTTTCTTTTATAATAAACCACCAGATTCCCCATTAAAATTGGTGTTCGATGATATTCTGATCATAAATGTAGAGAGTTTGCTTCAAAAGTCAGAACCCTCTTTGTGAAGTCGATTTTACTTAAACTGTGTCTGCTTCAAATTTACTTTAGACTCTTGTCATGTATTGTAGCATAACAATTTAATCGCGTTGAGCCCAAAGTTTTTGCATAAACACCCTCTCGTGTGGTCAAATGGATGTATTTGTACACTTGTATCAGCCAAATAGACCATTTAAACATTAAACGACACTTCTATGCATGTTCATGCAGGATATGAGAAGACATGAATCATTAACAATAATTAAAAGAAAAAAAAAACTCAAGTAATTTATCAATCAATAACATGGCACCAAATGATCCATCTATTATTCTAGAATAACTTTTATTAGTTGAGTGACGACCCTTTAACTCGGCACCGTCGGATCATTATGGCCGACTTCAATAATTGCAAAGTAAACACGAAAAGCTCAAGATATTTTTCCTAATAAAAAATCTTATAACCTTGTGGGCAGTTTTGGAGGGATGCGGATATATTAATAAAAAATTACATTTAACACCCTCATTGGACCTCGGATCTAATTTATCCCTCAACTATGTAATTTTTCACATTGCCCTTTTAACTAATTGAATTGATTTTACATTTCTCCAAAATAAAACATAACATGTTTTGGATGAAAAATGTTCAAATGTGTAGTAAAATATGCATTTCCAATATTTATAATTAGCGTGATAAAATGTTGATAATCAATAATTAAAGGTGCAAAATGAAAAACATGATAGTCAAGTCCCCGTCTACCCCCCTCCCTCTCTCTCTCTTTCTCTCTAAAATTGCAAAAATAACTAAATCTACAAAAAGGGATTAAGAATCCCTAGGAGACTTTTGAACTTAAAAAAAATTGCTAGTAGGATATGCATATTCTGTAAGTTAAAGTATTAATTAAGATAATCACATATAATTGTACACACATTGACTGATCAATGTCAATGTGGAACACCTTCCTTGACTATAATAGGAATTGGAGTTTTCAAAGGGGATCTTGTATCATCCAAATTCATTTTTGAGACCATCACCCTATGTAAACGGCAGTTGGTTGTAGAGTGACCTAATTTATATTTTATAAATATTGAACGTCTTGCGTTTGAATTTCACTATTATCTAAATATTTAATAGATTTTAACATTCTAAGTCTAAAATCTAATCTATACGTGAGGAGAGCATGTTAAAATGTAAATACTTAAGTTATACTATTTTTAACAATTTATGTTTTTAGATGAGATAGAATTCTACATAGAATCAAACCAAGAAATCTTGTATTCGTATCTCGCCGCTACTCTAATCAAGATGGTAGTTTAAAGATCATAAATTCAAAAATTGAACATAAAAAAACATATTGAAATACATACTAAGGGGTAGTTAGGCTTGCCAACGAATCAAATTTATATCGGATCTGGATCAATCCAAATCCGAATTTGATTAAAAAATTTGTTACAAAATTCGTTCCATTTATCCCACTGATAAAAAAAATATCAATTCATAATCAACTGGTTATAATCGGACTTCTTGTCATATTACCCGATCCAATCTTCAATGGTATTTCATTAAAATTTCAACAAATATTTTTTTTTTTTCAGATCAAACACAAATAATCAATATGCATATATGTGTATATTATGTATAAATATATATATTGTATGTATAATAAAGATTAACATATCCATATGTATTATATGTATATATAAATCATATTAAATTTTTATCGAATCAAATTTATATATATTCATATCCATATCTGATATAAGATACGTAAATATATACAAATCATATTAGGATAAACGAAGTTTATTGATAAGTCTAGGGTAGCCATTAAAGCATAGAACTCGAAAACGATATCAACATAAAAGCAAAAACGACCAAATGGAGAACAAACATCCATAAGCAGCGGCCATGAGAGGGACTGTGTTTGTTTTTTGGGGGGGTTTGGACAGCTAAACTGAACATTGCATGTGACCGTGAAAACTTGAAAATGGTTTTTCTAACATTGTACGTCAGACAATATTATTATTTTATGCCTTTCTATCACATCTCAAAAGTTTCAAGTTCCTATTTTACTCTCTGGTGGGACCAAATGGTTTGACTTCTTCGTCCTCTTTTTTGTAAAAGCTTATTGAATCCAAAGATGTATCTTGGCTGGACATTTTTTAACCAACGACGGACATAACGTAATGCCAAAAAAAAAAAAAAAATTATAATCTAGAATTACACGTATTTAGACTAATTTTCTCTATAATATAATTAAATAGGACAAATCATTACTAAAAAATTCACGAGGATTCCTTCATGATTTGCTCGCAAGAGAGTTATAATTTAAAATTTAAGATATCTAAATTTATAATTTTATTTTTACTAAATTACCCTTGGAATTGTATATATAAGAGTTTGAAATAATTAATTAATAAACATTAATTCTTAGACTCAAAATTAAGACGTATCGTCTAGATGAATGAAGACTTGTTATGGCTGAATGAAAAACTAGTCATGTTAGTGGGTCTAGTGGTTCACATGCAAATCACTACCATGGCAAATGCTTAATTTGAAGCATACAAATGTAGTTGAAACACCCCTAGTGAAGAGGGGATATATATATATATATATATATATATATATCTGTTGTCCTCAGCCACTCATTTAGCTAGGTGATCTAATTTTCTCATGATCCTTGGAACTTATGTGCTTAATGAGAACATTTATGTTATTGTTGGGTTTTTGGGTCATTGAAAAATTACACTAGTTTCAAAATGCCCAAAGTTGCATTGCAAATGCATGGTCTGTTTCGTGCGATAAAAAAGAAAGTGATAGAATGAAAAACTAGAAAGATGAAAGTACATAGATAAAATAACATATTTTTTAAAAAATGAAAACTAAAAAGATTAGTCTTTTTTCTAGCTCATCAAAAAAAAAATTCAAAATTAGGCGAAAAAGTGAAAGAAAAGTTATTTTGTACGTTAAAATATATGTTGATCTATAAATTATTAAGTATATATTAATTTTAATAATGGTAAAATATTCATGTACTCTTTTCTTTCATCCATTCAAAACACACGCAGACAAATAAAAATCAGTTTTTTTTACTTTTCATCTTTCTTATCTCACACAAAAGAGGGAATAGAGATTTTTTTATATTATTCCTCCTTTCATTCTTTCAATATTTTCATCAATTCTATCAAAAACACCATTAGCCAAAGCACAAGATTCAGACTAACAGAGATTCGAAATCTAAGGTCATGTTTGGTTTGTGATCTGGAAAAAATTTTTTGTTCTCAAAATTTTAAAAACACCAAAAACTTGTTTGTTTAGTATTTTTGTTCTCTAAATTTTGAAAAAAAATGAGATTTGAGTCAAAAAAATAGAAAACAAGTATAGCTTGTTTTCAGAATTTTTTTTGAAAAATTTGGAAACAAAGAGAACAATTTTAGATATTTAGATATGGGTATATATATATATATTTTTATTTAATTTTATTGAATTTTTTTTTATGAAATTGTCAATCTAAAAATATTTTTTTTATATTTTTTTATTAATTTTTGAATTACTGTTCAAATATATATTTAGGCTGTCTAAACAAGTTTTACTATTTTATGTATTGTAAAATTATTTTTGAAATCATTTAACCAAACAACTTTTTTATCTCAAAAAATATAAAAATCACTTTCTTAAAACTCTTTTCAAAAACTATTTTTAGATACTATATTTTGAAACGCAAACCAGACAGACCCTAAGTCTCCTAAGAACTATTTTGGTCGATTCAAATCGTACAATTTATAAGTAATTGCACACATCCCACAAATATGAAAAAAATGATTCTTGTTTATTCTAAAATATGTAAACATTTGGAGTACACTCGATGGATCATTTTGTTATATTTTTTCTCTTGGAAATGGATCATATTAATTAAAAGGAAGATATTCTAATTTTTGTCTATATATATTAAATCAAAATACAATTCAAGGAAATGAAGAAGACCAAAATCAACTATAGGTCAATTATAAGAAGGCCAACTAAATCATTGTTAACATAAAAAAATAAATTAATTAAGTATGACTAACTCAATTTTGACATAAAAAAACAAATTTAGCTAGAATATTTTTTTTTTTTTTTGAATTAATAGTATAAGAATAGTTAAGAATTAAAAATTTTAAACTTAGTAATGGTTAATAAACAAATGAACCAGATTAGAATTAATTAAATAAATTAAGTCAATACATATCACACTCAATTTACCATCTCTGCATGAAATTACAAAGAAACATTGGCCGGCAGCTTTGCTGTCTTTCCCACCTAACTGCCTCCACGCGGCCTTTAGACACCACCCATCTCATTACAAAACACCACCAGGAAGACTATTTCTCTGTGACTGTCACCTCCACCAATCTCTCCCATTCCCATATCACTCTCTTTTTTCAAAGGCAAAACAAACTTGGATTTGACCTAGCCCAACTAACTTCATACCCACTCCCCTCTCTCTCTCTCTTTCTCTCTTCACTTGTATTTATATACACATCAGCTCAGACACAGAATACTCCCCCTTACATATCTCCTCTCCAAGACTTCAACACCCATAACCCAGAATCTCTCTCTCTCTCTCTCTCTACCTGCACTTGTACATCTAGTTTTTTACGCAACAACCACACCCATAGAAGATAGAACACTCCCCCTTACATCTCCCCTCCCCAAGGCTCCAACACCTACGACCCTGAATCTTTTTCTCTCTCTCTGTCTCCAATTATCAATACATAAACACTGCTACAATTCATATGGCTCGTTTGAGGACAGTGTTCTTTATGTCCTTGCTCATATTGGCTTCCTTTGTTTCTTCTCTACATGCCCGAAAGCTCTTGAACACAAATCAGAGTGACAAGATGATACCAAATTTAGACAGTTTGTACCTAACTGCACTTCCTAAAGGTACTGTACCATCCTCCACTCCAAGCAAGAAGGGTCATGCCATGAACGTCGATGAAAAGCTCATTGCCCGCCACCTCGCCGCCGTCGATCGGATTCTCCGGTCGGTCCCAAGCCCTGGAGTAGGCCATTAGTTTCTGCATTTGATTTTAGGTATTCATCTTCTTCTTTTTTCCTTTCTCTCCCTACAATTTTGGAAATTTTCTACTATTCTTTTGCTTTGGTGGAATTGTACTTAAGGGGGGGTGTATATAAACTCAGGGTTTATATTATTTTTTTTTGTTTATTTCTTGGGATAATTTTGTTGTATTTGATCCCTTTAGACTGAGAAATATTAGTGAAACAATTGTATTAGTATTACATTCATTCCATTTTATGAATAATGTTTGAAAATATTTTTGTATATTTTCTATTAGTTAATGTTGGTTGGATATGATTTGTTTAGTGATCAATTTCTTCCCACGATAGACTGCCGGCTTTGCCGTCCGATGCTTTGACTTTTCCTTCTAATAGGAATGAAAAGTGCAACAAAATATTAAAGGTTTCAATACGTGTTCAATGGTGACGTGGTGTGTCACCATTACATTTATTAAAAAAAATCTAACTTTAAGTGTCAAAGATGTCGGTGGTAATGGTCTAATCATATTCAAACAATAATAAGGATAAATTGTAAATTCAGATATCTTGAGTTTGAGTCTTGGTAATTTTTAGTTTTGGTATGGATGACCTATCTTTGACTGTAACAAAAAAAAATTTAATTAAAATATACGTAAATTGATTATAACAACCCGATAGTTGAACTAAAAAAAAAAAGAAGTCGATGGTAATTAGTTTTATACTAAATTACATTTGGACCTGTTAGACAAAAGATCCATTGTTGACTTTTGGATTCAAATACAGGACTTACCGTTTGGATGGACGAACATTTAGCATACTCAACTTTCTCCATCACTATATTGTCTGTTGCTTTTCTATATTATCGCTATTCTCTTAACTTTTGTTGTATGAGTTGACGCTGAAGGGCCATAAAGAGGATCATCTATCGGATATTAATTAGTAATTACAATTCGCAAGTTTAATTCTCAACTTATAAAAACACGTTAACGATCTAAATTGTTTCAATTTTTGAGTGGATAAGCTTGCTTCTTCACTGGGATATTCCTGCCCCGATCGGCAGCCGCGGGGACTCCCCATCTCTCTTAAACTTCCCTAGGGTTTATTAGCAAACCAGTTTAAGAACGACCACTTTTTAGAAGGTATTGATGATGCACAAAAATATTTATGCAAAATCAATCAAGCATGAGGTGAAGAAGACTCAACACAAGTAAACACAAAGATAAAGTGGTTCGATTTTGGTGACTTAATCCATTGGGAATAACAACGGTGGCCGAAGAATTTTCTTACTCAATAGATGTAGTGTATTGAGATATGTGTGATACCCCCATATATAAGTGGAGATTACAATTTATAGGCAAGTGAAATTGGCTCCGAGAGGCTCTGATTGAGGTGTCATTTTGTAACTGATTTCGAGAAACTCGCCCTATCTCGTAATCTCGCGAGATTGTCCCTGATGACTACATCTCCATGTGCGCTAATGATGGACTGAGTTTCTCAAGAAGACGAGCTTAGACCAATTGAAATTGTGACCGAACCTTTATTCGTCAACATCTATGATTTGGGCCTGTTTTGAGTCAGGACCCGTCAGATATCACTGAAAACTTCTATTTGCTATGAATTGATAGAACTTTAGGCAAATTACACCTAAACCACTTGAACTATATGCTTCTTATTTCGCATTGCTCTTTGAATGGTTACTTTTCTTGCCTTATATCTTAAACTATTAATTTGTGTTTAATATAGTCTCAGCCGTTGATTTTTATCTATTCTTTTGGAATAATGTTACATGGATTTAAAAATTAGACTTGATAATCTCAATCATTGATTTCACTGTGGGTCTCAGTATTTATTGGGACTCACTACTTATTCAATGGTTGAGATTATCAAATCTAATTTTTAAGTCCATCTAACATTACTCATTCTTTTGCAACAAATCACAACAAAAATGGGATCCCACAGTGTTTGAAGATATAAGGCCCACAACGTTTGAAGATATAGTCTTTTGCCCTTATTTTTGAGTTGATTTGTAATTGAGACAATAATTAATTATGGATAGGGAAAAAATCAAATCAATAATTCAAAAATAAAATATCAGCAACATTGATTTCTCTCTCTCTCTCTCTCTCTCTCTCTCTCTGTGTGTGTTTACAATTGATCATGTGGGCTCCTTTAATTACTTTCTAGATGATATTTGATCTTCTTGTTGGACCACACAAATCACAGTACATTATTTTCCCATAAATTATAACCCACATGTCTCTTAAGCTATTATTGTGCAGCAAGAAGACATATTCTTCAGAGAATTTTATAACAGACATGTTCTGAGAATGTGGACTACCTATATATGCATTTATTGTTCTTCCATGGAATATATGGACATCATGGACAAGTTTGACACGATTTCACCATCACATTAGCGGAGAAGACCACAGTACTGAAAAAAAAAAAAATGGGTAGCATACCTCTAAATTTTATAATTTTAATGGGTGTTGTTATAATTTTTTTTTGGTCATTTTACAACAAAAAAATTTATCATTTTTTTAGATGATTTATCACTTTTGTAGAGGATCGATCGCCACTACCATAAAAGTGATAAAAACAATTACCACAACAGTGAGAAAAATATCCACAGAAATTATAAAAACACCCACAAAAATTATAAATGAAGTTAAGGTACCCATTTTTTTTTTTGTTTTGTTTTGGGGGGGGGGGGGGGGGGGGGGGTTTACTGTAGACAACTCCTACGTTAGCACTTTCAGAGAAAAAAAAAAGTGTCTAGTGTATGAAGTATTCCATCGCTATGGAATTTGGAGAGGATTCAATGTCATAATTCTAATATAGAAAGACTGTTTTCGTAACTACAACCCATGACATGTAGATTACATTGTTAAATTTTAATATGTACCTTAAATCTGCCGTCGCATGGTATTTTCACCTAACTTAAAATTCAGCCCAAAGTAGGGATAATAATTTAGTCGTGTTAGATGATTATGTTGGAGTCATGTCATATGTTTTCCATTTAGTTATTAGTGTTAGATGCTCTAACACTAACCTAACATGTGTATAATCGTGTTGTGTTTGTGTTGACCTGTATATATAATATATAAATTAAAATCTAGCACTAAAGTCTCGTTACTTCTCAACCAAACTTATAACTCATAATTTTCTCAGAGTCTAAAAATTTATTTAAGTCTATATAATATCAAATAAAACAACACAAAATTCCTCATCGACAATAATTTACATCGGTACATAATAAAAATGACAAAAGACCAGTCATTTTATTTATAGTATATATACATGTTAAAAATGTTTATCCTGCCAAATTCACGTTATTTGTGTTCGACTCTAACGTGACCCGGTTATTTTTTGTGTTAACAGATTAAGTGAGTTGGGTCCGTATCAAGAATTAGTCAACCCTAACCCATCAATTTAATATTAATTTTTAATCGTGTTGTAGTGTCTTATTCAAAATTGCCACCTAACTCAGAAGTGCCGCCCTAATATACAGTGGTGGCCTTTCCAAAACAATACAAGGGCTCCACAAAATAACCCTATTTCTTAAATAATATGAATCACACGAGATCATATTTGTAATGCCACATGAAATATAAACCTCGAAACTTGAAATATAAACCTTGACTTTTTCTAACATAAACCTTGAAACTTGTAAACTCGAAACTTGTAATATCACTCAATGTAAATAAAAACACAATGCATCATCTGTCAATGCCACATGATTCTTTTGACTTCTTTTAAGTTTATTTGCCTCAAATAAAAAAGATAGGGTTGTAGGTGGTGCCAAAATATCGAGCGACTGCTTAAACGTTTAGATGAATTTTGTGATTTATGTTCAAATAATAAGTATAATGTTTGTGTGTGCTCGTCTTTTAAGTACACTGTAAGTGAAGTGAATTGCGAAAAGGAATGTCAGAGGTTCGCATACCGATGAACATTCTGCCAATCAATTACATCCCTTTTCTTTTTGAACTGCAAATTCATCTAAATCTAGGTTAAAATAGTTTAAGATATGAAAATACAAGAGAGTTCACATATAATTTGTCGTCCAACCAGGTGTTGCATGTTACTCCCATGGCTCGGACCGGAAGGCGGGAATAGGTTCTTCATAAGGACATGATTATCGAGCTTATGCAACCCCAATGGCTCTTCAACTTTAAACATTTTTTACAGCTCCATTGGCTGGGGCTGGACTCGAGCAGCAGAAATGTTGACTGCCATGAACATTAGCAACATAGTAATGGTGAAGAATTTAGAAGAAGGTTGATTGAGGGTAGCCATGGAATTGAGTAGGTTATGCACTTATGTTTTTGGTTCAACTCTAGAGTATGGTAGGGTTGATTTATATAGTGCCAGATCGAAAATACCATATCATAGAAAAAAATCTCGTATTTGTATTCCTTCTAATACACTTCATATACCATGTAGCTTTATTTATGCAAAAAATTGGTTTTTTTTTTTTTTTGATGGTTGAATAAAAGATGGGAATAAAGGAGAACGCCTAGAAATCACCTTGATAAGTGCTCACAAGTGGGATCATAAGACTTATGACCATGCCCGTTGCTCCTTTCGAAAACAAACTTAACTAAACTAATATAGCGGTCAACCACCAAACACCAATGTAAACTCCAACTCTCGAACCTTAGGGTTGATTGTCCATAAAATAGGCAATTCTTCTCACACCAATCCTCCTTCATTCAAGTATATCACTGTAGTCCCTAAAATTTCTAATTTGACTCTGAATTGTCCAATCATAAGTGCCAGTTTAAACTTGCAAAAGAAATGGCAACATGTCCCCCCCCCCCCCCCCCCCCAAACCCCCGCTAAAAAAAAACCCAACAAGGGAGCTGATTGCAAAATAAAGCTAACTTGGGTTAATTAGGTAGAGAGTTAATACCACTTTTAATCCTTAAAATATACATTTTTTATAATTTTAGTCCTCAATATATCAATTTTGTCCATAAAATATTCAATTCATGTCATTTTGGTCCCTAAATAGATGGATTGTTAAGTTTTTAAGGGAATGATCAGATATTGAACACGTGATACCTTCTAAAAAATGACACTTGGTCACTTCTGTCAAAAAAAAAAAAACTTGATAGATTGTCTAATTAAGAACCAAAGTGACACGGATCGAATAGTTTAGGGACTAAATTAAAAAAAAATTCATACTTTAAAAATCAAAAATGTTATTAACCATCATGTGAATGAGGGGTCCACGTTGGTATGTTTATTTTAAGCTAGTAACATTCAATGCAGCCAGTTGAAAAAAAAAAAATCAATGCAGCAAGTTCTTTCTTACTTGTGGCTGTCTACAATGTCTATAAGCCACAACCTCAAGAATGCAAGAATAAAAACATGCTGAGAGGTTGTGGAAACCCAGGTAATATTATATTATGCGGGTCCAGAGTGTTACAAATTACTGCACCAATCTCACTGGCTAGATCCGACATCTATATAGAAAAGTTATTGAGGTGCTTGTTCCTACTTCATGCCAAAAGCACAAAAGATTACATGTCTCTCCTAGTGAAAACCCTAAATTTTGGTCCTTGATTAGATTTGTCCCTTCGAGCTCTATCAGTTTGTCTTGAAACTGTTCAAATGACCCTCTTAAAAGGTGAAAGAAAAAGGCCTTCATGATGATTAGTTTCACCTTTTGGAAAGCCAAAAAGTTTTTTTTTTTTGAAAATGTCATAAAGTTGATGATTTTACTAGTGTTTGTAGTGACTCAATCTTTGTAAACTATGAAAGATCATATTAGTATTAAAGTTGAAGTTAGGGTTGATAATTGAACTGAATCTGTCGAGCTCGTTTGAAAAAAATTGTTCAAACTCTAAACTACCTAATCCTGAACTGAGCCCAAAACAAGTCAAACCTAAGTAGCTTAACTCAATTATCAGCCTAGTTGAAGCTGCAAGCAAAAGGATTGTTGCTTGTTAGCTAGGCAATTCAAGCTTTTGATTAAAATTATTGACCCATCAGTCACTAATCTCAATTCTCAGGCTCCTTCTGCCCTATTGGTTAGCAGATTTCATCCTTGGATTAATGCCTTTAAGCCTATGTTCTTCACTTGGTGAAGGTCAATATATGGCATTCATAAGCAAAAGTTTGGAACTTGTTTAATTAACAGTCATAATGTCCCTTTTGATCTGTGCAATTTCATGTAAATGCAAACGATATTGATCAGGGAAGAGGGGGTGTTTAGGATTGAGGCACATAACCTAGTTTTAGAGTGAAATGGTTCAGTTTGTCCAAGCAATGTGTACTTTTAAACCACTATTGATTTGTAATTGCAGGGTTTTTTTATAAAAAAAAAAATGTGAGGGACAAGGATTATACATGAACATGAATGAATCAACTATCTGCAAACAAATGAAAAAAGAAATGGTGTTACCAGATCAATAGAAATGAACTAATGTGACATTGGATATTCGGTACAGTTACCAATATCAGGGCACTACATATGCAGGGGAGTGTATTGATGCAGCGTAGATCCCACAAGCAACCGCACAGCAAAATACTATTGTGAAGATCCACCCACACAGGAATTTTAGTAAGAGCCTCCAGTTTACATTCTGCAACAGGCAAAGTAAGATTTTTCAGTAAAAAAAGTATATATTATCCCACATTTTTTTTTTATTTTAATCTTTATAGTAGTGATGTTCATTTTGTATATTGAATGCTTAGGCATCAACATTTGTGTGTTTACTGAACTCTAGCAGGTTCAAATTTTGATCAAGTGGAACGGAAATTTTACCCTAGGTTCATCAGCAATGCCAACTCCTACTAAAGAACCGACAAAAGCGTGGACACTTGAAACTGGAAGATTCATTCTAGACAGCATGATCATTGTTGCCACAGTAGAGAATTGAGATACAAGCCCTCTTGAGTTACTTATATATGTCAGCTTGCTACCGAGGCACTGAGTCAGCCGCCATCCACATAGAAAGAATCCCATTGAGGCACTAAGTCCTCCTCCTGCTCTAAGCCACCAAATGACATCCAAAGAACCCTGTCAATGACATTTTCATGGTTAAATAAATGTATTTGATTTTTTTGAAGCCTCATAAGCTTTGTAGCTTGCTGCAGTTAGCACCCCTCCAAATTCATTCGACTGACTCAACTTTAGAGCAGTCACAGTATGAAAAATCACAGCATGGACAGTGAGACACAAAAATTTAATACTCATTAGAGAAATAAGGAATGTATCTGACAAGGAAAAAACCAGAAAAACAAAAAAAGTTGATAAATAGCTCAAATGCTCACTGGTATACTCATTGCAGCATTGCTTCCTTCATGCTGTGATTTTTCACAATGTGACTAATGGCCATCCAACAGACCGACCGACACAAGAATATTTAAACCTACCACATCCTCCCCATTTCCAGAGTATTTTGTTCTGTGTGTAAAAACATCAAGAATGGCTCCAATAGGACTGACTAGAGCAGCAACTTCACTAGCAGATTGAATAAGCCTGCAAAGATGAATTAATCACATATGTGGGATGGTATAATGATGCTGCATGAGAAGCCAGGATTCTAAATAAAAGTACAAATTGAGGCTAGAAGCTACGGATTTTTTTTTTGGTAATTACAAGAATGAACCTACGCGAAAATGCATGAAGCTAGAAGCTGTGGAAAGCCGAAGAAGTCTTCCAAGTCATCAAACTTCTCAGCTAGAGCATGCCGAATAAGTGTATGTCTGTCATAGTCAATGACCTGCCAACACATGACAATTGAGCAAATTAGTAGGTTCTATCATTTAAAGGAAAAGGAATTATCATCTCCATGATCTACTTCGCGAAAACAGCACAAGACTGAACACAAATCCTTATTACTCTGAAGTGGGATTAGGTTTTCTTTGGTTGAATCATGACATAAGAGTTCATTACATAAAAGCTTTGGAATTGTACAATAAATTATTTTCAAACTAAGTTTTAGCAAATAAAGAGCTTAACTTATTGTTTTGGCAACCGAGCAGAGTTTAAGATGGCC
Source organism: Ilex paraguariensis (assembly GCA_963454935.2). Taxonomy (NCBI): domain Eukaryota; kingdom Viridiplantae; phylum Streptophyta; class Magnoliopsida; order Aquifoliales; family Aquifoliaceae; genus Ilex; species Ilex paraguariensis. The sequence continues at coordinate 598,432 of CAUOFW020001725.1, read as the reverse complement.
ATTGCTAAAGAAGCAAACTTAAGAAGGTGTTAGTAGATGGGAGACTTAACAGGAAAAAAACTGGATCTGATAATATCTCTGAAAAGCTTATTGGCATTCTCCCTTCTTCTTGTTTTCTCAATCTTCTGAAAGTTCCTTGATTGAACTAACCGATTTGGTGTAGACTCAAGAAGCTTCCTGAATGGAGTTGATTTCCCCGTGGTAGACTGAGAAATTGATTGAACTTGTTCATTATCTGCAATCGCTTCTGTAGAAGCCAAGCTCCTCTCATCTTCTTCGTACACAGTATCAAGGACTGTCCTCTGCATGAAATTCCTCAATGCCTCCTCAAACTCCTCTTCACCATTATTGGCTTTAGCGCTATGTGTTGTATCATGTATTTCAATGCACTGTTGATCAATAGAATTCTTCTTCTTCATGGCCTGGAGACTTCTGACAATATCTAGTCTTTGTCTAGCTAAGGGAACCACAACAACCTACCATTTGAACACAACACAAATGTGAATGGTTAACATGGTTTGTGATATGTATAAAAATCCAAACAAATGATATTTTCTGTATAAATTACCAGAGTTAATAAGGCTCCTATCAAGGTGGCCAGTGCAATAGCAACAATGGCGGTCCAGCTGTAGACAGTTACAAATACTGGTATGACCTGCCATTTGATACTCTGTGGCATTATTAACCATATGAACAGTAATGGAAGAATGCAGGAGAATGATGACCATATGAGTTGTTTATATTAGCATTAGGCAATCGCCAAAACCGCACCTTTTCTAGTGTAAATGGAAGCAGAATGCTTCAGTGTTCGGTCTATATATATACTCTATAAAATTCCTCACTGGGGATGATACAATCTTAGTTAGCAGGTTCTGGTTGGTAAATAAGTTATTTTTTTTAAACAGTTGTGTTAGACGACAACAGTTTTTTGGGTATAAAAAAACTGATTTTTGGTCGACTTTGAGGTTGGGGTCAAAGTAATGAAGATTATAGTCCTATCCTTATGCAAATTAGGATGTATATATCTCCCATTTTGATTGTGTTGGAATACGATATGCTCAAAATATAAACCTTGAGATAAGTACCTGAAATATGATGAAGAGGCAAAGCAATCCTGCAGCTATTCCATAGTAAATAGGGAGAAAAATCAAGATCCTTTTCTCGGCATTTTCATGACAAAGCAGAGAAGCTTTCATGACAGTGAAGAGGCAAAAAGCACAGAAACAGGCAATTAATGGAGCAACGGTCCATTCAAGAAAAATCCGCAGGAGACCTCCACCATTAAAATTGTGATTTTCATTCTGCAATAGACCGATCATTTGAGCATAAGAAGTACATTGTAGCAGACACCATAGAAGAGACTTTAACCAAACATATCAAATTTTTGTGCAGAAATCAATGCACTTCTAGGTATACTATTTTATGCATATATGGATGGCCTTTTGTCATACCTTGTTCCACAAGGGCATGAAGCCAAATCCGTCATTAACAAGCATGGTTCCTAACACAGCACCCTGTGTTGATTGCTGAGATGAGACAGGTAATTCATAGTACGTCGCAAGTGCAAGCCACATTGCTGTCCCCAGTGACACACTTAATTAGAAGCAGAAGTTAAAAAAAAAATCAGTTTTCTATGAAGATATTAATTATAGTGGCTTGGATTACACTAGGCAATATTTATTGTACGCCTATACATTTCCTTTTTTTTCCTGATCATCTTAGTGACCAAAAACAAACGAAATCTGTAATTAATGATTGGGAATTTAGTGATTACTTGCAGTTATGAGAACTACTACAAGACTCCACATCAAAAAACCTTCGCTTGGTTGATGTTCCTTAAGAAACTGCAAAAATAGACGAAACTCGTTAGCCCCTAACATTACATTATCCACCAATTCAGACAAATCATTTCATTATACATGTATTTTCTTAAATTGGCTTGACAAATTGGTAATATGATTGTTGTAAGAATATTTTATCCCCAGAAGAGTAAAACATTATTGATAAGAATGTAAGAGTTGTGCTTGTTTCCTTACATCTGAAAACAGACCATTGACAGTACTGTGGCTAGCAAAGGCTGCTCCAGGAACATAGATCACACAAGCCATTATCGAGGCCTTCAAAAATGTTAGTGCCCCTGACCCAATCGGTGTTGAGAACTGCCAATTAACCCCCAAAGCACAACCATAGATGATAAGAAACTCAACATACAGAAAATATCATGTGCTTGAGTCATGCAAGTTCAAGTTTCAAGCCAAGTACACAGTTGACAGTTCTCTAAGGAACAGATTGAGTGCATAATAGTAGTCAGAAAAAACAAACCGGAGCTGTAAGATTGTTTGCACCGGCTGAAAAAGCCATTGCAATTGCAGCTATTGTGCCAAATATAGGTATCCATCGGTATGTATCCTTCCACTTTCCGACAACTCTAATGGCCAAATCCACAGTAGTAGTAGTAGTTCTATCATCAGTAGACATTTTGATGGCCAGATAAACTGTCTGCCAGATAATTTTCCAGGAAAGATGAGATCAGAGTGAATTTGAATGAATGTTGTTATTGACATTGGAAGAATCTCCAATGATTTATACTGCTTTGTTGTTTCCGCAGAAGTTTTTTAGTTATTCTTTTATTTCACAGAAAATGACTAGTTCATTGTTTTCTTCATCATGTTAATGTATCAGATTCTTCTTCTTGATTAGATCCTTACAAGTTCATTCTTCGGCTTCTTGGACAATCCCAATGTTCAAATAATTATGTATAAAAACATGTAAATAATATCATGGGAACTAACAAAGGAGATTGTCATATGTAACCAAATTCTTAGTAAAACAACCAAACTACAACTTTGCGTCTGTATGTGCATCACAGTTTCAATTGTTTTTGTCGCACTTTGAAAAGGATACCCTTCTGTACAAGTCTCTTATTTGTTTGTATTTGTTAAAAAAAAAATTGAACCTTTCACTTAATTGTAGTTGTACTTGATTTCTCTTATTCTTCTGAAATGGTGAGTTCCATATATAATAATTCCAACCATGTGTCCTTTGGTTTCTTGGACATGCCATAAACTGTGGATGAGCACAATCACCCACTCGTAAATCATTTTTATTTGCAAATCAAGGTAGGATTGATGTTGGGATCTCGAGATAATAATACCTCTAAGATCAGCTTCTCCTCAGGGCTGATTATTTTTAGACCTTAAGAAAACATTCTTTTAATTCCTAGAAAGGACCAGGAAGCAGTGATCACCCACTAAAGTTTTAGATAATCTAGCTGGCTATGTTTGTATTACTTATGAATAGTTCTTGCTATATTGGGTTTCTCCTCCCAATTTTTTAACAGTTTTTAAAGGTTGCCCCGTATCTAAATTCTTAGATCCGTCCCTGAGCTCACAGGCTTGAGCTTATCATAACTACAGCACTAGAACATTTATTAGAAATTTCCAAACCACTAATATTGCAACTACAGAACAGATTGTCTGCATGAAAATCATTGCATTTGACAATGCTAGATCTAGTGAATCATCAACTTACAGTAAAATTTCTTCTTCTGAAAAATAAAACTATAGATAAATGAGTTGTTCTGGTTAAATTCAACTCATATACTTTAACTAATAAAACTATTATCTATCTTGATGTAACTATTTAAGGTGGAGTCCATTTTTTTCTTTTTTTTTTGTTTACTTTTCTTTGACGATGAGAACATATCCGATAAGTAAACTTCAAACACCTATAATTACCCACTAACCACCTATAGAGATTAAATCTAGGAGTCACCAACAACAATCAAACAAAAAAATCCAAATTCATGGTTCGTGGTTCGTGGTGCTTGCCCCCAAGTTAACTTCACATCGCTGGATCACCGGTGTGGGTTATATTTTTTGTTTTGAGTGTTGGGGTCCTAATCAAGTGTATGGCTTTAGTGTAGCATCCAACTTGCTTAAAGAAGTTGAACCACTTGTCTTTAAAGTCATACCTAATTAGCTATATAGGAAATATGCAGAGAATGTGCAAAGGCATAAGGGACATTTAATATTGAAAAGGAAAGTTGAAGTGCTCTTAAAGTACACCCAAACATATGCCCTTTTAAATCAAATCCACCAATGGGCACCAGCATAGGCTAACCATGAAATCTCTTACTTTGTTTCTATGTTAAGGTAATATGCTAAAAAGACAAAAGAAAAAAGACAAGAAAAGAAAAGAAAGACCCTTTGGGAAAAGGAAAAAAGTGGTGAACTATATTGTTTTTATAACAAGAGGAAGTGTCAAAACTCTTTTTGTTTTAATTAGTTTATATTGTTATATTATTTTTATAATCAATGACTAAAAATTAGCCAAATTAAAATCAACGATTCTTGATCAATGTCAATATGCTCTTCACGTTTTTTTTCTTCTCGTTGGTTCAATTGTCAGGGGTAGTCGGGCAATCTTATGTGCACCTCGACTAATCCTTTTTTCGATTCAGTCAAAGGCAGATCATCAACGCCAAGATTAGGGTATTCATGAGAGATAAATCTCTCATAGTCTGTCATCAACGAGTTGTCAAGATTCAAATTTAAAACGTTTAAATTTACAACTTGTCTTTATTACTACTTAACCTATCCTAAGGAGTTGCCAATTTTAATATGCTATTGACGTTTTTTTTGTGGGTACCATAGACGTATCACAAATTTTATTACTAAGTTAGATTTCTAAACTTAGAAAACCAAACCCCAAAACTTTGTTGTAAAAGCATACCTTTTTTTCACCTATTAAGAGGTGCACACCATACCTCATGGTGTAATAATAACATACAAATTTAGGAGCGGAGCCAGACATGTTTTTTCATTAGGAACAACCTAAATTATATGAATATTAAAATTATTAATGTTCATAAATATTAATGTTATTTGAACCTAAAAATTTGATCTAATTTACTGACATAATGATATGACTTTAGTGGAACCATTGATTCAATATCAAATTTTAATATTTGACGGAGCATATAGTCAATCCAAATGTCATAGCCAATTAGGTCAGCAAATTAAGTCTTAATAGCATTACTTCAAAAAATATAGTTTCACCAATAAAACATCAATTAAAATCACAACTCACATACATGAGCGCTAAAAAAAAGGGCCAACAAAAAATCTGATAATTAAGTTATCTATAAGACATAATCACCCAAAATAAAAAATTTGAACAAAAAAATTGGGATCAATCATATATAGTTGAATTTTAACAAATAATCGAAACATATGTAAACTATAGTTATTCTATTAAACTAAACTTGAGTATTGGAATTATTTAACCAATTACATTAAAACTATTTAAATCACCAAATCAAAACAATTTAATCTAACACATAGCATAGCCATTTAGCCTTTTGAAGGAAATTTTTTGACATTTATAAATGAGACTCATATATTTGTCAAAATATCATAGCTATCCATAAATCTTTTTAAAAAATTTAGTGGGGACAAATATCTAATAAATTTTAAAAATTTTTACATTATATTTATTTCCCAAAAAATTTTAAAAATTCAGGAAAGACAGCTGCCCCCACGGTGGGTCCACCACCGTACAAACCCCCACGTTTTGTGAACCAAAACGCCCACTTGGAATTGAAATCAGTAAATGTTTATATTTTCAAAAAGTTCATTTATAGTTTCACAAAAATAAAATAAAAATTGAGAGGAAGAGGAAGAGGAAGAGAGAGGATAGAGAGGGAGAAAAGGGGGGGGGGGGGGGGGAATTGCTCTCTTTGGGGTCTCTCACAATTTGCTTGAAAACAACTATCCACGTGCATCTTATGTGTAATTTTTTTGGCTATATACTAATGAAAAGCAAATGGAGTTGGCTTTCTTCACATCTCCAACTCAACTACTCAAAATCAACTATTCATATTCCAATAAAATATGATCTCAAAATTTATAGAAACGTTTTAATTTTTATTTTTTTATTTAAAATAACGATCGCTATGTATCTTTTTCAAACTTATATGGAAGTTAGGTTGAGTTATTCACCAATCCCATACTCTTAAAAGTTTTATTTTCCAAACCATTTCAGTTAAAATTTAATTTTCTACCTCCTGATACTTTTGAAGAATATCATTCCAAATGACATTTTTAGACTATAAATTCATCACTACACAAGTAGATATCATTATCCATAAAATCATAGAATAAACATCATTTGAATTGACCTTTTTCAAAAACTATAAACATCCCTTTGACAAATATAACAATGGTTACCCTCTTGTAATAATTGGTAGAATATGTTATTAGTCTAACATGTGTTTTTCACCAATCCCATGTGATTAGTATGTCTCAATAACTCAAACCACCAAATCCTCCACCTTGTTAGGTAAAAGAAGGCCACCAATGAGTCAAAACACCACCCACTTCATCTGCCTCTTTCCACGGATAAGTTAAGAGACTAGGAGTACCCGCCACAATGAGTTGAATTCCCCCCTCTGAGTCTCTCTCTTCAAGTTTTAGTCCACTTCTCCTAAAATCTGTTCAAAAGAATGAACGGATCGAAGACCTATTTTGATCTCGAAATTCACCTGTAGAATCTCCCTGCAGACTGAAAAGAGTTTTTGTATAGTTACTCGAGGTGTATTGCCTATTGACTAAGAAGGGGGCGAGGGAGGCAGTTTGCGAACTAAACTTATCCACTACTTCTTTCCCATCCACGTCTGTTGGCACTACTTAATTCAAATTGAAGACCGGAGCATCCGTCCCCACCGGTCAAAGGAAAGGAAAAAAAAACCTAGTATGGAATATTGATAAGTTTGTCTCAAAGCCCTCTATGAGGGCTAGGCTCCTCTTACTCCTTCTTTAGGATGAGATCATCGTTGGTCCTTCAATCACTTATTATTTTAGTTTAAAATTCGAAAATTCCAGTAAAAAAATTAGACAAACCTTGCTCTGCGAATCGTATTTTTATTCTTAATTCAATAGAAGACAAAAGTGATAACGATATCGAGTTGACAATAAAAACAAACTCGGCATTAGGGTAAACCATCCGATGGTGTGGTACGTAGTGGGTTTAGTACGCTCTTTTTCTCAATATTACATCCTGAGATACTTAGTCAAATGGTCACCACTCCGGTATTGGATTTTAAGGTTATATGTTTGAATTTTGTCGTCTTTCTATCAAACATTGCGCTTGATAAAAAAAAATAAAAAATAAAACAAAATCACAGGGGTGAAACTGACATTTCGCGTTCACAAACTTGGTGCGCCTGCGGCCAACCAGGTACTTGTTAATACTCTCACTACCAGCCAAACAACCACCAATGACCGAACTCTGCTCGAAAGACGGCATGTGACGTCGTCCATGACGTAATAAATTGCTATGTTTTTTCTATTCCCACGCACCTTATCCGCTCAATATGTACCCCTAGTACGCCACGTGGCAATAAGAATGTGGGTCCCAAAACTTTTAGAATGAATAATACCAGTAGGAGCTAAAAATATGAGTCCCATTTTTTACTTTTATTTTTTAAATTTTTTTTAAATTTTTTACTAACACATTGGATTAAAGTGAATCAAATCAGTGAATTAGGCCAATAAATTAAATTTCAATAGCATTATTTGAATTGAGTAAGGTATTTTTCTCTATTATCCTTGAAACACAGAATTGATCAAGGTTGAGGTTAACCGATGGCTTAATAATCACCGTTTTATTGTTTAACCTTAAGACTGTAAATTCAAATATCGTCGTTTCTCTCTTGTAATAATGTTTGATTAAAAAGAATCGACCTAGTTTCTCTTTTTCTTATTTCTATAGGTTAGACTTCATTACCAAAAAAAAAAATGATTCTTCATTATTTTTTATTTTATTTTGAAATTATATATGAAAATATTTTATTATTTTATTATTTTTATAAATCAATAGTTACAAATTATTAAAATCAAGATTTTATGATCAAAAATTAATTTTTGGTATAATAATATATTCTAATAGCAATTCAGACATATGTTTTTATTTTTAGAGGTAACTCGTGTCTGAAGACATGGTGAAAATTTAAGAGGGATATTGATGGTCGTTTGATTAATCTATTTGAAACAGTCGAATAAATATATTAAAACATGTCTTATTTTATATTATAGATTCATGTATCTATTCAGAGCTCATACGAACAGATTCACATTAGAATAGGTAAAACATGTGTTGGCTTCAATTTGATCACCTACCTCCCACAAATTTGCACTTTCTCGATTTCAGTCACATTCTATAGATGTTTTTGTGGTGGCTAGGTAAATTAGACAAAACTAATCTCTTTCTCGATTTCGGTATCCTTTATGTGTCTTTGCACACACCACAACTATTCTCCATTCTTGTGAATTAAGGCGGCGGGATAATAAGTGTTTTTTGTGGTGGTGGTGGGTAGCAAAGAGGTGGAGGTTGGGTTTTAGCATAGGTCAGAGAGAGAGTAAACTGAATTTGATCTAGAGAGATTTTTTTATTTTTGGTTAATTGTTTGAAATGTCTCTCTAATTATGTTAGAGTCACATAGGCGTGTGTCATTATTAAATTTGACAAAATTAAATAGAAGGTGCACATTGACTTAAACTAAAAAGTTCGAGGCTTACTTGAGTTGAGGCCAAACTGTATGAGCTAAATTGAAATAAGCTGTATAGTTTAAAGGGTCATTCTACCAATTTACTCTTTTAATTTCAAACCAATCGATTTTGGTAAAATTTTGTGGGACCCAAATTTTAAGGGATTTCAATTGGTAATAGGGATAAATTGGAAAATCAAATATTTCTGAATTTGAACTTTGACAATTTTAAGGTCGGATTACCCTAATCTCGATATAAATGGTTTGTCTTTAACTAGACAAAGAAAAAATATTATTGAGGTGTATAAAAATTAACTTATGCTTCATTTGGTACGATGGAAAAGTGGGAGGATGAAAAGTTAGAGAGATAAAAAAAACATTATGTTTGGTAAGGAAGGAAAGTATAAAGGATGGAAAAGTGGATGGATTAACTTTCATTCCAACTTACCAAAATCAATCCCTTCAAAATCGGAAGGAAAGAGGATAGAAAGTTAATTATTTGTGTCGAGATGTTTCTTATTTGTCTATATGTCTTATGTATACATTAATTTTATATAAAAATACAATAGTAATATATATATATATATATTTTAAATAGTAAAATTTTAAATTAAAAAATATATATTTTTTCCATTTTAACTATGGGTGAAAATTTTCGATTCAACACGACTCGAACTCGATACGAAAATAAACAGGTCAAGTCGCAACTTGACACGACATAATACAATTAGTTAAATGAATTAAGTTAAGTTTAACTAATATTCGATATAAATCTGTAAGAACTCAATACGAATATGACACGACACGACTCGCCTCGATTGTCACCTCTAATCTTAACGAACACAAAAAAAAAATTATTTTTATTTTTCATCTATCTAACCAAATATAAAGGAAAGAAAGTGTATTATTTCTACTTTCTATCCTTAAATGACAGAAAATGTATCTTTTCTATTTTTTATCATTCTTATTTTTTATTTTCCATATCAAACAGAACATTAGAGATTCTTTAGTTTGTTTGGTATGATAGATAAAAAATGGTGGGTGAAAAATAAAAAGGAAGGAATACTTTTTTATTGTTTGGTTTCGAGGAAAAAGGTGAAGGAAAGGAAAAATCGGCGGAAGGAGAATCTGTTCCGCTCGCCAAAATTTTTCCATCCAAATTTGGGCGGAAAGCGTAGGGATGCAGCCTTTTTGAGTGTATTTGAGTTAATTTACGATTATACCCCTAAATGGATGTCCTTTCAAATGTGCGTAAAATGTCTTATTTGATAAGTCTTACTTGGAATTAGCCACGTGTAACTGATTGCAAAATAAATATTAATTGAACAAATAATTTTTTATCCATTATTTCAACTTGTGAGAGTACTCTTTATTCAAACCAATTATAAAGTACATTTTTTTTTGTCGGAAAAATCAGTTTGAGTATGAAAAGTGTATTTCTAATAGAAAAAATTGTGTTTTATATGTGAGGATATTATGGTAAATAAAATTTATTTTTATTCACTTTTGTTTTAAAAACAAATAATAAAAAATTAATTTTTTAAACTTTTCATCCACGTACCACACAAAGAAGACTGGGAAAAAAAAGTATTTCTTTCCTCTAAAGATACTAAAACGCACTATAATGGTGTAGAGCATGGGACGAGTCCCATTGGATCAAAACAAATTCTGTATGAAACGTGGAATTTTCTGGAATTGACACGTGTTCCGTTTCTAACAATACAGAGCGTGACCGATTATGCCAGTTGGCATGTGCTACAGGCCGACCTTATCCTCTTCTTCTTTTTCCCAATTTTCCTTTTATTCTTTATTTTTTTGTCCTTTTCTTTTAAAGCAAAGAAACATTCATTGTATAGAGATATAGAGCAGTGAATTTAGAGAGAGAAAGTGAGAGGAGAACAAATAAATATACAGATTTTAGAGAGACGGAGAGACCAGACCCTAGATTTCTTTCTGACTAAGAACAGGGTTCTTGAATTGGACTGCCAGATCCCAAAAAAGCTACAATTTTAATCATTGCACACAGAGGTCAGTATCAAATTTCCCACATTTCTCACTTTTTTTTTTTGCTGTGTATGATTTCTACATTTCAATGAATTTAATGTAACTTGCTGTTTTTTTCTGATAATCTGTTGCATGATGTACGTATATGTGTGTTTGCTGTGAATGGATCCTGTAGGGTAATCTCTTGCTAAAAAAATGGATCTGTTTTGACTCTGTTTTGGTCAAGGGTTTCTGTTTTATTGCATGGATCTATTGCTATCTTTAGATTTCAACTGACATTCAATGTGTTGATTCTGTTATCTTGGGTGACAACCCATTTCAGGTTAAGCATAATTGTACCTGGTTTCAACATAACAAGGTAATCTTTGTTTTGGTTTGGTATTTGATTGAGAGGGGTCTTGTGGAAGTGTTTTGTGTAATAGAAGGCGGTAAAGATGATGTCTAGATCGTATACAAATTTATTAGATCTTGCATCCGGGAATTTCCCCGTGATGGGACGCGAAAGGAAGCGCCTTCCTAGGGTAATGACTGTTCCTGGGATTATATCTGAGCTTGATGATGATCAAGCTAATAGTGTTTCATCAGATGTCCCTTCATCTCTTGTCGTAGATCGAATAATTATTGTGGCTAATCAGTTGCCTGTAAAAGCTAAGCGTAGACCAGATAATAAAGGGTGGAGTTTCAGCTGGGATGAGGATTCTTTGTTATTGCACATAAAGGATGGACTACCGGATGATATGGAAGTTATTTACGTGGGGTCGTTAAGGGTTGAGGTTGATTCTAGTGAACAAGATGATGTGTCACAGATTTTGTTGGATAGGTTTAAGTGTGTACCAGCTTTTCTGCCTCCCGACATTTTAGAAAAATATTATCATGGTTTCTGCAAGCAGCACTTATGGCCACGTTTCCATTACATGCTACCATTTTCTGCGAGTGATGGGGGGCGCTTTGATCGGTCATTGTGGGAGGCGTACGTAGCAGCAAATAAGATTTTCTCACAGAAAGTTATTGAGGTGATAAATCCAGATGACGATTATGTTTGGATTCATGATTATCATTTAATGGTTTTGCCTTCCTTTTTGAGGAGGCGTTTCATCAAGTTGCGAATGGGGTTTTTTCTCCACAGTCCGTTTCCCTCATCGGAGTTATATAGGACTATACCTGTGAGAGAAGAGCTTCTCAGAGCACTATTGAATGCTGACCTTATTGGCTTCCACACCTTTGACTATGCCCGGCATTTCCTTTCTTGCTGTAGCAGGATGTTGGGTTTGGAATATCAGTCGAAGAGGGGTTACATAGGATTGGAATACTATGGAAGGGCTGTTGGGATAAAGATTATGCCAGCTGGAATTCACATGGGGCAGATCGAGAAAGAGTTGAGTCTTGCAGATAAAGAGTGGAGGGTAGAAGAGCTCAAACAGCAGTTCAAAGGGAAGATTGTGTTGCTCGGGGTAGATGATATGGATATCTTCAAAGGAGTGGATTTGAAACTTTTGGCCATGGAGCAGATGCTTAAGCAGCACCCGAAGTGGCAGGGAAGAGCAGTATTGATACAGATTGCAAATCCTGCTCGTGGGAGGGGGAAGGATCTTGAGAAAATACAGGATGATATACAGGCAAGCTGCAAACGAGTTAATGATAATTTTGGCCAGCCTGGTTATGAACCAATTGTCTTCATTGATAGGCCAGTTTCTCTCAGTGAACGGGTTGCATACTACACTATTGCTGAGTGTGTTATTGTAACTGCTGTAAGGGATGGAATGAATCTTACTCCATACGAGTATGTTGTATGCAGGCAGGGAATATCCGGATCTGATTCTAGTTCAGAATCAAATGGTCCGAAGAAGAGTATGCTAGTGGTATCGGAGTTCATTGGATGCTCTCCTTCACTGAGTGGTGCGATACGCATCAACCCATGGAATATTGAAGCAACTGCTGAAGCAATGAATGAGGCAATATCAATGGCTGATGCTGAAAAGCAGTTGCGTCATGAAAGCCATTATAGATATGTTAGTACTCATGATGTGGCATATTGGTCCAGAAGCTTCTTCCAAGATCTGGAGAGAACTTGCAAAGATCATATCAGGCGACGGTGTTGGGGAATTGGCTTGAGCTTCGGTTTTAGAGTGGTAGCACTCGATCCGAATTTTAGAAAGTTGTCTATTGACACAATAGTATCTGCTTATTCAAGGGCCAAAAATAGGGCCATACTCTTCGATTATGATGGCACTGTGATGCCCCAAACAACCATCAACAAGACCCCCAGTCAGCAGGTTATCTCACTTATAAACGCACTCTGTGGTGATACGAAAAATACTGTTTTTGTTGTCAGTGGACGTGGTAGGGATAGCCTTGGCAAGTGGTTTTCTCCTTGCAAAAAACTTGGTATTGCAGCTGAACATGGATACTTCTTGAGGTATTTTATTTCTTTATAGATTTACCCTTTGTTGCTTTTGACATTGTTAGCACGCCACATGCCCTCCTAATTGAATTGTACACCTAGGTGGTCTGCTGATAAGGAATGGGAAATGTGCGGACAGAGTACCGATTTTGGTTGGGTACAGATGGCGGAGCCTGTAATGAAATTATATACAGAAGCAACTGATGGTTCTTCCATAGAAACAAAGGAAAGTGCACTAGTTTGGCACCATTATGATGCAGATCCAGGTTTTGGATCCAGCCAGGCAAAGGAGATGCTAGACCATCTTGAAAGTGTGCTAGCAAATGAACCTGTTGCAGTGAAGAGTGGTCAATTCATTGTTGAAGTGAAACCACAGGTATATTATGTCCTCGCGCTGCCATTCATATCCATCTTTCTGATTGAACAAGATTTGTCGTTAAATATCAGATCATTTACTTTAAAATGAGTTTTATGAGTTTTGTTCATCATATTTTTCCAGTTTTAAATTTTCAGTATGAAAAGAATTTGTCAACACTTAAGTATGTCTAGGCATTTTCTTGCATGATATAATTCCTTTGGTAGCCTACTCCAAGCATGTCATGGCAAAACCCTCAATACTTCTCTTTTAGCTAAATGGTATGACTCATATGCGAGGATACTTGGGGATCTATGTCGGTAGACTTCTTTGTAGGAATTCGTGGAATGTTTTGTGGAAGGATTGAGTCACAGAATGTTTTGGTGAGGGATTACTTTACTATTGAGAATGCGACAATTGGTTGTTGATTCACTTCTGTCACATGGCTTGTCTAATTGGAAGAATCTTGGTTACAAAATTTGAATATTGACATTGAGCCAAAACTACAAATATAATTATCAGTGACCTAAGTGTAATTGTGATTTGGCTAAATCTTTATTCTCCAATTAGTTCAACTAATTTGTAATTTGGGACATATTGAACATGAGGTAGTTGAAGATTCTAAGTGTTGGCTCTCCTTTAACGGACACATTAACTTTTTAGTTTCTTGGTTTTGATCATGAGAACTGATAAGCTTGGCCAGAATAATGTCATTTTGCACTTGTTTGTTGATTTTTGAGAATTCCCTATAGTTTGTGCATTATCACTCGTACAAAAGTAGTGTGATGTTACATGCCTTTGATGGTTGCCTGATCATATTGTTATTTTTAGCTGTTGAAACAGAAAATTCTTTCGAGAAAAAATTGACCGTGATGGGCAAACTGGGAGCCTCTGTTTTTTAAAGCTGTACAATTTCTGCCCTCTGTATTTCCAAATCGATCAAATTTTGGCCTCACAAGGGGAAACCTTGTGAATATGGGGGTGTCTGGTATCAGAGACCAAGCTTAAGGTTGACTAAGCGATAGCTTTTGGATTGATAGAAAACATGGCCCTGGACCAAGTACAATGGCATAATAGGAGTCATGTGGTCCACGCCAAATAGATGGAAGATGATTTTGTTGATCCTTTTTAGTGACCGAATTGAAGGAAAGATGTTGATATCTGAGCTGTAATCATCCAGCATATCAAGTGCAGCTCAAAATGACCAGGATTGAAAGTCTCCATCCATCTATAGTCTAGAGAAATAAAATTGAATGATGACCTCAATTGCACACTAAGGGGTCGTTTGGCTGTTATATTATAGGGTGTATTAAAGAGTCATATTGGATTAAAACACTTTAATATGGGTTTATACTACATTTGGATGCAAAAAATTATTTTATATTATATGTGGAATTAACTAGATAAGTATCACATATGGATAATTATAATACAATCTATCCGTATTATTGAACTATTTTAATACCACCAGGAGATGTGGTTTTATAATACAACTTAAGTGTATTATATCGTTATTTTATAATTTTACCCTTAATTTAAGAAAAATTCATGTGTCATTCTTTTTTATTTATTTTAATAAAAATTACATAGACTTCTTGACTTCATAACAAAATAACCCTTAACTTTTTTACAATGACTTGATGCCCCCCCCCCCCCCCCCCCAAAAAAACAACCCCAATATGAACAACCAGTAAAAGATGCACCTCATTTGTCGTTCACATGGATAATGATAAACGACGGTAATAATAAACAAATGCATATATCCAAATACACTTTTACACAATTAAAACTTGCTTGTTTAATTCTAATATTATTTAAAAATATTCATAATAAGTAATATTTACATAGCTTTTGGTTCTATTAATATAGTCCTGCGAAATATTGGATCACTATGATGAATCAAGTTGGAAATGATTGAGGGTATTTTAATGCACTCATTTAATACCATTGAATAAATTACCTAACTAAATATTTTATTAGACTTGATACTTATTATTCAACTCTTAATACCGTACTTAACAAACGCTTGACTAGAATTGATATTATCTTTATTTCTTATTTAATCTTCGATTTTATCTATCTATTTAGAATTGTCCTGTATTCCCTAATACAATCCCTCTTTTCTTAATACGACATCCAAACGGACCCCTAATTGTAAATGACCATCTTTCTAGTCACATGTAATAGTTTATCTTAAAAGACATAATTAACTCAAATGCTTCTCTCTAATCCAGCCAATGGGAATGAAGACACAAGTAGAAGACTTGTAATCTTATATGTTTGCTCTCCTTCCTTTTTGGCACTAATTCATTCCTTGAGTTTGTCTTGATTGACTGTTTTGTAATAGACCGCCTAATTCAGAAGGATATTGCGTTACTTCTCTAAATATTGTAGTGGGATGTTACATTTTTCTTTAGGTAGCTTAAGTACTGCTTCTAGTTTTTTGTATTCCTTAGGGAAACATGTGATGACCTCTGTCATAACCTCCTAGGAGGTTAGATTTTTTTTTTTTGGTCCAAAGAGGTCAAGTGTGTGGGATTTGTTACCACAAAAATGTTTTTTTTTTAATAAACTTCGCCTAAGAAGCACGGACACGGACACGATATGACAAGGACTCGCATAAATGACATTTTTCAAAAAAGTAAGACATGGGCACGTTGGGGACACGTTATAGATAATTATGTTTTATATATAAAATTATATAATTTATCACAAATATAGTGGTAATGATACGTGAATATTTAGACTAATAAAATAATAATAAATTTTTTCGTAGACGTGTACTGTAAATGATTGCTCTCATCTTAATTGTTGTTTCCTAAATCTTTTATTTATCTTTTGCTTTGTTATTATATTTTTAGTACAACTTTAACATGTCTTATGTTGGTAATTATATGTTCTTTCATCGTGTAAGACACTTAATAATCAAAATTTTAAACTTGTTAATCATATGTCAACACATGTTTATAGTTTAGTAATAGACACAGATTAAAGAAGTGTCGGACACGTGTTCAAAATTAAGATTTTATCATGTAATTATGAACACAGATAAAAGAGTATTAGACACGTGTTCGAGGAATGTCGGTGTTTGACATAGATACGTCACCTTCTTGATAGTGTTTGTGCTTCATAGTTACCTCGCTATTATGAGGGTAATTTATTGGATATAAATTTAAATTATATCCTATAAGGGGGGGCATAACACCTTACCCTTCAATGCATGCTAGTTACATTATGAAAAAGTAAAATCATTGTAAATGCATGTAACTTTCAAATATGGAGAAGATAAAAAACTCCTCAAAGTCACCTGCTAAGGATCCTTTGAGCAGTATCGCCTCCGGAGAGCCTTATTTAGAAAGTTGAGAACTTTATCCTCAAATATTTGATTTGCCGCAAATCTTGCATGAGAAGAAGGCGTACTTGAAAACTCAAATCCCTAAGGTGAGTGTAGGGAGCTGAGACTCCATCACTAACCCCTTTATTAGACAAAAAATAGGCTACTGACTTAGCTTCTCGGTATACATGACTGATTTGGTAATCCATGCGTTGAAGGAGGCAAGAAATCTGTTGGGATAAATACCAGTGTTTCCAATTGAAAGGAGTCTTCTCTAAAATCATATCTACTAAAATCCTTGAATCTGATTCAATCATAATTTGGTATACCTCTAAACCATAATCAGCAATTATCTTCAGCCCATCCAGCAAAGCTCTTAATTCCGCCTCCATGTTTGTACACTGCCCATAGGAATAGAAACCTGACAAAACTAATTCACCAGCATGATTGCGCAGAATCACTCCTCCACCAGCCTGACCTGGATTACCTTTGCTAGCCCCATCCACATTTAGCTTCATTATTATCTCTGGAGGCAATAACCATTTTATCCATTTTGTTCTAGCTGTAACAGTGGAACAAGGATTTATCCTCAAAGAATTGAGCAGCACTTTATCCTGTGCACTCTCAGGCGACTTCGGCTTCAGAACATATGCTTGTATCCTTAGGTTCTCTAGAATTCTGTTAGCTACTATGAGAGGATGACTTTTTACTCCTTCAAAACACCTCCTGCATCTCTCCTTCCAAATCTGCCAGAACAGAGTTAACGGAATACCTCTAATTAGACCATGTTATAGATGACCTTTTAAAAATCTTTACAATTCTATTAAATCGAGCAAACGGCAATTCATTCTGGTAACACACTTGCAATTGTTGTTGAATGGTTTGTTCCTTGACAAGTGTATGATCATATGATTTTTGACTATTAGATATTTGAGTTTAATGTTAATTGTGATTATAGGGAGCCAGTAAAGGTCTAGTTGCCGAGAAGATTTTCACATCAATGGCCGAGAATGGAAACCAAGCTGATTTTGTGCTATGTATCGGCGATGATAGATCTGATGAAGACATGTTCGAGATAATTGGCAGTGCAATGAACGGTGGCATTCTCTCTTCTAATGCATCAGTGTTTGCTTGCACGGTTGGACAGAAACCAAGTAAAGCAAAATATTATTTGGACGACACAAATGAAGTCATAACCATGCTTGAAGCTCTTGCAGTAGCCTCGGACCCTGCAGAATTTGAAGCTGGAAGCTCCCCTTGAAGTTATAACTTGTTGGCATTCTTTTATGGGTTAAGCTTATTCCTTCTTCATCACCCCAAAGGGGAAGAATGCGATGCCATCCAATGTTCTGTTTGAGAAGAGCACAATCGAAGAGACATTGAATTTCCTTCTTCAAATGGCGGTTCAGAATATTAGCAGCCTGGAGTTTAGAGTAGGCAAACAGTGGAGGGTCACAGGTTGGTGTGGGAGATTTAAGTAATATATAACTAGAATTCATCAGGTCAGACAATTGAAAGAAAGGACCTTCTTGATCCAGTCATGGAAGATTGCCTTTGAACTGAGAGCAATGTCTAAGATGCTGGATTTGTTACTGGCCTTTTATTCTGCATGTATGTATGGGAAGGTCACCAAGGCTTGCCTAATGCAAATCACATTAATTCCTTCTGGCGGTTCCGTCTCAAATTGAATCTGTACAGGTTATTTTTCTATTTTCTTTTTGGTTTGGGAATTCATAACTTCTTGTTGCTCCTCTCAGTATGTTGCTTTATCGAATCTGTAAATTCCATAGAAATTATCCTTGAGTTCTCTATTTTGTTCGTCCTTGTGAAATCAGGAAGCTAATGCATGTCATCTTTTGAAACACCAGCCTAAGAAAAGCTAAAAAAAATAATTAAAAAACTTCATGAAACAGTACATTTGTTTCATGCTGCTTACCTCCTTGATTTGTTAGTTTGAAGCATCTCTATAATTTTACATGTAATGCAGAGTTGAGGTTGCGTAAATTACCATATTCAAACCCTGTAGTGACGGGAGCCTCGGGATACCCTTTATATGCATGACCCAAGAGAAAAATATTTGCACAATTGTCGCTTTGTCTGGAGAGTTGTGGCTTTTGTTTGGAGATCCTCAATCATTTACAGTCCTGTCTAAACTTTTTCAAGCCTAAAGTGCTCAGGATCCTCTTGCATTAATGTTGGCATTTTTTGTCCGGACAAGTCCATAACACGGATCTTGATGAAACGGTAAGTTTACTCTATTGTGAGTTTTAAATTTTGACAATTTTTTAGTGTTAAGTTATGAGAAATAAATTTCTCATAAATACCTTAGTTTCAGTGGGAGATGACTTGCATTTGACTGGATCGGTGAGAAAATTAGTCGAGGTGCGTATAAGTTAACTTAGACAATTTTGACCGTTGAAAAAAAAATTAAAATAAAAGGGCTTAGCCTTTACCTGAATATTAATTATGAACCCACCAAAAAAAAAATGGCAAATGCTTGCAACCAATTATTTGACTGACAAGCATAAAGTTATTGTTTTTTTTTTTTTTATTACAGGCTATCTAAACTTGTTTTAACTACTCTCTCGAGCTTTAATTCGGTTATTGTAATTTGAGATAGTTTAAGGACAATATCTTATAAGAACAAGGGTGGTCGGTCTTTAGGAGGTGTGAAAAGTATCCAAACATATGGATATTGGTCAGGTGTTTTTTATTGGTAGAAGTTGAACAAGTTGAGACATGTCCAGAACAGCCTTAAAACCAAACCCGTGAACCATTTTGTTCCCTTTTGAGACTCCTCTTTTCAGTTTTGTGTTTTGTCCTCGGAATCCAAATTGGAAGCTACCTAAAATACCACTAGCTGCAAATCATAAGCTCATCGGCTAGGACATCCTAATAATCTCCTCTTCCATAGGAACATGCATAATCAAAATTTAGCCAGAATCGGACAGTCAGAATTCGATCACAGGCACACATATCTCGTTACACACATGGGGTGAGTTCAACACCGATGTTTTAGAAGTTTTATAGCAAGAATACCGAGCCACTGTCATGCTTATGAGAGCAATTGATATACCCAATGAAACACCCTCGATAGAACAAGTATAGTTTTAATGACCCACTTATAATTTCTACCTATCCACTACTCATAGGGACCGTTTGTTTGAGGTATAAGGATAGTATAAGGAAATTAGTACGTTGGCCTACCATATCTTGTTTGTTTAATATTTTTTACTCTGTATTAATTTCCGGGTCATAGCACTGACCCGGTGTGTACAGTAACTCTTATGTCTTATTTACGGTACTAAGCAATACCACTTACCCGGTGGTAGAATATTCTCAGTATAAATTTTATGGAGGTATAATAGAGTAAAAAGGCCCAAATGCCCTCATGTACAATGTCCCATATAAGATTATAAGGTTATAATTGTCTTTTTACATTGAGTAGTTGTAATTTTTAACTTTTTTAAGTAGGTATTACACATAATATTTGTGACAAATAAATAAGGAAAATGATAAAATTATAGTTTAAGATCAAATATAATATATCATTGGATCAAAGTGAAATGAATATAAAATTTTATACCATCTAAATTTTATACGTCAAACAAACATGCCCATACATGATAGATCACAATTAAATAGTTTGATTATTCTATTGCTAGAAAACTTAGTAATGGGTGACATCCCCTACTCCACCATATGGTGCCTTTTAAAGATGGAGACATCAAATAGTCCATGACAAATCAGTGGTTACAGTATAGTCAATAATTTTTTTTTTTCCAATTTTCAAGCAATTATGTCTGAATTTCAAATCCCGTGTCCCTTTCTTAGATTTCTATCATTGGAGAACCTGTGTAAGATTAGACGCATACGTCTTATTTCACGTATGGATGGTGATTAAAACTCATAACGTTTAAATTATCATAAAATATTATTCTAATACATATAAAAATAAGAATCTGTAGACTCGTTTAGTAGACGTATTATAAGGGGTTAAAATATTATATTATATTATTTTTTATTTAATCGGACATAATACTTTGTTTGATAAGTAAATTTAATACCATTTTAATTTCAAAAATATATATTTATCGTATATTTTTTATACGATAGACTTGTATTAAAAAGATTTTTTAATACCATTAAAAGAGATGATTTTATAATTCAATTCAAACGTATTATTCTACACATTTACTATTATAATCCCCAAATAATAAATTCAAGTTATCATCAATGTAAAAAACACTAATTGAAGATATTTTTGTTAATTTAATATTAATACAATAAAATAATTTTTTAACCAAACAACCGATTAGATTAAATAATTACTATTCAACGTTATATTGTGTATTGTCAAATACTAGATGAAATTACGTATTATTTTAATAATATATTTAATCTTGTCTTTAATTCATCTGTATTGTATTAAACTGTATTATTTTATCTAATCTATCTATTTTTAATACTCCAAACGAGCCCTAAATGTACGTACAAAAGTTTAAGCTTTAGCAGATACTACTGTATACATCCTGACATCTCTACTAACTGAAGTTGGAAACTTAGGTCTGAAACCGAAATTAATACCATTCCAATACATCTAACTATGGAATAAAGACAGACGACTCTTGGGCCCCACAACCTGAACCCCCATATGTGGCCTTTAGCACCGCCTCTCCCTCCCTGTCCTCTCTCTCTCTCTATCTCCAACTAAACTCCAAAATCCAGTTCATATCCTCCCTGAACCACTTTCCCAGTTTCACGTGTGGGTCCAAATGCCACTTATGTAAACTCCTGTTCTTGTACTATGTATAACATAACAACTAGATAACATGCACAATGGTAGAATACACCCACGCGCCGCCGCGCCTGCCACCTTTGCACCAGCCACCTACACCTTTTTAGGTCAAAGCTTAAATTACCCCCGAGTTAATTATCTATTTGGCCTGCAAATTATACTT
Source organism: Ilex paraguariensis (assembly GCA_963454935.2). Classification (NCBI taxonomy): domain Eukaryota; kingdom Viridiplantae; phylum Streptophyta; class Magnoliopsida; order Aquifoliales; family Aquifoliaceae; genus Ilex; species Ilex paraguariensis. The sequence goes on along the minus strand of CAUOFW020001725.1, from coordinate 576,829 downwards.
TTTGTGTCAATGAAGTACATAAAATATATTTTATGTCAATTTAGCACCTAAAATATACCATTTGTGTTGATGTGATTTTTCTACTTAAATTCGGAGTTAATTTTAACAGAAATCATCAGGCACGTATCACACGAGTCGAGGATTGGATAATAGTTTAAAAATCACCTGATGTGCACTTCTGTTAATCTTAACTACGAATTTAAACATAATGACTATATTTAAGGACTAAATTGATATAGCGCGTAATAGGAGGACTTGATTTACACAAATAGTATAATTGGAGTAAATAGATAGTTAACTCATTACCTAACTCATTACCCTTCATTCCAATTTTCCCAGTTTGGCTCCACCCTTTCACCGGTGGCGCGTGCCTAAGCGCGTGGGGATTACCCATCACTTAAAAAACAGTATCACGTCGACGGGGCAACCGCCGGAGATAAATAGACCTGACTTTGTATCACCGTTTTGCCAATCTTGAAGCCCGGAACCACCGTGAACCCCACCACAAAATCGCTGTCAGCCACCGGAAAAACATCGTTGTCCACACTGTCCATATATACTTCAGAAAATGTTGATCTCTTTTTCGCTTGAAAAATGCTGACTTCTTGATCAAAAGAGAACGCCAAACAGTGTAAAAGCCAAACCCTTCTCGCCATTTCAGCAAATGCTTTGAAAAACTCCGTTTCTGGATACTCCCCAGAATTAATTTTCTTTCGCTGATTCAGATTCCCGGAAAATGAAGTCTCCATTTTCGGGTGAACCAAAAGGAGATACTTGGTCTTCAAGAACTTCCCAAACAAAGAATTTGTATTTTTCTTGAGAAAATGAATTGTACCCACTGATTTTAACATCTTGAACTGATCAAAGAAGAAAAATCGACTCAAATTATCATCTGTTAAAGCCTCGTTTAGGACAGAGAAATTGGGTTTGTTGAACCCATCAAACATTTCTTTGCACACAAATGATTCAAAAGCGAAACCTCTGTGATTTGTGTTCTTGAATATAACTCCAGGCTCTATGGCATTTGAAGCAGCTTCGATATCCCAGTTCGCAGACACCATTTCTCTGATCAAAAGCTTTGCAAAGTTCCTTATAGATCTCAACCCATAATTCAAAACCATCGTAAAATCTTTTGGATTTGAATCGGAGAGCTTAACATTATCAAGAACAGAGAAACAACCACTTGCATTGAGTTTCTTTTCGAGGGACTTGTTGTTCAGACTGGTCTCATTCAGTTCTACCTTTAGTGAAGTAATTTCAGACTCTCTTTTTTCAACCTCAGACTGCAATTTCTTCATGGTGATCTCGTATGTCTTCATGAGACTCTGTTGTTCTTGGATTTCTGCGAGTAAAATTGTCAAATAGGGTGGTGAAGAATCGATCTGTTTCTTCAAGAAACTGTTCTTTAGCTCTGAAAGTGCTTTAAGTTCATCAACTACTGCTTTGTCTGAGGACTGTACAGAATCCACATTGTACGGAAACTGAGCCATTTGAAGCTCAGCATAAGCTGCTTTAACTGCAGAAACAGAGGCAAAGAGCTTGGAAACGAAGGCTTCCATGGCAGCTTTGTTCTTTGACTTGACTTCATCAGTGTCTTCTTTGTTGAAATGTTGATTTGGACCACAAAGTTTGAGTTTTTCTTGAGGAATTTGCAAGCAAAATCCATTGTTTGAGAGGGGTTTTGTGGCTTTTTTGAGGTTGATTACTTTCTGGAATGTTTTTGCTAGTCTGCTTTTGGTTGGGGCTGAAGAGAGTTTGATTGAATCCATTTGATTTGAAGATGGAAATTTAGGGGAAAAATGTGGAAGAGGCTGAAGAAGAAAATAGGAGGGTTTTAGAGAGAGAGAGAGAGAGAGAAAAAGGGTGGTTATGAAAGTGTTTGGAGGAAAAGAAAACATACAAAATAGAAAAGTAGTGGCAGTCCTTTGACTCTGAGGTTGCAGCCGTAGATGGAGGTGGGTAAAGCTGGGTTTAAAGCGCGGGAAAAGAAAGATAGAGATGATCTACATATAGAGGGTGAACAGACGACACCGAAAGAGGGATTTGATTTTAATTAAAAAAAAACTATAATTCATGACGTGTATTAAAGGGGTCAAAATATGACATGATTTGTTAATACGATATACACATGATATAAAAATAGGAAGTTTAAGCCTTTTTTAAGACTTGTGTTTCGTATGCGATGCAAGTGGATCCAACATGAAATAATTAATAAACCAATTAAATATAAGTGAAGTCCATCAAAAAAAACATACGTCATGATTTATTTATATACCAAATATACATGATTTATATAAGACACGAATCACCAATGGGTCTTTGGTCCAACAGTTCTCTTTATCTTATGAAGATTTTGACTTCTTGAAATCAAGAGTTCATGTCTCTTTCCCTCCTCATTCCCCCAAAAAAAATATAGATAAAAAAAAAGATATATGACACGAATCCAATATGATAAAGATCATTAGACACGAATTAACAAACGAATGAAATATGAGTAGAGTACTTCTTGAAATGAATCCGTCTCACCCACAATTGACAGGCCTACATTGTATTTGAATATATTTAAATAATAACTTATTATAAAAATTTGTTAGATTTATAATTAAATTAACAAATAAATTCTGTATCAATTTTTTTTTCCCACTTAGCATACAATTGTCAGATTTTTTTTTGTTTTTCCTTTTTGTCCAATTAAAATTTTGGGACTAATTTAATTTTCATGAACCTGGCACCCATGCATTAGACCCTCAAAGTTCTCGCATGGGGGTATATTACATTTGTAGAGATAATTCGTCGCTGAAGACACAGTACAATGTAAATGATTTTGATAAAAATATTGATAACTATTAAATTATGCTCTGTTTGATATGATAAAAAAATGAAAGAATAAAAAGTTGGAAGGATAAATAAAGCATCATGTTTGGTAAGGAAGGAAAATAGAAAAAATGAAAAAGTTGATAGATTAATTTTTCTTTCAACTCACTAAAATCAATCCCTCTAAAATAGGAAGAAAAATGGATGAAAACTTAATTATTTATGTTGAGATGTATTTTATTTGTCTATATACATACATTATGTATACATTAATTTCATATAAAAATATAATGATAAAATATGTATTTATACATATTTTTTTAAAAAAATAAAAAAATAGAATATTAACGCTAAATTTTTTATTCAAAGTTTATGTAGATCAACACGAATACGACACTAAAATAATCAGGTCAACTCGTAACTTGACACAACACAATTAGTTAAAATGAGTTGAGTTAAGTTTAATTAATATTTGACACAAATTCGTAATGAATCAACACGAATCTGACATAACACGACATGACTCGATTATCACTCCTAATCTTAGCTAGCACAAAAAAAAATATATAGTTTATTTTACATCCATCCAATCAAACACAAAAGAAGGAAAACGTATCATTCTTACTTTCTTTATTTGAAGGATAAAAAATGTATCTTTCTTACTTTTCATCTTTTATACCAAACGTAGCATTATTCTCTTTGAGATTATCGGATAAATTTATTGAAATCTATTATATTTTATATTATATATTTAATTCGCAAAATTTGGTGTTCAAATTTGTTGAAAGTAGCAAAGTTATTGGAAAAATTGACATTATTGACTATTGTTTGACTTCTTGATCAAGGACCTTAATGGTTGGGTACTAAGAATCTGTGATCCTGTAAGGCAAACTGGCAACAACTAAATGATAATTAATTAACTAATAAAAAAAAGAATAACTTATTTAATTTTAAAAGGTGGGCAGTGAACATTAAGCAGACCCAAAATAATAAAATTAAAGTAATGCACAATGATTCCTTGGTGGGGGACACCATTTGTTAGTCTAGGTTTCTCAGAAGCATCATAATTGTCTGATTTTAATACATGAAATCAGATCAGGTCAAATTATGTTATGTTTTGATTTGAATCCATGACTAGGATTAGAGCTCCAACCAAATAATCTATTGATTATGATTCTAAAAATATTCTAATGAGCAGAGTTTGGTTGGTTTTGGAGTTTAATTTAAGGATAATTTTACGGTACTCAAAATAATTTCAGTATCGTATCGAAAATTACTATTTTTTGAAGTCAAGGTATACATTTTAAAGATGAAATTACTCTTTGTGGTAACTTCACCATTGATCTTGAATACTTTATTATAAGTTGTGATTTCACTTTTAAAAGTGTAATTTGATTTGAAAAAGTAATAATTTTACATATTTTTTTTAAAATTTAATTGTTAGGAGTGTTCGTGTCAGTTTACGCGCATCTCGACTAATCTTCCTCTTTGTCCGGTTAGTTGCAAGTCATCCATATCAAGATTTAGATATTCATGAAAGATAAATTTTTCATGGCATAACCTCAAGAGATTGTAAAAATTCGAACTCAGATTTGAACTCATCATTATTACCACTTGAGTTACGTTTTAGGTTAATAACTTTATCAGATAGTGTAACTTTCACCACTGAGTGGAGTGGTTCAGTGGGGTACTGACCAAACTTCTCACCTTGAGATTGAAAGTTTGAGTTCACATTGGAGGTCGATAGTTGACTGCTATGCTAGCCTAGCTAGATTTGTTTCCAAGAGGAGTAACAGACGCGGTAAGGGGCCTTATAATCACACTAGTGGGGGCCTGTCGAAAGTGGTATTTAGACGCTCTCCCTTATTTCCACCCTTTTTTCGTTTATCAAAAAAAAAAAAAGGGATAGTGTAACTTCCATCAATTTTTTCAATTATAACTTTTACCTTAAAAATTTGATCTAATGATACTCTTTCCTTTATGAAAGTTTTCTCTTCTTAAAATCAAGGGTTCAAACCCCCTTTCTGCTTCCCCCTTCCCCTCCCCCTCCCGAGAAAAAAATCCTTAAAAAATTTCTAAATTTAGGTACGGTACCGATTTCGGTATTGTAGCCTTCCTCTTAATTTAATTGGGTGTCTTACATAATTGTTTTTGCATCCTAGAATTATTTGGTTCAACATAAATTTTATGATGCACTTAATATAATGCAAATCATGTGCATCAAGTACATTGAGGACCCAAACTTGAAATCCCAAGTACTTCATGCTCCCAAATTTTTACAACTTGTACAAAAATATGTTTTTGCTAATATTGTCTTGAGTTAATGTATGACATATAAGCAACTCAAAATTAAGTAATTCCATAAGAATTTCTACAATATCAAGAAATTAAAAGGAATAAAAACAATTTTTAGACACTTTTTAGTATAATACAATTTAAACAAGAATTAAAATCAAGTTATATTGATTTCACACTAAATTAAGTCGTTTATTATTTATATTAATAAATTGTGTTATTATTGAATTCATATTTTGTCAATCAATCAACTTTAATTAGTTAATTTCTACCTTTAATCTCTTTTTGAGTTCGATTAAAGATAGATCATTCATGTCGGGTTTAAAATATTTATAATAAATAAATTCTTCATGATCAAAATTTAAAAAATTTTCAAAATTCAAATATAAAACATCTAAATTTATAAATTATCTTTATTATCACTTGAACTGTCTCGGACTCTCGTGGCTTTTGTTCAAAACTTCACAAACAATATAGATGTGCCTTAGCAAATTCTTAGCTAAAGCATGCATATAGGTGAGACCATTATTGATGGCGCCATGTGATATAGGTGTACTTATGTGGTACCAATAAAAAATATTCAATATTGTATTAAAAAATTATTTTTTAAAAAAAGTTGGTAAATATTATTTTTGAATTTTAATTACATATTTAATAAGTAAATTTATAATTATTCGACATAATTCATAATCAATTATAAAATATTATAATCAATTATGAATATTCCTAATTAGTTATAATTTTGCATTATTTTAAAATTAAATATATTTAATATAGTTATAATTAAACTTTTAAAAATTAAAGATTTTTTGATGTGATAGTGACTAGGTTGGGTACCACAGTGTGTTTCTCAGTGACATAATTTCATAAATTTGAAATGATTGTGGGCCTTCAAATTAGCCACAAACGGCGCAGCAGGACTTGTCAATTGGTCAGGTAAATATGGCCCACAACACAGTACACATTTGTAGCCGATTTCATTGAATTTAGTTTTGCATATGACACTAAAGTTAGTGCCTTATATATATTAACCATAATTCTAACTTAAACACACGATAAAATATAAAATTTAAGTGTTTAATCATAATTCGTGTTTTAAGACACGATAAAATATAAAATTTGAACGTCTAAAAAATCAATTCCACTATATTAAAATTTTTAAAAATATATTAATTATAAATTAATTAAATATTAAATAATTAAATAAATGATATAAATGAGTTGTGTAATATTTTTAGGAAAAAATATATAAATGATTAAATATGTGATAAAAATGAGTGATGTGATTTGACGTTTGAGTCTGACAAATGAATGATAGGTGAGATAAGTGATTAACGATGATTTTGAGAAAAAAAATATGACTGCAATAAAATTCACAATATCAAAATTCATAAACAAAACTGGAACTGAAGCTGAACCATCCTTCACAATCCAAAACTCAACCTTTTTATTACGCTTTTAAATAACCAAATACAAAGAATTATTAATAGAATTTCTTCAACAAAATCTATATTTGAATCAAAGAGGTCAAGAAAACTGGTTCGTTCTACACCGATTTTGAACTGAAATACCGAAGCTCCTCTGTTAGGTTATTTTCCCTCCCAACCCAACTCTTCTCTCTTTTCACTCCCCTTATCTATCTCTGTCTCCCCTTCTCCCTTAAACTCACGTTAAGCACACAAACACTCACATATACATAAACATACATGGCTCGTTTGGTGGACGTATTATGAGGGGATTAAATATTGGATTGTATTATTTTTTATTTAATCGGACCTAATACTTTGTTTGATAAATAAATTTGACACCGTATTAATTTAAAAAACGTATATTTATCATATATTTTTTATACGTTAGACATGTATTATGAAAGTATTTTAATACCACCAAAAGAGGTGGTATTATAATTCAACTCAAACGTATTATTTTATACATTTACCATTATAACCCTTAAACTGATAAAATCAAATTATTATCAATGTAACAAACACTGATTAAGGGTATTTTTGTTAATTCAACATTAATACGATAAAATAATTCCTTAACCAAACAACCGATTGAATTAAATAATTACTATCCAACATTTATATTGTGTATTACCAAACACTAGATAAAATTATGTATTATTCTAATACTATATTTAGTCTTGTCTTTTGTCCTTCTGTATTGTATTAGACCGGATTATTTTTTCTAATCCATCCATTTCTAATACGACAACCAAACGAGCCCATATATGTTTCTACTCTTCCTCCCTGACTCATTTTTTTCATCCATTTATACTCAAATCCCTCTTAGTTTTTTCTATTCACACATCCACCATTTAATTTCCAACCACATACCAATTAATCCCGTAAACTCTTTTCCCTTTTTACAATTTAACACCCAAACACAATCTATATCACAAGGTTCAACCCCTACGGTTAGTAATTCAAAATATTACCCTAACTCTCATAGTTCCAGTAACTGTAGTTTAGCCCCCATATATTATTATCACAAATCACACATTAAACCTTACTATATAATAAAATGTTATGTAATGCATGAACACAATATATATAATTTAAGAGTATTCATAGCTAATAATAATATAATACCAGATTTTTTTAACATCTAGGAGGACAACTGGCCTTAACCAGTCCCCTAAATCAACCATTGATTGCAATGTAGTATTTACCAAATATACATTATAGACACCAAAAAAAAAAAGGTAACATGCTTGAAAAATCCAAAACTAATTAAACATTTGCAATATCTTCCAGCCAATAGTTTTTCCCCCCTCATTGTTTTTCTTTTCCTTTTTTTTCACCCAACTTGCCCTTTGGAGGAAATTATCATAGAGATTTAAAGGGTAAAAGTTCTCTCTCTCTCTCTCTAATGATAATAATACAATCAAGTTTCTCGTGCTTCACAAAATAATACCAAGTATAATGTACTTTATTGCATGCACCACTTGGTTGTAAGGATTAGAGTACTGGAGAACGCAGTGGTTTGATGTAATGTAGTTTTTCTTTTTGGGATCTTATTGTCTTCTATACACTTTCTCCCCTCTAACTCAACAATAAAAATATTCATCGCGAATTCGATGAGGGAACAAGTCTCGCACCGGATCTCCATTGTATCTGATGGTGTACCTTAATGTGATGTAATTTATGGTAATGGGCCGATGGAATGATCGATATCCGACTATTCGGATCTGAGTTACGAGACTCGAAAGAGTAATCGATGGGAAATTGGGAGATTGACACAATAGAATTACAGTGGTTCACTAGCTCGGAAGCTCGACTAATCCACTGTTCAATGGAAACTCTAGCTCATTTTCTTTTTATTACTCCTTCCAAAGGTTTACAGGGTAGAGTCTATGATCTAAGGTCTCCCCTCATTTGGGAGAGTTACATAATATTTATAGGGCTATTCCGAGTTCTATGGGATCTACTCTAAGATCCTCGCTATTTATCCGAGGAACTCTCCTTAATCTTAGGGGAAGATCTTGGCTGATCAAGGGTTTTACGCCTTGAATACGACACTTTGCCACCTAACAGCTTTCTGTTATCATCCAGCTGTTTCCTTATCACTTCCGCGTTGGCGCGCTTTGGGGGGGGGGGGGGGGGGGGAAGAGCTCTAGCACTGATCTGGGCTCTACGTGTCTTCCCTGACTCAATTTTCAGACCTGCTTGTCTGACCTCCTGATCTGATCTCATGCATTGAAATTACTCCGAGTACTATCAGTTGCCCCCCAGCCCTTACTTCAAGTGAACTTGAGTAGGGGCTGAGCTGAGGCTTAACCAGGCCTGACCTCCAGATGCAGACCTCGATTTGCACGCGAATAGATTTTTGACGGTTTCATACAATCATTTCACTTCCTAGTTTCTCGTGCACATTCTCCATTCTGTACCGTTAGCTTTAAATGCTTCCGAATTGAGGTGGAGCGGTTCATTCTATCCTTTGAACTCCCTTCCTGTACTTTTTCCATCTCTTCTTCCTCCGACTTTTAGTTTTTCCATTTTGCCAGTGCCACTAGGGTTTCACTGAGGAAACGATTTCCCTTGATCCAATTCGAGGTTTTGGCATGGTTTGCTCTTTGCCCCTGATTTTGGCTTTGGCCCTTTGTTCCTCCTCTCCTAGGTACGCTTTTTATCCTCTATTTGGCTTTTCGTTCTGGATCCCTCAGACTTGAGGTGGTTCTTGCATTTTTGGACCTTTTGATTTTGTTACTTTAGAAACCGAGGTCGATCGTTGTCTCGAATTCCCCTTTTCTTGGATGCATATTCAACTGCTAGGGTCTTCCTCATTGGGAGTTGCTGTGTTGCTCCCCAAATTCTTAGGGAGTGTTTCGCGAATATTTTTCCTCTTTATCGCACCTTTAGACTCCCTTTTTCTTGCCCCACTATGTCTGCCTCTTCCGAAGCCACCCCTTCCTCTGTTTCTCTCATGGGGGATAGGTCTGCTGAAGATAACTCGGATTTAGGCGAGGAAATCGATAAATTATCTAGTGTTGATTCTGCTGAAGCTGAGGGAAACACCGAGAAAACTTCCCTATCTGCCTCCCCTACGCCCAAGAATTCTAAAAAAGGCAAGACTAAGGTAAGTGGAGTTGGTATTTCTGGCAGTGTCAAAAGCGTTCACCCCTCTCTAATGAAGGTCCTTAGTGCTCGCTACGGTTTTCTCCCAAGAGTTCAATTCTAGTGCCCAGATAAGCTTACCCCATATGTCTCCCAGGTCCATAAGAAAGTTTGTTTCTTTATTGCTGCCTTTGAGAACGGTCTGCGCTTTCCTTTACATTCTTTTGTCAAGAGTGTCCTTCAACATTTCAACGTCTGTCCAGCTCAACTGTCTCCCAACTTCTAGGGCGTCCTAGTGGGCCTCCTTGTCTTCTTCAAGCTACACCAGCTCGGTGTTCCCACTATCTCCCTACTAATGGAACTTTTCAATGTTAAGTATACCCCTACTGATGGTTTCTTGTATGTTTCCAAACGGGTAAAGGCTAAACAATTATTTCTGACCTCCCGAGCTCCCACAAAGGCTGGAGAAAACTTTTCTTCTTTGTGTGGGGAGAACATTGGGAGTACAACCCGGCTGATAAGATAGATACTCTCCCTATTTCTAGAGCCTGGTCTGCCCCTGACAACTTGGGTAAGTCCTTGTTCAAACTACCCACTCTCGGATTTAGAGAGCTCTCCTGACCTTGTCCTGTCTCATTTTATTTTTTAGGTGTTCGACTTGAGCTCAATGCTGAGAACGAGTAGGTGCTGCTAAGGTTGGAGAAGTATAAACCAAAAAAATATTCTGATCTCATCAAGCCCTGGCTCCTAGTAAGGGAAGGGTTCAGCCTTCCAGAGATAACGGTAGAAGCCCCCATTCCACTCTCCATTGTCAGGGTTGAAGAGGTAGCAGGTAATGTTCCTTCGCCCCCCCCCCCCTTTTTTTTTTTTTGAACTTGCCTCCTCTCTTTTCCTTCCTTCTCATATTGGTTCTTTCTTGAGTCTCCAGGCTCTTTTTTGATGGAGCCAACCGCAAAGGATCGGAATGCTACGCTTTCTTTAATGAAAAAGAATCGAAGTGGAGGCAAGCGCAAGGCTGAGGCCGGGTCAGGGAGCTCAGCCTCCAAAGTTCCAAGGCTAGAGGTGACCCCTGTTTCTCCTCAAGCGACTCCAGTGGGGCCCCTAACCACCTCGATTTTCCTAAAGGCTGTGCAGACCTCATTCTCCCAGGAAACTGGGTTGCCCTCCAGTGGGGGCTTTAAGCCAGATCTGCCCCCCACTCCTCCTTCTTCGTCAGAGGTTGGGAAGGCTTTAGAGGTGGTCTCTCGCATTCTGCCGGGAGCTATTCCCCCTAGTTCCTCCGAGGGACCTTCTTTGAAAAATTTGAAGATCTGTAAGAGTGAGAAAGGGGGAAATGCTGAGGCAAGCTCGAGCTCTTTAATTGACAACGTGAAGCGGGCTACTGAGGCCATTGCTTCCATCATCCCCGAGTCTAATATATAGAGGGCTTCCACTATGCCACTTGGTAGTTCCATTTCTACCGTCCTCTTTGTCGCTACTTTCGTAAGTTCAGCTGAATATGTGCGTACATGTTTCTATTTTATTTGATTGTTCTGATCTGAGCTTCTTCCTGGGTTGGGATTGCGCACAGATGGCCATCCATATTAGGGGACTGCTGAAAAGGATCCAAGCTATGGAGGGCTTTGTTCAGGCTTCCAAAGCTTATGAGCTTAAGGTTGTTGAGCTGTCTTTTGAAAATAGCGACCTTAAAGCTCAAATCCAGGATTTGCAGGAGCAAATGGAGAAGCAGACTTCACCAAACAAGGATTTGGAATCAGAGAAGTAGAGGATTGAGAGTGAAAACAAGATTTATAAGGAAGAGGGCAGAAAAGCTAAGGATGAGCTTAGAAAAGTCTCTGGGGAGCTCAGACAGAAAATAGATGAATGGCTCAAAGTCAGTCAGGAGTCCCTAGAGGCTTTGAGCTCCTACCAAACTATGAAGAGGAATATGACCTCGTGGCTGAAACAAACGACACTCTACGGGAAGAGCTTGAGATGGAGAGGACAACAGGTAAGGAGAAAGACAGTTTAATTGCCAAGTTAGCTGATGACGTCACCACTCAGTGGACTTTCGGGTGGCTTGCCTTTCAAGATAGAGCTAAGGAGCTCTATCCTGGACAAGATTTCAATTTTAATCCCCCTGCTGAGGAGGGGACAGAGGTGGCCAATCCTGAGGTTAACACCACGCCTCCTCCTACTTCTGAGGGTGCCCTTTTCTCTACCGACCTCGTCTCCCAAGCTCTGGCCCTAGACTCGCCATCTACAGAGGTCAATGTCCATGCATTAGAAACTCCTAGGGTTCCTCTTTCCCTGCCTTCTCCAGAGCTCACAAAAATTCCATCGTCCGAGCTCCCAGCTCCTTCCCTCTTAGAGCCTTCAATTGAGGATTTACCAATTACTTCCTCTGCTGAACTTCTGGGCTCTCTTCCTGCTCCTGCTGCTGAGATTTCTCCTCCTGAACTGCAGAGCTCTTCAACTACTCCCCCATCAGGAACTTAGGGCTCTTAAAATGAGAAAAATTTGTAACTCTTTTTCGTTTTTGAATAGCACAATTAATTCACAGCTCCTCTTCTCTGCATTATGTTTGTTCTTGCTAATTTTGCCTTTGAGTTGTGCTATTTTTACTTTATATCCTTTCCTCCCCCCTTTTGCTTTGAGGGGAACTAAGTTCTTCTGAAAGCAAATTTGTTGGAACTGCGAGTCCACTGGCTCCCTGAGCTCCTTCATTAGGAACAAAATTGAGATCTAACTTTAGGAGATTGCTATACTTGTGTTTAGTCGAAGAGAGTGTGCAACTTGATGTTGAGGTTAGCTAGAACCCCTCATGGAGGGTGATACCCCTTACAGATTCGATGCAATTGAGACTTAGACGTTGTTTGAGAAGTAGGGAGTTGCCTTGGAAGGTCCATGCAACCATACGAGCTACACTTAGCTCATGAATACCTAAATGTTTAGGATCTCTGAGAGTTCTTCCAGGATTGTCGAGCCCTATTGTGGGCCCGTAGTTAATCTCCCAAGTTATATTGTAGCTTATTGTGTTGAACTTCTGCTGGACAGTTGAGGGCTGTTACTGCTTGAGATGGATGAGGAGCAGCAAGGAAGTGTTAACACTACTGGGTCTGGATTCTTATGGATGTTAACCTTTTGTGGACTCCCAAGCAGAGCTCTCTCCTCTTTTTCCTTTTTTTTTTTTCTTTTTTGCGCTTCCCCAATTGCTTTTCAAAAGTGTAACCACCATCTTTAATTGGTAAACCCAAAGGTCCGCCGACTTTTATTTTTTGTGCATACTTTGATTGCATTGAAGCTCGTTGTCTCTACGATTTTGCTATAATTTTTTGGACCCTTCTTCTACTTCAAAATCTCTTCTTGATTCCTGAGGGTTTACTATCTTTCTATTTATTCTCCTTTTTTACTTTCTCTGAATCCTTCAATGGCTGTCCCAATCTCACCCCTATTCAGGGAACGAAGCTCCTTTGGAATTGAGTGGGAGTGGTAGACCCGTTACTTGGTTCCTTTGTCAATGTCATCCTCAGATTTAGATGAGATAAAGAAGAAGTTCTTTCTTGACGTGGAATTAGCTCTGTGAGCCCCATTGCTGACGCGCCCTGCAATTATCTCCCTCGAGGGGAGACTTGCTTCTTTGAGGGGGCTTTGGACATGGGACTGTGTCTTCCTATTCATCCGCTGTTGGTTATATCTTGGCTTATTGCGGTTTGTGCCCTTCATGTCTCTTTCCCAAGGGGTGGGCAATCATGATCAGTTTCTTCCTGTTTTGGCGCTTGCGGGGTGATAACAAGTTTTCCACTGTAGGAGAATTCTTTTACTTTTTCGACCTCTAGGAAGATGAGGTCCCATGTTTTGTCTGTTTTCGATGAAGGCACTTCAAGCTGCGACGTCTGGTATTTGACCTTCCTTCTCCTCCTGAGGGATGGGTTCATCATTTCTTTTATGTTTCTAGGGACTCTTGGAGGTCCATAGAGCTGCACTACAGAGAGTGCAGAGTTTCCAGATCCTGGAAGAGCTATTCTTATTCAGGTAAGTATCTCGGCTACCTGTACTTGTTCAGGTCTCTTGATGTAATTTCCTAATTATATGATTTAATTTGGTTGGTAGGTCCTCATGAATTGGATTTATTGGAGGAGATGCAAATTGATCAGATGATTGAAGTTGAGCCTGTGCCCTATTCTGAGTTGGCGACGCCGGATAACTTGTTTTTGTTTAGTGCTGCTGGTGCCGCTATGGACTTTGTTTCTTACCTAGATTCTGCTGATTCCTGTCCCTTTGAATCTGATGAGGATGGGGTCGTTGTACTTCCTCCGGGAAATGTAAGAGTGGCCCTACCAGTGACTCTTCTTCTTCATCTGGATCCTCTTTGGCCACAATCCTGTTCTCCTCATCCGGGCAGAAGCTTATAAATCTTCTGACAGAAGCCTAGAAAGAAGGGATGAGCTAAAAGAAGAAAATGCCCACCTGAAAGAGGAAATTGCTGAGCTCCGAAGACGCCTAAAAGGCGAATAAGAACTGAGAATATCTCTTATAATCTTTTAGCTTTTGTATTGCTGCTGGATATATGAGCCTTTGTTCTTATTTGATGGTACTGACTCTTCTGTTGATTCTTAAACTCGTGATTTTGAATCTTTGGGCTACTGGGCCCGTTTGGGTGAACTGGGAGAGTTAGCCATAAGCTATAGAGCTCTTTTTATGAACTGAAGAGTTCATTATAAGCTATAGAGCTCTTTTCATGAACTGCAGAGTTCATCATGAGCTATAGAGCTCTTTTTTATGAACTGAAGAGTTCATCATGAGCTATAGAGCTCTTTTTATGAATTGAGGAGTTCACCATGAGCTATAGGGCTCTTTTTATGAACTGAAGTGTTCATTAGGAGTTATAAAGCTCCTTTTATGAACTGAAGAGTTCATCATGAGCTATAGAACTCTTTTAATGAACTGAAATGTTCATCGTGAGCTATAGAGCTCTTTTTATGAACTGAAGAGTTCACCATGAGCTATAGAGCTCTTTTTATAAACGAAATAGTTCATCGTGAGCTATAGGGCTCTTTTTATGAACTAAAGAGTTCATCATAAGTTATAGAGCTCCTTTTATGAGCTGAAGAGTTCATCATGAGCTATAGAGCTCTTTGAATAAACTGAAGTGTTCATCGTGAGCTATAGAGCTCTTTTTATGAACTGAAGAGTTCATCATGAGCTATAGAGCTCATTTTATGAACTGAAGAGTTCATTGTGAGCTATATGACTCTTTTTATGAATTGAAGAGTTAATCATGTTTTTATGAACTGAAGAGTTCATCGTGAGCTATAGAGCTCTTTTAATGAACTGAAGTGTTTATCGTAAGCTACAGAGCTCTTTTTATGCAATATCACCAGGATGAATCAAAGACTTGCAGTTTTATTGAAAATACTCAAAAAAAATTGACTAATTGAAAGAATTTCTTGAGATGTTCTGCATTCCAAGAGTGGGGCAGGATTTTTCCTTCCTCCGTCCGTAACTCATAGTTCCTTGGTCTGATCACCCATGAGATGATACGGGCCTTCCCAATTGGGTCCCAACTTTTCATGAGTGGGGTCCTTTCTTGCTAATAATAATTTTCTAAGTACTAGGTCACCCACCTTAAAGCTCCTGTGCCTAACCTTTCTATCGTAGTACCTAGCCGTCTTTCTCTGGTAATTCTGGATACGATTCAAAGATGTTTCTCTTTTCTCTTCTAAGAGATCCAGGCTCAATAGAAATGACTCGACATTGAGTTCACCATCTGTGAGTTCAGTCTTGGGGGATGAGACCCAACCTCGACAGATGCCATTGCTTCAGTTCCGAAGGCCAAGGCAAATGGTGTTTCTTGAGTTGCTGACCAGGCGATTGTTCTGTAGGCCCATAACACTTCTGGGAGGTATTCCACCTATTTACCCTTCAGATCTTCAAGCTTGGTTTTTAGAGCCGCTTTTATAGTTTTGATGGTGACCTCTGTTTTCCTGTTAGACTGTGGATGAGCTGGAGCTGAAAAGTAATTCTTAATTCCGAACTCAGCACAAAAGTTTTTGAACTTTGGATTGTTGAATTACTTCCCGTTGTTAAAGACGATTGCCCTGAGAATACCAAACCTATAGATTGTGAATTTCTAGGTAAAGCTCTGGACTTTCTGTTCGATAATTGTTGCCAAAGGCTCCACTTTCGCCCATTTGGTAAAGTAGTCTACTCCGATGATAGTGAACTTGCACTATCCTGTACTGGTAGGAAGGGGTCCCAATATGTCAAGACCCCATTATTGGAAGGGCCATGGGCTAATTACCGAGGTTAGGATCCCTGGTGGACAATGGGGAATGTTGGCGTGCACTTGACAGATCTTGCATCTCTTGACCAAGTCTGTAGCATCATTGAGCATTGTGGGCCAATAATATCCTTGCCTTAATGCCTTTCCTGCTAGAGCCCGAGCTCCAATATGGTTGCCACAGACCCCCCTCATGGACTTCCCTGAGTATGTAGTTGGCGTCTTCGCCCCCTACGCATTTAAGAAGGGGTATTGAGAAACCTCGCTTGTACAATTTTCCCTACAAGATAGAAAACCTAGCTGACATGGTTCTCAGCTTGACAACTTCTTTGGGATTTTCTAGCAGAGTTCCATGCTGAAGGTACCCTAGGATAGGGTCCATCTAGTTCGGTGGGGCTTGCACAGGTAGCGCTTCTTCATCCTTAACACACACAGATGGTTCGACTAGATGCTCTACTGGAATTTGCCTGTCCAAGCTCTCCTGCGTGGCTGTTGCTAACCTTGCAAAAGCATCTGCTCACGAGTTCTCGGTTCTCGAAACATGTCTAATCTTAACTTGCACGAATTTCTTCATCAACTCTTGTACCTTTCTAAGGTAAAGGATCATCTTTTCGCCTTTAGCTTCATAAGCTTCCTCTATCCGTTTTACCACCAGCTGGGAATCACTACAAATCTCCAATTGTTCAACTTCCATCGAGCTAGCTAGATTAAGTCCAACAATGACAGCTTCATACTCTGCCTCATTGTTTGAACTTTTAAACTCAAACCTGAGGGCGTACTCGACGTCTATCACATCCGGAGAGGTCAGTATCAGGCCTGTGCCACTTCCTTGAGCATTGGCAGCTCCATCTACGGAGAGCTTTCATGTAGGAAGGTCAGGTACTAGCTGCGTTGCTTCCATAGGTGCCGGTGTTGTAAATTCTGTGATGAAATCTGCTAAAACCTGACCTTTGACCGCAGTTCTAGGTTTAAATCTGATGTCAAACTCGCTGAGCTCTATGACGCACTTTATCAGCCTCCCCGAGGACTCTGGCTTATGCAACACTTGTTTCATTAACTGTTCTGTTAGAACCTCGATGGTATGAGCCTGAAAATAAGGTCTGAGTCTCCTAGCCATAGTTACCAACGCTACAACAAGCTTTTTCATTTTCAGATATCTCTTCCCCGCCCCTCCCTCAAGGCTCTACTGCAATAGTAGACTGGTTGCTAGGACCTGTCTCACTCTCTCACTAGAGCTGCACTAGTCGAGAAATCTAAAACAACTAGATAGAGAGTTAGTATCTCCCCCTACAAGGGACTTACCAAGACAGGAGAGGAGCTCAAGTAAGCCTTCAAGGCTTTGAATGCCTCTCAAGGCTTTGAATGCCTCTTCACATCGGGCATCCCATTGAAACGCCTTTTTTAAGATCTGGAAGAAGGGCCGACATTTATCACTTGATCTGGAGACGAAATAACTCAAGGTAGCTACTCTTCCTGTCAAGCGCTAGATCTCCTTTACATTGGAAGGTGGCTGCATATCCAAGGCTGTCTTTATCTTTTCTAGGTTGGCCTCGATTCCTCTACTATTGATTATGAAATCCAAAAATTTTCCTGCAGATACTCCGAAGGCACAGTTTACAGGGTTGAGTTTCATCTTGTATTGCTTAATGACTTGGAACGATTCTGCTAGATGTGCAATGTGGAGTTCTGTCTTCAGTGATTTCACCAGCATATCGTCGATATACACCTCTATGGTTGTTCCAATTTGGACTTGGAGCATCCGATTCACTAGATATTGGTAGGTAGCTCTTGCGTTTTTTAGTCCAAAAGGCATGACCTGGTAACAGTACGTTCCTTGCTCAATTATAAAGGAAGTTTTTTCTTGGTCGGATGGATCTATTCTGATCTGATTATATCCCGAGAAAGCATCGTCCATGAAACTAAGGAGTTTATGTCCAGATGTGGCATCTACTATCAGGTCTATCCGAGGTAAAAGAAAGTTGTCCTTGGAGCATGCTATCAGTGAAGTCAATGCACAGTCGCCACTTGCCATTGGTTTTTTTGACAAGAACCACATTGGCCAGCCATGTAGGGTAGTTAACTTCCCTAATGGCTCTGGCGTGGAGAAGTTTGCTGACCTCCTGATTGATTACCTTCTGGCGTTCTGGGGCAAAACTCCTTCGTTTTTGCTTGACCGCTCGGCAAGTGGGATTCACACTAAGCTTGTGTGTGATGATCGAGGGGTCAATTCCTTATGTCTTCTTGCTTCCAGGTGAATACTCCCCTATTCTCCTTTAGGAATTGGATGAAGAGATCTTTTATTTCTTGGCTTAGCTTAGACCAGACATAAACGAGGTGTTCAGGCTCCTCATCAAGTTGGACGGGTTCTAGCTCTTCTGATGGCATTGGTCTAGTATCGAGTTCGTCCCTCATATCTAACTCATCTAGCTGGACATTCTCAACTGCTTTCTATTTCATCGAGGTCATGTAGCACTCCCTCGCTACCCACTAGTCTCCTCGGACCACTCCAACTCCATTTGTCATAGGAAATTTCATAACCAAGTGATAGGCAGAGGGAATTGCCTTCATCGCGTTGAGGGAGTGCCTCCCGAGAAGCATATTATATGCAGAAGAGGCATCCACCACTAGGAACCTTACTGTGGTGGTGGCTTGGCAGGGAGGATCTCCCATGGTGAGGACGAGCCGGATTGAGTCCAGGGGCAATACTCTTTCTCCTACGAAACCCAACAGGTGAGCACTGACCGGCTCCAACTTTTCCCTACCTATATCCATTTTGTCAAACACATAAGCGAATATGATATCTGCTGAGCTCCCGTTGTCAATTAAAACTCGGTAAACAGTTCTATTAGCCACAACAGCTCTAACCGCCAGTGGATCATCATGGGGGTGCTGGTAGCCTTCCAAATCTGAGTCTGAAAAGGTGATAGCCGTGTTTAGCCGAGGTGCCTTGGAAACTGTGTGTATTTCCAGCACTTCGCTAGCTCTAATTCTATGCAGGTGCGCCTTCTGGGCAGAACTGGACTCCACACCCCCTGCGAACCCACCAGAAATTACTTTAATTTCACCTAGGGGTTGTTGATGTAACACATGAGCTTGTTGCTGAGGTGGTGGAGGTGGAGGTGGCTCGGTTCTGATTATCCCGAGCTACATAATGGCGCAACTGACCCCGTTGGATCAGGAACTCAATCTCTTTCTTCAATTGGATACAATCATCAGTATGGTGGCCATGATCTGTACGGTATTCGCAATACTTTGTGGGATCTCTCTTTGTTGGGTCTGCTTTCATCCGTGGTGGCCACCTATAAACTTCTCGCTCTGAACCTAGTATAAGATCTGAGATATCATTGCGGTGAGTGGGGGGAGCTGCCGAGGTGCGTACCTTGGCTGTAGCTCTGGCCGTGGCAGACCTAAGCGATCTCTGACATCTCCCCTCCTTTTGGGGGAGCGATCTCTGTCCCTTCTTGGAGACCTATCACGCCCTCTTTCTCTTCTGGGACTTCGGTCCCTTTTCCTCTCTTCTTTCCCTTTGTCTTTTTGCGTAAATGAACTTCCAAGTTTTGAGAGAAGGGTTTTCTCACCGTTTATGTATTTTTCTGCCTTAGTCAATACCTTCGCCATGCTTACCTGAGGGTTCTTTGAAATAGAGAACATCAGATCTTTGGATTGTACGCCCAGACCAGCTATAAATGCTGTAATGGAAAATTTCTCATCTGGGACATCCAATTTCAGTGACTCTGAGTTGAACCACTGGACATAAGACCTAAGGTTCTCTTGGGGTCCTTGCTTCACGTTCAATAAGTGATAGCTCGGCTTTCGGTATATCCAAGCTCCTATGAAGTGAGACACGAAGGATATAGAAAGCTCTTTAAAGGAGGAGATTGAGGCTGGGGGGAGCCTATTGAACCATGTCAAGGCTGACCCCTTTAGCGTGATGGCAAAGGCTCTACAGCGTACTAGGTCTTGGTGTCCATGAAGCTTCATCTGATTTTTATAAATATTTAAGTGGTCCATGGGGTCCTTTGTTCCATCAAAAGCTTTTATCTGCGGCATTCTAAATTTTGGGGGGAGGGAAAAATGCAACACCCCTGCGGAGAATGGCGACTCAGTTTGTTGTACCAGGGCATCCATTGTAACTAGAACCTTGTTCTTCACTACTTCCTTCATATGACTGAGCTCTTGCTGGATGCCATTAAAGCGTTGCTCCCAGTACTGCTCTCTCATCTCCTGTTGATAGGGGAGAAAATCATTCCTTTCTTCCCCAACATTTTGACTTTGCACCTCTTCGTAACGCCCATTCCTTGGGGGTGGATGAGGATCTTGTCCCTAAGTTTGACTGTTTTCTCCTCCTTCACCAACTTCTCTGAGGGGGTCGAGATGTTGATGCTCTCTATGAGGGGGTTATTCTGGCCTTCTTGGGCCGGTTGTGCCTCCTCAGGGCTTTGTAAGATCTTTAAGAGCTCTTCATTCTGCTATATCAGACGTTGATTAACTAGACGAAGAGCTTCCAACTCATTATTTGCGTGGGGATTTCCCATTGAGGGATTCGCCCCTGGGATGTTTTCAGGATGTCTATCGTTGGTGGCTTCTTGTTGCTCTTGCATCCGTGGTAGATTGGTTTGACTTTTCCTTATGTTACGGGTTGAAACCATCAGTCACTGAAAGATCAGCGTATTTGTAACAAGAACAATCGTTCTCACAGACGGCGCCAAACTGATGGTGTACCTTAATATGATGTAATTTATGGTAATGGGCCGATGGAATGATCGATATCCGACTATTAGGATCTGAGCTATGAGGCTCGAAAGAGCAATTGATGAAAAATTGGGGGATTGATACAATAGAATTACAGTGGTTCACCAGCTTGGGAGCTCACCTAATCTACTCTTCAATGGAGACTCTTGCTCATTTTCTCTTTATTACTCCTTCCGAAGTTTTATAGGGTAGGGTCTATGATACTAAGGTCTCTTCTCATTTGGGAGAGTTACATAATGTTTATAGGGCTGTTTCGAGTTCTATGGGATCTATTCTGAGATCCTTGCTATTTATCCGAGGAACTCTCCTTAATCTTAGGAGAAGATCTTGACTGATCAAGGGTTTTACGCCTTGAATACGACATTTTGCCACCTAACAGCTTTCTGTTATCATCCAGCTGTTTTCTTATCACTTCCGTCGTTGGCGCGCCTTGGGGGGGGGGGAGAGCTCTAGCACTGATATGGGCTCTGTGTGTCTTCCCTGATTCAATTTCCAGACCTGCTCGTCTGACCTCCTGGTCTGACCTCATGCATTGAAATTACTTCGGGTACTATTAGTATCCATATTGGATGATATATTATTATCAAAGAAAAGTCTGACGTAAGAAATCAGATCTTTATTTTTCTAAGGTTGAGTAGAAGGGTATTTTGATTCCCTTGAATAATTTTTTCTTTCAATTTTTTTTACCTATAAATAAATGATCGTATATTGATGGTGGGCCAATTGTTGGATTAATGATCAGTGACATAGTATTGAAAAGATTTGAAAAAACAAATTATACTAAAGTGAATCTGAATTTTTCAAATGAATGACACAATAATGAGTTGCGACCTACAATAGCCGTTTGATAAAATCACCAAAGACTCTTAATTAGGGTGTATTTGTTTGGGTGATAAGTGGTATAAAATGAGGTGGGATAGTATTTATTAGTACATGTGTTCCACATATACTTTGTTTGTTAATCACTTTGTTTAAGTACTAATTTTCGAATCCTAATACTACCCTGGTATGAACAGTGGTGCTAAACCCATCTACATAAGTATATATAACATCACCTGGGAGGTGATATTAAAAAGCGAGAAAATGAGCACTGATGTTATAAGGCAGCGTAATTACTATACTACACCTTCCAAGGAATGGAATGGATGGTATTAGGGGTAAACATTCCTATTTGCTAAATGAGATGTGACGGAATAGATATTTTTTATGGGTCTTACAATAAAACATATTACTCAAACAAACATGAGATGATATTGCATTCATTTTTATTATTGGTATTTGATGGTACCTGGGAAAAATCTCAAGTTTGAGCTCAGATGTTGATGTCAGAAGGGGAGCTCAACCAAGGAAGTCTGAGCTCAGAGTTCCAAACCTGGGGCTCCCTTGACCTACACCCTGAAGGAAATTAATGGGAGACAGCTGGAAACCACCCAAAGCTCCCTCAATAGCAGTAAGCACCAGTCTAGACGTAAGATCCTCAACTGCCCAACTCTTCTCCTGAAATCAAGTGAGATGTTACGAAAGGAAGGCGAGGAACTTACCTCAGACCCCATAGAATTAGGAATTAGGCTATAAATACTGTACAGTATCCTCATTGCGAAGTAGGCAATTCAAGTTGTATCAAGAACACTATGTAATCATCTGAAAATCATCAATATAGATCCTAGGAGCAAGAAACCATTAAATAGTGGATTAGCCGAGCTCCCGAACTGCTGAACTACTACAACCCCCCAGTGTGAATCATCCTTTATCCCCGAATCATTGCACTATTCTCACGAGCCTAATAACTCAGATCAAACCTTATATATCGATATATATATATACCTTTTGCTCATCCATGTTGTACACCACCGTCAGTTTGACACCATTTGTGGGAACGATTGATCTTATTAGAAATACACTGATAACTTTCAGTAATTGATGGTCTCTACACGCAACAGGAGCAGAAGCCAAATGAATCCCAATGGATGCAGAACCAACAAAAAACCACTAGTAGGAGGCAACAAGAAAATCTTCAAGACTTCTTTCCCACCGCAGAGACCAATCCTCCAATGGTGGATCCCCCTTCAAATAACGAACTGGAGGCTCTCCACCTAGTCAACCAACGACTACTACGATAGCATGAAGAGCTCTTGAAGCTCCTACAATGTCCCCAGAAGACATGACCAGCCTAGGATGATCCTAATGATCCTCTACCAGAGGAACGTCAGCGTTTCGATCCCCTAAGGGAAGTTAACGAAGGGGGTGAGAATAGCCAAGCCATGGGTTAAGCTCCCATCCACCTCCCAGAAATGGTGACAACGAAGAAGTACAGAGTCAGAATGATGGGATCAAGCAAAACAATTTTTTCCCTTTCCAATAGGAGATAAGAGAGCAATACTAGAAGCAACACTTCAGAGACATCCAACAAGCGCTCAGTCACATGAAGGAAGCCGTGAGGGGCAAGACCCCAGTAACAATGGATGCCTTGGTGCAGCAGATTGAGTCCCCATTCACTGTCGATGTGCTGTATTTTCCCCTCCCTCCAAAGTTCAGAATGCCCCAAATGGATGCCTTTGATGAGACGAAATATCCCATGGATCATCTCAACACCTATAAGAATCAGATGGAGTTGTATGGGTATCAAGACCCCGTACGATGTCGGTCCTTCGCCATCATGCTGAAGGGTTTATCTTTCGCATGGTTCAACAAGCTAGCCCCAGCGTCTATCTCCTCCTTCAAGGAGCTATCCATATCCTTTGTGTCCCACTTCATAGGAGCTCGGACCTACAGAAGCCGAGCTACCACCTGCGATCCTATGTCCAAAGGTTCAACTCAGAATCTCTGAAGATAGATGTTCTAGATGAAAAATTCGCCATCACTGCTTTCATTGCTAAGTTAGGAGTATTGTCGAAGAACCTGATGTTCTCTATATCAAAAAACCCGCAAGCAAGTATGACAGAAGTTCTAGCCAAGGCAAAAATATATATCAATGGCGAGGAAGCCCTCCTTTCTAAAGTAGGGAGCTCATCCACGCAGAAGAAGAAAGGGAAGGAAGAGAAGATGAGTGATTAGAGTCCTAGAAAAGAAAGAGGACGAGATAGGTCTCCAAGAAGAGATAGGGGTCGCTCCCCCAAAAGAAGAAGGGATGTCAGAGATCGCCTAGGTCCTTTACAGCCAGAATTGTAGTCGAGGTATGCACCTCGACAGCTCACCCTACTCACAGCTATGATGTCCCAGATCCTTTACGAAGTACAGAATGAGAAATTTCTAAGGTGGCCACCTCGAATGAAGGCAGACCCTATGAAAAGAGATGCGACAAAGTATTGCGAGTACCACAGGGACTATGACCACCTCATTGATTATTGCATCCAGCTGAAAAAAGAAATCTAGTTCCTGATTCAACGAGGACAGTTGCGCCGCTTTGTGGCGCATGACAATTAGAACTGAGCTCCACCACCACCTCCAGCACCTCAGCAGTAAGTCCCTACACAACATCAACAACCTCTGGGGGAGATCAGAGTAATATCCGGAGGATTTGCAGAAGGTAGAGAATCCAGCTCAATTAGGAAGGCTCACATGCGTAGAATCAGAGCTAACAAAATACTGGAAGTGCATACTGTGTTCAAGACACCTCGACTAAACATAGATATCACTTTCTCAGACACAGACTTGGAAGGCTATCAACATCCTCATGATGACCCCTGGTGGTAAGAGTCATCGTCGCAAACAAAATTGTTTATAAAATCCTAATCGATAACAGGAGCTCTACTGATATCTTCTTCGCATCTACCTTCGACAAGATGGATATAAGTAGGGACAAACTCGAGCCAATAAGCACTCACTTATTAGGGTTCTCAGGGGAAAGGTGTTACCCCTAGGATCAATTCAGCTCATGTTCACTATAGGAGATCCTCCTTGTCAGACCACCACCACAATGAGGTTCCTAGTGATTGATGCACCTTCAACATACAACATCCTACTTGGAAGACCTTCCCTCAATGCCATGAGGTCCATTCCATCCTCCTACCATCTCGTCATGAAGTTCCCTATGAAAAACAAAATTAGAGTGGTCCGAGGAGACCAGCGTATGGCACAGGAGTGCTACATGGCGTCCATGAAAAAGAAAGAGGTCGAAAACATCCAACTAGACGAGCTTGACATAAGGGACGAGTTGGAAACTAAGCCAACTCCATCAAAAAAGTTGGAGCCTATCCAGCTTGGCAAAAAACTAGAGCATTTAGTATATGTGGGATCCAAGTTGAACAAGGAAATTAAAAACCTCCTGATCCAGTTCCTTAGAAGAAATATGGAAGTGTTTGCTTGAAAACAAGAAGATATGAAAGGAATTTACCCCTCAATCATCACACACAAGCTCAGTGTAAACCCAGTCTATAAACCCATCATGCAGAAACAAAGGAGTTTTGCCTTAGAACGCCAAAAGGCAATCAACGTGGAAGTCAGCAAACTTCTCCATGCCAAAGCCATTAGGGAGGTAGATTACCCAACCTGGCTAGCAAATGTAGTTCTCTTCAAAAAGACCAATGGCAAATGGCGCCTCTATATCGAATTTATCGACCTCAACCGAGCTTGTCCTAAAGACAGTTTTCCCATACTGCAGATCAACCTGATTGTGGATGCCATAGCTGGGCATGAGCTCCTCAGTTTTATAGACAATTTCTCTGGATATAACCAAATTAGAATGGACCACAGTGACCAAGAGAAGACTTCCTTCGTAACTGAGCAGGGAACATACTGCTACCAGGTTATGCCCTTTGGTCTAAAGAACGTTGGAGCCACTTACCAACGCCTGGTAAATCGAATGTTCCAAAAATAAATAGGGACATCAATGGAGGTATACATCGATGACATAGTGGTAAAATCACTAAAAGTCGAGCTCCACATCAGACATCTTGAAAAGTCATTTTGAGTCCTTAAGAAATATCAGATGAAGCTCAACCCCGCCAAGTGTGCCTTTGAGGTCTTTGCAGGAAAATTCTTGGGTTTCATAGTCAATAGTCGAGGGATCGAGGCCAACCCATAAAAAGTCAAAGTAGTAATGGATATGCGACCACCTTCCAACACAAGGGAGGTCCAACGCTTAACAGAAAGAATAGTAGCTTTGAGTCGCTTTGTGTCTAGGTCAAGCGATAAATGTCAACCCTTATTTCAAATCCTAAAGAAGGCATTCTAATGGGATACCTAGAGTGAAGAAGCATTCAGAGCCCTAAAGGAATATATGAGCTCACCCCTAGTTTTGGTAAGCCCTTTGGAGGGAGAAGTACTCGTCTTCTACCTTGCTGTCTCGAATTTCTCAACTAGCACAGCACTAGTAAAAAAGTAAGACAAAGCTCTGCAACCAGTTTATTACTGTAGCAGAGCTTTGAGGGGGGCAGAGGAAAGATATCCAAAGATGGAGAAACTTGTCTTAGCTCTGGTTACAACTGCAAGAAGACTTAGACCATACTTTCAGGCTCATACCATTGAGGTCCCAACAGATCAGCCAATGTAGTAGGTATTACATAAACCAGAGTTTTCAGGGAGGTTGATCAAATAGGCCATAGAGCTCAGTGTGTTTGATATCAGATATAAAGCCAGAGTAGCAATTAAAGGGCAGATTCTAATAGATTTTATCATAGAATTCACTACAGAAGCACCTATGGAAGCAACGTAGCTGGTACCTGACCTCCCCACATGAAAATTTTCAGTAGATGGAGTCGCCAATGCTCAAGGAAATGGTGCAGGTTTAATTATGACCTCCTCAGATGGAATAGATGTCGAGTATGCCCTCAAGTTCGGGTTTAAGGCCTCAAACAATGAAGCAGAGTATGAAATCGTCATCGTATGACTCAATTTGGCTCACTCGATGAAGGCTGAATATCTCAAAATTTACAGCGACTCCCAGCTCGTGGTGAAGTAGATAAAAGAAACTTATGAGGCTAAATGAGAAATAATGATCCTCTACCTAAAAAGGTGCAAGAATTGATCAAAAAGTTCGTGTAAGTTAAAATGAAACATGTTCCCAGATCCAAGAATTCACAAGCAGATGCTCTAGCAAGATTGGCTACAACGTCTCAGGAAAACTTGGATAGATTAATACTAGTTGAGCACCTAGCTGAACCATTTGTAAGCCATGAAGTTGAAGAAGTGTTCCCTATTATGGCCCAGCCGAGCTGGATGGACCAGATCATAGAGTATCTCCAAAACAGAGTGTTGCCAAAAGACCCCAAAGAGGCCGCGAAGCTAAGAACCAGGGCAGCCAGATTCAAGATCCTACAGGGGAACTTATAAAAACGAGGTTTCTTAGCACCGCTCCTAAAATGCCTAGGTAACAAGAATGCCAATTACATACTTAGGGAGATCCATGAAGTTTGCAGGAATCATATCGGAGCTCGAACTCTAGCAAGAAAGGTATTAAGGCAAGGATACTTTTGGCCTACTATACTCAAAGATGTTACAGACATGGTCAAAAGATGTAAGGTCTGCCAAATACACGCCAATGTCCCTCATGTCCACCAGAGCTCTTGTCCTCAGTGGTAAGCCCCTAGCCTTTCTAGCAATGGGGTTTGGATATACGTGGGCCCTTTTCCACCTGTACTGGGCAGTGCAAGTTCACAATTATTGGGGGTAGATTACTTCACCAAATGGGCAGAGGTCGAGCCTTTAGCAATAATCACAGAGCAGAAGGTTCAAAATTTCATTGGAAAATCTATAATTTGCAGGTTTGAAATACCCGGGGCAATCGTCTCTGACAATGGTAAGCAATTCGATAACCCCAAGTTCAAAATATTATGTGCAAATATATGAATAAAGAATTACTTCTCAGCCCCAACTCATCTCTAATCCAATGGGCAAGCTAAGGTGACCATCCGAATTGTAAAAGCAACTTTGAAGACTAAGCTAGAAGCTTTGAAAGGGAAATGGGTGGAACACATCTAGAAGTGTTGTGGACTTACAGAACCACAGCCAGATCAGCAACTTAGGAAACACCATTTACTTTGATATTTGGAACCGAAGTAGTGGCGCCTATGGAGGTCGGTATACCTTCCCCTAGGACTGATTTCTCAGAATCGGAGCATAATGATGAGTCACTCTTGCTAAATCTTGACCTCCTGGAAGAAAAAAGGGACAAGGCCCTGCAACACATTGAGAGTTATCAAAGAAAAATAGCAAGGCATTACAACAAGAGGGTCAGACATAGAAGCTTTAAAGTTAGAGATCTGGTACTTAGGAAACTTCTGATTGCAAGGAAAGATCCCACACATGGAAAGTTAGGACCCAACTGGGAAGAACCTACATTGTTTCGAGGGTAATCAGACCTGGGAACTACGAATTGCAAATAGATGATGGAAAAATCTTACCTCATTCTTGGAACACAGAGCACCTGAAAAGATTTTTTCAATGAGTTTTTGTTGTAAGAATCTATTTTCAATAAAACTTCAAGTTTTTAACTCATCCCAGCATGATTCCATTAAGCATCTAAAAATCTAATGATGAGTTCTTCAACTCATAAATTAACGATGAGCTTCTCAGCTCATAAACAAATGATGAGCTCTTCAGATCATAAACTAAAGATGAGTTCTTCAGCCCATAAGAAAACAATGAGCTCCTTAGCTCATAAATAAGTGATGACCTCTTTAGCTCATAAACCAAAGATAAGTTTTTTAGCTCATAAACTGGCATTAAGCTCTCTAGCTCATAGGCTCGCAAGCACAGCAACCAACAGAGGAAAATTGCAAAAACTAAAGCAAGGAAAAAGTTTCTTATTCATCAAACTTAATGGGATACAAGAAAAAAAAGAGGAAAAGTCCTAATCTCCCCCAAGTCCCTTCTTTAGATCAACAATCTCCTCTTCTACGGAAGTATTCATAGCCTGTGGACGTCCATTCTCTTCCTTCAGTTCGTCGCGTTCCTTCTCCACCTCTGTGAGTAGTTTGGAAAGCTTTAGTTCGGTAGTAGAAAATAAAATTTCATTGAAGGGGGAACCTGACGACTGGAAAGAGGATCCACTCCTCCGCACTTTCTTGAAGACGTAGCAACGTCCTCATCTTCATCTGTCTCAGCAGGGGAAGAATCAGGAGAAACATGAAATGAGGCAAAGTCTAAAGCAATAGTTGTAGCACTGAACAAGAAAAGATTCCCTAGAGTAACGAGCTTTGGGAAAGGAGCAGACTCGACATGGGCCACTTAGTTAACCCTCCACAGCTCTGCCAGAGTCAAGTTAGGTGCACCTGCACAACAAAAGCATTATAAGAGCCAATCACCACGAATCTAGTAGAGTAGGTTCCTAAACCTCTACCTTTGTAAGAAAAACACTCCCAAGAGCGAGGAACCCTAGACCGTGCACAGCGCTGCTTAGTGGACCTCTAAGAATCTCTGGAGACAAAGAAAAAGCATTGGGCCCATCCTTCAAAAGATGAAGGAATGTCAAGGACCAAGGGGGGCTCGAAGAAGCGCCTTCATCTGAAATAGCTGAAATAAGGGACCTCGTCCTCTTCGAGCTCATAAAAATAAAAGAACTCGACAACAGTAGGGAACTCACTGTTGCCTTGCAGATGCCAGAAAAAGAAAAAACTAATCATTGTGTCCCATCCTCTAGGAGAGAGGTGAGAAGGGCACAAACCATAGTAGGCAAGGATCCACCCAATGGAAGGATGGATATAGAGACGAAGGCCCATCTCAAAGGCGCCTTCAAAGAAGCAAACATCTCCTTGAGAAAGGAAGTTACAGGGTTCATCGGGATTTGGGACTCGCAGGGGTTAGTCTATAGAAAGAAGAAATCGTCTCTTGATTCCATCCAACTATGAGGATGTCATCACTGAAGGAACTAAGTAATTGGAATGCCACCTCAAGTCAATCCCAATGGAAACTCGTTGCTTGAACAAAGAAGAAAGGTGTACAACCATCAGAAATCAAGAAAAAGAAAGAGATCGCAAGAGCCACTGGCAACCAGGAAACCTGAGATTTCTTTCCCAATGATTGCTGACCAGAAGAAACTTTAAGAATCGTAAGCAACAGGAAGTCTGAAGCCTTATGGAAATTTCAAAACATCCCAAGGTTTAAGGAACCAAGGAACGAATGAAGGCGAAGATGCAATCCCTTAAACTTCCAAAATTATGGCGGCAGTTATGTTTTTAAAAAGTAGATAGGCACGCACAACAATGAGAAAGTCGGTGTTCAACTTTGCTAAGTTCAGCTCTGCAATCTCAGCTCAGTTTAGGAAGACCTCAAAATATAAGCAACACAATTTTATGCAAGTATAGCCAAGAGGTCTTTAGCCAAGCCTAAGCGGAGCTTAGCAGCTCACAGACTCCTCAGTTCATAAGAATGTGCCCTCCAAGGTTAAGACCTTAGTCATCCAACTCAACAGTTCTTTAACTTTTCAACTATCTAGCTTTTCCAAGCTTGGTAGTTCTACTTAAAGAAGAACTAAGTCCTCCTCGAAGTAAGGGGCAAGGGGAATAGAGAGCATAACAAGAGCACAGCAGCATAACAAACAAAAAGTACAGCGATACAGTAATTCAAAAAAGTAATGTAAATTTACACTCCTCAAAGGAATCAGAGTTCTAAATATTACATTTCCCAAAGGAAGCAGAGCACTAGGTAAACAAACAACAATAGAAGTTCTTAAAAAAAAAAAAACCTAAGTCTCTGCGGTAGGAGCAGAAGAAGCATTCGACAGCTCAACAGAAGGAACTACTGAAAGATAAGGAGTAGGTGAGGGAAGAAAGACCTCAGGTAGAACAGGATCAGGGACAGGGGCCTTATCTCCAGTTGGGGGCCAAGTCAACCCAAAAGCCTAAGCCTCGAGCTCAGCAGGGACATCACTAGAAATGGGAGCACTAGCAGAGGCATCAGCAAGAGCAAAGGGAAGATCAACAACTCCAGCGATAGGATCAAGAACAAGGACTGCGGATGCAATTGGAACAAGAGAAACCTCTTGGGCTAGGATTTCAACAGTAGGAAGAGGGATCTCAGTGCCTTCAGGAGCAAGCTCAGAAACTGAGGGAGCTAAAGCCCCAGCCTCTTCTTCAGCACCTGACAACTCCTCCTCATCAGAAGAGGGCTCAAAATCCAAATCCAAATTCAGATATCTCTACATGGCCTGACGTTGAAAAGCAAGGTACCCAACAGCCCACTTGGTCATGACATCATCTGTCATCTTAGCAACTAGGACATCTTTCTGCTTAACAACAACTCTCTGCACTTCAAGCTCACTCCAAAGAGCGTCATTCACTTCTGCCAGAACATCATATTCCCTTTTCATGCCCACATAGGAACCCAAAGCCTCAAAAGCCTCCTTGCTGGCCTTAACCAAATCTTCATTTTTCAGCCTAAGCTCCTCCCTGGCCTTCTTAAGCTCCTCTTTGGTCTTCTTACCCTTAACTTCAATTCTCTCCTT
Source organism: Ilex paraguariensis (assembly GCA_963454935.2). NCBI lineage: Eukaryota > Viridiplantae > Streptophyta > Magnoliopsida > Aquifoliales > Aquifoliaceae > Ilex > Ilex paraguariensis. Next base: position 545,766 of record CAUOFW020001725.1, on the reverse strand, counting down.
CTCGGCCTCCAATCCCTTAATAATAAAAGTTTCTCTCCATCTGCGTCTGTAGATCCTAGACATAAGCCTGGAGGTCGTTATTAGCGAAAGTCAGTTCGGCTACTTTAAGCTCAAGAGCCTTTGACACTTGGCAGAGCTCTCCAGAGCTTTGTTTCACTTTATCAAACCACTCACATGAATAGCCAGCTAGGAACAAACATGACCTAAATGCTAAAGTTAGTGCAAGGGGGATGACATAAGGCAAAAATGGAATTAGAGAAATTAGAAACTTACCAAAGTAGCACCATAGAGGGCAGTGGAAATTGAAGTTCCAAGGGGCATGGTGGCATCCCTCTGGATATCGGATTCAGGGATTATTGAAACAATAGCCTTAGCAGCAAGATGCACATTATCGTTCTTCTCAACCTTCACACCCTCAACCCGCAAGAGACGAGTCTTCTCAGCAAGCCTGGGAGAATAAGGCCCACGTAAGATACGGGCAACTAACTCTAAAGCTCCCTCGACTTCTGCTAAAGAGGGAGAAGTTGAAACCGTAACTTGCTCAGGAACCCCTCCAGATGAGGAGGCACAGTTGATCGAGGAAGTGAGGTCTGTATGATCTTTGACTGGCTTGGTGGTTGAACAAGGGCCATTTGGGACAAGGGGGGAGAAACAGGAGGCATCTCCAACCTTGGCACCTTGGCAGAAGGGGCAGCAACACTTCCTGACTCGACCTCTGCCTTGCGCTTGCCTCCGTTCCTAGTTCTCTTCATTTGGTTGACCTTTGCCCTAAAATCCTTAATAGATGGCTCCATTGAGGAAGAACCTAGAAGCTCAAGACAAACAAATCAAAAAAGGAAGAAGTGAGATAGAAATTAAGAACAAAAGGATGAAATGTTACCTACAACCTCCTCTGCTCCAGCCACAGAAATTGGGATGGGAGTCTCAACCCTCATTTCTGAAGGACTAAACCCAAGTTCAGTGAATACTTGGGGCTTGATGAGTTCAACGTATTTCTCTGGATCACAATCCTCTAAGCTTAGCAAAACTCGCTTCTCCTCCACGCTAAGCTCAAGACGAATACCTGAAGAGTAAAATGAAATAAGCAGAACAAGGTCAAGAGAATAAGTCGTCAAAACTGGTCCAAACTACTCTGGCAAGGGCTTACTCAAGTTGTCAGGGGCAGACCAGGCTCGAGGCACTGGGAGAGTGTCTGCTATATCTTCAAGGTTGTATTCTCATTCTCTGCCCCACATAATGAGAAGAGCTTCTTCCAACTCTTGTGGGAGCTTGGGAGATCAGAAATGATAGCTCGAGTTTTTACCCGTTTGAAAATATACAAGAAGTCGTCGGAAGGAATATACTCGACATTAAAGAATTTCATGAGCAAAGACACGGTAGGAACTCCAAGATCGTGCTTCTTAAAGAAAACAGGGAGACCCACCAGAACACCCCAAAAATTGGGAGAGAGTTGAGCAGGGCAGATGTTAAAATGTTATAGGATGCTCTTAAGAAATGGGTGCAGTAGAAAACGAAGGTCATTCTTGAGAGTGGCCACGAAGAAGCAGACTTTCTTAGGAATGAGGGAGTCATACCGAATGTCCTTGTCTGGGCACCAATACTTCAAATGCCCAGGAAAATCGAAACGAGCAGATAAGACCCTCATATGGGGAAGTGTGACCTCGCTAGAACCCATGAGGTCTGAAGCTCTAGGGATAGCCCCCAAACCTTCAGCGCTATCAGAAATCCTAATACCACTCACTTTGGCTTCACCTTTATTGGATTTTTTGGGCATGGGGGGGGGGGGAACGAGACAGGCCCCTCAGCGTTTTCCTCAGCATCGACAGAATCAACTCCAGAAAAGTTATCAATCTCCTCACCCATGTCTCCCAAATCGACATCTTCCTCAGTAGACTTGTTACCCATGAGGGAAATAGAGGAGACTGTAGCTTTAGAAGAGGCAAACATAATTGGACAGGAGAAAGGAACAGCCCCGATTCCTAAAATAACAAAAACGAAAGGTCCAAAAGTGCAACAACCACCTCGAATTCGAGGGATCAAGAATGAAGAAGTGAGCAAGAGCCAAAGGACGTACCTAATCGAGGGTGAAGTGATAAACCAAAGCGCAAATCCAAATCAGAAAGCAAGCCACACAGAACCTTCAAAGTCAGATGGAGAGAAATTTTCTTTAGCAAAACCCTAGGCGGACTGAGAAAGCTAGAATCGCAAGGGAAGTGATGAGGCAAGGCCTAGAGAGAGGAGACGAATGGAAAAGTGAAGCAGTTTCAATCATCTCAAAGGCAAGTAAAGCTTGGGGTATGTAGGTCTTCAAAATACGGGACATGCACGAGAAACAAGAAAAAAATGATTACACAAAACCATCAGAAAGGACTCTTCGCGTGCAAATCAAGGTCACCACATGGAGGTATAGCTCAAATTAGTCGCAGCTCAGCCCCTGCTCAAACCCACCTTGGCCAGAGACTGGGGGGCAACTAATGGTACCTGAAAAATTTCAAGTTTGAGCTTAGACGTTGAGGTCAGGAGGGGAGCTCAGCCAAGGAAACCCGAGCTCAGAGGTCTAGACCTGGGGGCCCCTTGACCTACACCCCGAAGGAAATTAATGGGAGACAGCTGGAAACCACCCAAAGCTCCCTCAACAGTAGTAAGCGCCAGTCTAGGCGTAAGATCCTCAACTGCCCAAACCTTCTCTTGAAATCAAGTGAGATGTTACGAAAGGCAGGCAAGGATCTTGCCTCGGACCCCATAGAATTAGGAATTAGGCTATAAATATTGTATAGTATCCTCATTGCGAGGTAGGCAATTCAAGTTGTATCAAGAACACTGTGTAATCATCTGAAAACCATTAATGTAGATCTCAGGAGCAAGAGACTCCTTTAAAGAGTGGATTAGCCGAGATTTCGAACTGGTGAACACTATAACCCCCTAGTGTGAATCATCCTTTATCTTAGAATCATTGCACTATTCTCACAAGCCTAGTAGCTCAGATCAAACCTTACTTATATATATATATATATATATATATATATAAACCTTATGCTCATACACGTTGTACTCCACCATCAGTATTAACTCAACTTTGGAAGTATATAAAATACATTAGCCAATCGACTCAATCCCATGAATATTAATCCCTCAAAAGGTTTCGATTTAGAAAACCACTAATTTTGAATTCTTCTTTTTACGATTTAAAATATTATTAAATATTAAATTATAAAATCCAAAAACAAATAAATAAGACTCAATATTCTTTTATTACTATATGCCTAAGAACAAATGGATTGTGCCTAGTAATTAGGTTAGGCACCACCCCCAATTTTTAAAAAGATGAGTGGAAGTCATTGTCATAAGCATTTGGAAGCAAGACTTTGGTATAAGCTTGGTCACACACCCCACAGTATTATTGTTAATTTTGAAGTGATAACTAGTCAATAACATGTTTTATGGATATTGATGAAAAGCATTAGTGCTCTTTCACATCATTAGGGAGGACAAGCAGTCCCAGATGAAATATTATAATTTATTTTTAATGCAACATCCATGCATCTGAAAAAGTAGCTGAATTATTGAGGTTTAGAAGACTCAATCTCAACCTAAGATATAACAATATTCGAAGTTTGTTGATTGATGAAGTTTATTGAATGATAATCTGAGTATTATCGGTGATTAGATGTTTAAACTCAAATTGAATTTGAGTTATAACTTAAGTTAAAATTGATGTTTAATTCAATACTTGAAATTTGCATCTAATTCACATTTCAATTCATAGGTTAAAACAATTTGAGCTGAAATTTGTATTTTATTTTCCTTGAACCTTAATTAGCGAATTTGAGATGTATTTGGGGTGCTCTTAAAAACCCGAGACTTCAATCCATGTACTATTCAAGATTAAATCAGGCTCTAAGTATCAATAATCTATATCCCCTATAATTAATATTATATTGTACAACTCGGTTCGACTCGACTCGACTTGACTCATCCAAATTGCACTATGTTTTGGGAGTTATTTTCCATACAATTATTTGACAAATGACCTACAAGGCATCTAAAAAGTTGAAATTTCCTGTCATTTTGTTAACAAAAGTTTTACAACTTACTCATATGCCAAGTATAACCAAAGCAAGAATGCATCAACAAAATTACCCTTTTAAGTATATCCATCAATTTCCACATCTAGGAGAAAACTTTCATTTATTACTGATATACGAACTCTACGAGATCTAATATCTCAATGTTCTTCAATGGCTCAGTTGTAGAGCAATCGACTATTTACTAACTAGTTGGAGGTACAAATCCTACTTGCAATGATCTAATACTCTATGAATTCTTTAATTCTAAATTGAAAAACTTGCTTTGATTGTTGAGAGTAAGTAAGTAATTTCTTGTCGTTGTTTCTATTCCGTTCTATCTCATTGCACCACATTATAATATGCAACAACTTGCTTTAACCGTTGAGAATTTGTAACCCATTCCCTAACTCCGCTTCTACTGGATTTCTATCTCTTCTCATATCACATTCTGTTGTGCGAGATTTGGAAATCACCATAAATAAATGATATATGCTCGGGATTTAAATAACTTTATTACTAAAATAAAGCTTAAAAAATTGTTGGCCAAACCAACTAAAGCAATTCTTTCAAACCTTTACATATTCGTACAATAGAGATCATGTACTTTATGTATACAATACCACTAGAAAATAACCTGAGCTATATATTATTCATGTCAGCGAGTCATTTTATTTATGTAAAAATGCGATTAACGATTAATTTAACGGTCATCGCTCCTGCTATTAGATCTTAAAGTTGCAATTCAAAACTCGTCCCAAGCCTTAAAAAAAAAATATTCACGTTAGAGTTCTTGTAGATACGTTTTTATGTTAATAATTATCTGCCTCATACCCTCCAGGCCTCCCTTTGTCATATTATCCACCCTGCTCAACTTTTTACCATATGACAGATCCCCAATAATAAGCCTTTTGGCCATGAATAAGAAAAAAAGTTAGAGCGGGTTCAACAGACCGTCATGTGATCGTGTTACATGATATATACATTCAATAAAAAATTATCAAGTCATACACAAAACTTAATTTTTTTAAAAAAAAAAAAAATTACTGACAAACTGATAAATTACTACTTATCTTGAGATGAACAATTTTTGATTGACTATGTACACCAGCTGACACTGTTAAGTGGTATGTTAAACATATTAAAAAATTTCTCGAATATGAAAAAAAAGTTAAGGGTTAATAGTTTTTTTGGTCCCTGAAGTATGTAATTTTTATCAGTTTGATCTTTAAAGTATCAATTTAGTTCTTAAAGTATTCAATTCGTGTCAAAATAGTTCAAACATAGACGGACTGTTAAGTTTTTGACGGAATGATCATATGTTAGGCACGTGATACCGTTTAAAAGAGTGACACGTGATCACTTCCGTTAAAAAATTTAACGAATTGTCTTATTTGATACCAAAATTACACGAATTGAATAATTTTAGGACCAAATTAACAAAAAATATATATAATTTAAGGACCAAAAATACTATTAATCCAAGACTAAAAATATAGGAGAAATTATATCTTCTCCTTCCACTCTCACTCAATTTCACCTCATAGTAAATCACTTAACATGAATTCAAGTGAACGCTAGACTACTTAAGTTTGGGAAACGCTATTATATGATCAAAAGAAATTTATACGATCGTGTAAAATTGAACTAAAGTGTAATAGAAAAAATGTCGATTCGTACATGAATATCCAAGGTCTTTTAAGTCTGACTATTATAAAGACTTTTATATATATATATATATATATATATATATATATATAGATTTTTATTTTTGATCATTATTTAGAACTATTATAAGAGATGAGATCGATGAGATTCAAACTCGTACCCTAACGGTCCAACAACATAATGCAATAACCATTAAATCAATTGTTCATCCTCACTAATATAAGGACTTTCCACCCTACCTTTTAGAGGTGAATTGTCATTCAAAAGGGTCAAGTTGCCCTGAAAAGTAGGGTTCAAGGGGTGCTGTGATATGAAACAAAGACTTACTGAAAATGCTTCCAAGTTGTAGTGGCTAGTAGCACTATGACTATGGTACGGTTTGATGGTACCACCAGCTTTGCTTTGCTCAGTTCTCTCTCTCAGCCTTTGGCACGCACAAACGTCTAATCTGAGATTACAGAATCCATCAGTTATAATGGAGCCGTGGTGAGGCACGAGGCTAGGCCCCATTGGATTGGTGCCATTATTGTATCCCTCAAGTGCCCAAAATGCTCTGCGAATTAACCGGTGGTACCCCTAGAGAGAAGATTACGTACTCAAAAAAAATTTATTTGGCGTCCTACCAAGAAATTTTATAAGTTTTATGAGTTAGAAATACGAGTTTTTGAGTTTATTCACAATTAAAAAATTTACATGTTTTAGGGTTATATTGTAACTCTTATGGTTCAAGTTATAATTTTTATGGATCATTTGTGATCAATCTTAAAATTTTTACAAAACACGACTTAGATACGATACTAATCAACACAATTTTATCGTCAACCTACTTTACTAGTTTCCCCCAATTTGTTTATTTTGTGGTGGAATAGACACAAATTAAACATTTTAGGGTACAAATATTCGCATTGAAGATGGGAATTGTTGGGTTTGACTCCTCTCCGATTACAAAATAATTAAAGGATCCTCTAATTCATTTTGCATGTTTGAGATCTATACACGTCAGCAAATTCGGTTTATTTTAAATTTTTAAGACTTTAAAATACAGAGAAGCCCTAACCCGGAATGGTTTGTACTACATGACTTTACAAAGAGTCTAGGAGTTCTAATACCAGCTACAACCAATTCTTATTGTAATGGTATGTATTTAAATTCTTATTGTCTATAAATAATACATAATCAAGTTTTTATAGTGTCGTATCGATTTCATAACAATCAATTGCAACTCCAGAATAGTGACAGTGATAAACAAATAATTACTCCCATGTACTGAATATAGGAAAAGTTGTTTTGCTGGAAACGCAGCTACTTCGACCCCCTCAATCACTACAAGCGCCCGATCGATCAATGCAATAGAATGTGTCTATTTATCTAAATATTATAACATAATGAAGTCCCCAAAAAAAGGTAATGAAAAGTAGTTTTTTTTTTTGTTTTTTTTTTGGGGGTTAAGTAACAAAAAGATGTCACCAGTACTTAACAACGCTACAACGTTAGCCTCATTCTCTATCCATGGTATTGCTAACAAGGGAAGACTACATTCATCTCTCTAAAGCAAAATTGTCATGGAATCATTATGGGACAACCAAGTCTTTGCCGAAGACACTAAGGCTTAGAAACCGAAGAAACCTAGTTCACTGGCTTTTTCCTTCTCAAATGTCTCGAAGTACTGATAAATGATCGTAACTGCAAGAAGAATTCCGGTCCCTGAGCCAATTGCTCCCATGAAGTCTGCCAAGACTGTTAATGCACCGATGCATACACCCCCAAAGGCCGCTGCAGTGGGTATGTAACGATTCAGCTCCTTCTGTAAATTTGAATCGCGATGCCCAGGCATCACCATTTGTTGCTCCTGCAGAAACATATGAATATTAAACTCCAAACTTTATATATTCACACTATATGACATGTTTATGATTAGAGAGTTCATATCCATAGTTGATGCTCTTAGTAAAAAGATAAATTCAATAAGCACATTATCAGTTCAGTGCTGCAAAATCAACAGGACTCTCTTAACCTTGAGAGTGAGTTTCCACTTGCAAGATAATAAGAGTTGCATTGTTTTGTTAACCCACACGTTGGAAAAAAGCACATAATATATGTCAGGTTGTTTATATGGTTTGGAGGTTTTCGATGTGATAGGAAAAACCTATGATTTGGACTTAAAATGCAATAACTTCTAAGGGACAAGCTTCAGAAACTAATCAAATCAAAAGACAAAAAGCAATCTAATAACAAATAGTCTCTACAAATACAGGACAATTATACCACACTCCCCTAATAAGGTTACATTATTCTTCCAAAATCGAAGACATGTTTCACAAAGCCTCCAACACTGAGCTACTGCAGAACAACGGGAGATTAGATCTTATATAGTTCAATTCCCGTTCTCCCCAAGACATGCCACAAGAAGTCCACGAACATAAATACGGCAGTTCAAAGTTTAACTAGAACCAAAAATTTAACAAGTGGTTACCAGAAAATGCTGTAAACAAGTCAGATTAAAATACCATCTCGGCACAATTTACATGCAAAAAACAACCAAATTGGAGAACAAACCAACAACCCTTCCAACTCTAACAAAAATAAAAGGGGAATATTGAAAAAGCTACAAATGTTAGAGGCATGGGTGTGCAAGTAGAAAGGAACTTGGCCTAAAACCCCAGTTTCATGATTGTCATATTACATAGAACTGTCTACGAAATTTCTTCCAGCTGGTGATCTTACTAAACTGCTCCTAAACGAGTATTTCATAGCAGTAGTTTTCTTTTTTTAAATGATTTATGTAAAACAGGCTAAATGATTTACATGATCCAAACAAATGTACACATTGTGCTAAGGTCAACCTGTCAGAGAATAACGCCACTCAAATCAATTGGCCTGTAAGCAATGTTCCAATGTAATAAGAACTATCAACCGATAATTCAAAAATCAAAACAACGCATGATGAAGGACCTACTGTACATTCCAATAATATTTTTTCCCACCAAGGTAAAAATTGTAGCTCTTTTCTTGTTTCAGAGTCACTGAGACTTGTAAAACAAATTACAAGAGACTGAAGAAGGTTTTTTTTTTTGGTCAAAGAGACTCTAGAAGATGAAGATTGAGGAACTCATCTAGCTTTACCTTGAGCTGCTTGGCCACATCTTTGGCAGAAGATCCAGAAACTTCAATCCAAGTTTTTGAGAACAATGCACAGGCAGACAGCATAAACACCAAATAGAAAAGAGCATGGAAGGGATTGGCTGCCATATCTGCCAAGCTGTTATACAATCACAGTGATAAAGAAGCAAACAGAGAAAACAAAAGGTGTTAAAAGAAAAAAACATAACATTTAAAAACATGACTGTTTTAAAAGCAAAAAAGGAAAAAAGAAAACTAAGTCTTATTACCTTGATGGTGCAGTGACATAGTAAGCAAGACCACCGACAGGAACAGACTGACCAGAATATTCAGATTCCTTCCACTTGCCCAATAAATTTACAAAGAAATTGGTACTGTACCTCCGGTGCAATAGCTGCATAGACAGAGAATGGGCTTATATCATAAACAACAGTTTTGACAAAGTAAAATGCTTCAATTCAAACAAAAAGACAACTCAAATACCTGGGAGATAAAATACAGGTTTGAGACAAGTGCAGACTGAAGAATGATAGGCATATTGGAGGTGTAAAATAGCTTTATTGGGTAAGAACCCTGTTGTCCACGAGCATTTTTGGACCTTACAGGCAAAACCACACGAAAACCTTGGAAGTAGATAACAATAAGGAAGATCAAGACTGTAGCAAGAAGATTCGTAACATTTGGAAGATTCTGACGGTAGAAAGCCTCCCGGAGAGCACGGACTTTATCTGTCCTAGTTATTAGCAGATGGAATAAAGCAATAACAGCACCTTCAAATTCAGCACCACGACCACTGTTGATAGTTGTTGGGCTAAATGCTTTCCAGATAATGCTTTCACTGAAAAAACAAAATATTTAGATTATCAATTTTCAGAATTAAATGATAGCAAAATTACAGTAAAGAAAAGAATTGCCACGTTACCAGATATTGGTAGCTATGAATAAGGAAATCCCAGAACCAAGACCGTATCCCTTTTGGAGAAGTTCATCTAAGCATATCACAATAATCCCAGCAAAGCAAAGTTGAACAATTATGAGAATGGCATTCCCTACACCAAGTTGGCCAACACTGCCATACATCCCTGATAGCACATAAGCAACAGCCTCACCCACAGCAATCAGGATTCCCAACAGCTTCTGAGCACCATTTCTGGGGAAATATAGAGCACATAAACCATATGTAAGAACACACTCCACAAAAAAGTTGGAACTAAATGCTAAAGATAAATTCTACTTCATCACAAAAAACAACAGGGGAGAGGATGGGACATTCTACAAGAATAGTAACTCGGGTTACTATCTTTATTCAAACTTTACCCCCCCCCCCCTTCACTCTCCTCTAGGCAGGGAGCAGGCTGGTATGTTAACGCAGATTAATGCTTACAAGGAATTATATCATTCATAATTCAACCCAACCAGCATAGCATCCCATCGACAAGTCCCAAAATCGTGACATCCATTAAAACTTTCCAATAACATTAGATTAATATTTTGTATGGACCAAGGGGGAAAGAATAGAGAAGAGAGAAATAGATATAAAGACAAGAGAAGTGAAATAATTGTAGTAATGATAATGCTTACAGGAGTGCACGATCCTCACGGACACTGTTGTCCACTTCAATGATCTTAGAGCCAGCCAACAGTTGCATCACCAGTCCAGAAGTCACAATGGGTGTAATCCCCAGCTCCATGACAGTCCCACGGTTGGAGGCAAGAATAACACGCATCCAGTAGAATGGGTCTGCACCCGTGGTAGAGTGTATCCCATATAGAGGCAGCTGACTACACACCAGAAATATGAAAAGAGAGATCACAGTGTATATCACCTTCTCCCTAAATGGAATCTTCCGGTCAGCACTCTGCACCTCTGGCAGAAATGAAAGGAACGGTCTCACCAGATGCAGCACCCTAAACCCTCCTCCTCCCATTTTTGCCAACTCAACAAAAATCACCCAGCAACCTGCTCTTCCACCCATTGGTAGTAATCAACAAAACCACGTAGTGAGTGAATGCACAAGCAGTATAGCATAATTAAAAAAAATATTGCGCAACACTTACAATACAATCAGAGATTTATCTAGATTTGTGTTTATAAGGCGAATTCTTCCTAGAAGTCTATGGGGGACATTCAGGATAACGGTAAAAAAAAGTTCAGCTGCTTGAGATTGTGGGGATCAAATCATTTTATAAATTCTTTCTCGGGATTAAAATCGGAGCATGGAAATTTTCTACAAATTTTGGACCAATTTTCTTCAAATTTTCGCACTTCAATAGCTCAAATTTCATGCTGCCGAACATATTTACAAAAATTACGGCAAAGATTTCATAATATAAGAACAAAACTAATCAAAATTAACTTATCAGATCGAAAATCATCAAACAACAATATTACAAAAAAAAATCCGGCGATCAAAAATTGAGGATTCAATAAAAAAATCCATCAGATTAATGTTGATAACAACTGCTAATTTTTATATTCAGATCGAAAAATACACAAACATGTTCATACTTACAGTGATCGAGAAGATGAGAATCTGAATGAGACTCAAGAAATGGATATTTCTCTCTCTAGGGTTTTATGAGAGACCGGGTGGATCGGATCGATCAGGTCCAACCTCTCATTTGGCAGTTTTCGCTCCACTGGGACAGACGCGTAAGCAGTGCCACGATAACTTAGCCTGTTGGCTTTCGCCACGTGTGAGACTGGTGTGACGTGGACTCTGTTAGCTGTTTTCTCCTCAATTTACCTTTTTTTAGCGGATGACGTATTAGTAACGAAAAATGTAGAGACCAGTTTCTTATATAGTCTTATTTGGAGATAATTCTATCAAGAAAATTTATTTAATTTTTAAATTTATTTTTTGTTAATTTTACTATTATAATCCTTCCATGCATAAAAGCAATAAACGACGTTTAAAGGAACGTCTTCTTCACAGATGGACACAATGTACAACGAGATACAATTCCTTAATAATCGCTTTCAAATTCAACTATAATATTCCAAATCACAATATTTTCTTCTCCGAAAAACAAGTAATCAACATTTACCCAAAATCGTTCATATTCAAATTTCAAAATGATTACATTCCATAAAATATAATTTTGATTTTACCATTCAAGGTTACCATAGACTCCATTGACGAAGTTGCAGTTAACTCTTGACATTCAAAACAACTTCACATTTTTAGAATTCAGAAATAGAGTTAAAGTATATGATTTTATAGGAAAATTGATATTCATTATAAGGTTTTAAAAAATCTTCTACATAATCTATATTTTAAACTGTTCATTGTTTTTTTTTTTTGCATTCCTATTTTTAAAATTGTGATTCATTATTACTAAATTAAAATGTTATAGATTTCGATTTTATTATTTTCTTTGTTGTGCAAGACAATCGATTATTCCTTGGTTGTGTTTTTGTGAAAATAGATCATGTTACTATGTGTGAACAGAAAAATGGAGTTCGTAATTTCGATGTCTTGATGTTCGCATTTGGTGTTGAGTGTCCTAATTCAATTGTCGTTTATGTGTTACTACTTGAAATTTTGTAATTTTTCAATTTGTTGATCATATTTTCACTATAATCAATCGAAAATTAATGTTACTGTAGAAACCCTATTGTCTTGTATTTTATAAAATTCGATGTGTTACTGAGCACAGACCTTTGATGTTACTGTGAACGTTAAAGTGTATGTTACATAATATATGTCTTAAGGTTTGCAATTGTTATTATAAGTGAAAATTGGGGTTGGGTGTGTGTTACTATTTGAAATGATATCATTCTTCATTTTAGGTATTGTTGTTATGTGGAAAACAATCTCATTTTGATTCGTTGTGTGATTGTAGAAAAAACAGGAGTTCAAGTTACTATGGACCAAGACACTTTGATGCATTATATTTGGTTTCCGAAATTTTGACAAGGGTTGTTATTTGTTTTTAAGTGTAAATTGGGCGTAAGTCTTTTTTATTCAAATGCTAAAAATGATGTTACTGAACTAGTGTTATCATAATATCACAAGTTTACTCAACTGTTCAAGTTACTTTTGGACAATATTATGTATAATGTAATGTTCATTCCATAAAATTGTAACATAATAACTCAAAATTGTGTTTGGTTGATATTATTAAAAATGATGTTATTGAGATTCAGTTAAGGAATTTATATTACTATGTTTCCATCAACTCCTTGGGTAGCACTGCTCATGTTACTTTTGCACATAATTTTTGTTAAGGACGAACAATAATATGAAAAATAAAACTAGAACCTAATTTCAAAAAAATGAAGTCCGGCAAAGTACATCGCATTACGAATTCCGGTAAGTAATATTGAATTTCTGGCAAGTGACATTCAAATTATGGCAATGGCAAAAACAAAATTGTTATTCATAGAATATAAATCAGTCAATTACAATGAATGCCTCGCTAGATTTGAATGTTCCAACACACTAAATCAAGAACAGCCCCAAAATCCAAAAATCAGTAAGTCAAATTCGAATTACAAATAATTTTAAACTCCAATTACTACTTCTATTACCTTCAAAACTCCTACCAAACACAGAAGTTTGTTTTTCAAAAGTATAACAAACCAAAAATTGATTAAGAATTTGAATTGTTAAGAGAATCTTCTAATCTGAATTTGAATTAACAGACCAACAATATCGTCGTAAATCAAGCATTGAAATATTTAATCAACGGTTTTCATATATAACTCAATCAAAAAGTTTCATATATACATCAATGATATAATTTATGTGACTTTCCATAACTAAACAAAACTAACATCGTTAGGGGTATTTTTTAGATTAAAAAAAAAGTGGACTTAAGTACTTACATATAAGTTCAAAAACGGACTTACACCCAAATAAACTTCATTACCGGACTCAAGTCATTATAAGTCCATCTAGAAGGACTTAGCCCCAATTTTTACATTAGTAATTCAAGTGGAACCCACCACTAAAGCTGAATTTCTCATTCATAAGATAATAAAGAAAATAAAAAAAAATTAGGGTTAATTACACTATAAGTCCCTAAAGTATAAAATTTGTCTTATTTTGGTTTCTAATATTTCAATTGCATCATTTTTTATCCATGAATTATTAAATATATTTTTATGTGATCTCTCAAGCAAACAACATCCAAATTACTAACAATTTTAATCATAAACTTTGTCACATGCTACCTAAATATGGACAAAAAATAATTTGAATAGTTTTTGACCAAAATTTGAGGTAGCTCTTAACCAAAAATATGTAATATGGATAGCTTTTAACTAAAATTTGGATAGCTCATGATCAAAATTGTGTAATTTAGATAGAAATTTGATCAAGAATTATCTAAATTATTTTTTTTGCCTTTATTTATGTATTATGTGTCAAGTTTTATAATAAAAAATCGTTAGTAATCTAAACGTTGTCTGCTTAAGAGATTACATAAAAATATCTATATAATAAAACAGTTAGGTGTTTGAAATTTTATCTCATACATATTTTCCCCTCAAAACCATCTCATCACCGATTTCTATAACATATTTAATCATTTAATATTAGATTAATTTTTAGTTTAATATAATTATTATTTCAAACATTATCCATACACGATAATATACGCATGTTGAGAAAATTTGTTGGATTATGTATTTTTGTCGATATTTTAAAAAAAATAATGGGTAAAAATAAAATTTAAATGATGTAATAAAATAAATGAAGGAAAAAAATTATTATTTAATATAGTGGGATTGATTTTTTAGATGTGCGAATTTTATGTTTTTATTGTGCCATCAAACACGAATTATGACTAGTATTCAATATTTCAGGAATTAAAATGATGTAACTGAAATATTGAAAATTAAAATGAAACAAATCTCATACTTTAGGAACCTCTAATACAATTAATTCAAAAAAATTATTAGAGAACAGGTTTTTCCAGCTTTAAAATTTTTACCGTGCATCAAATTGTAAGACCATCATAGCACCTTGGAATTCAACACAATTTTGAATTGTTGAAATTCATTTAAAATATAAAACAAAATAAAATTTGGTTGATTTTTTATTCTTAATTTGTAAATAAATTGAGTTCAATTTCAATTCGGAATGCTGAAAAAGTGTGTTGAGCAAATCTAGAATTAAAAACTAAACTCAACCGATAAATTTGGCTAGTCCCTATCGAGCCAAACTTAACAAACTTGAGTTAATCAACACTCTTATCCAACATCAATAATCTCCTAGATCTTAAAACAAGGAACCTACATTAATAATCTCTTTTTCACATTTACCATCTGCACGAGTTTTGAATTTCATGCTTTAATTAGTAAACAACCTGGCAAGAAAATAAGAAGTGATTTGGGATTTATAGAAAATTATTTGGGATTAGTAAGTAATGATGCATAAATTAGCTTTATGCACTATGTGTCAAGTTATCAATAGTTAATTCAGTAATTAAGAAGAGAGAAAATAACTAAAGCAAGACAAAGATGTAAAATGGTTCGGTCAACGTGACTTACTTCACTATGAAGGGTTAGAATGACCTTGTATTTTATTACTTTGGAGAGTGTAAGAAGATCAGAAAGAGCAATAGAGATACAAGCTACGAGAGAGAGGAGAGTGATGGCAGATGTGTTTGATGCCCCCCAAGTATTGGCAGGGCTTACAATTTATAGTGCCTCTTAATAGACTGAGACGCATTTTTAGTAACTAAGTGATTAATCTGGTGGAACTGATGCTATCTTCTCAATGGATGAGGGAGTTACAGAGCTCCCCTTAAGATCAAGTCAAAGATGACATGGTGGTTAACTTTTTTTAAGGCAGCGTGGATGAAGCTCTTGAAATGACTCTGTCTACTCCCTTAGTGATATAGCTCCTCGAACCCTGATGAACTTGACTGGGCATAGACCTCTTTTGGGTTGAACCCATTAGATCTTGTTTAGTTAGATTCTTTATTCAGACTGAACTTATAATATGAGTTGAGTCATTAGATCTAACCCATCAATAAGAGTCATTGTATACGGATCCATTAGAAGAAAGCGAAGTAGAGAGAATTCAAATTTCCTGAATACCACTGCAAAATATTGTAGTCTTCATTTGACAATCCAAATTAATTTTTCCAAGGGTGACAATCTGAAGTAACTAACTCATTGTTCACAAAACCACATTTACCTTCACACCAAGCATGAAAGAAGCTAGCCGTATACGCATTTTTGAACTTGCAACTACAATTTTGAACTTGCAACTACAATTTTGAACATGGTTTGCGATCTAAATCTAAGACTCGGTATCTCTGAACCAAAGCACTAATCCTCCCCCAATGCATTGGGGTGTCATCTCGATTGAACATTATAGCAAGCCCCTATCTATTCCATGTCAAAAATGCATCTAAGTTCTATATGGGTGTGATTAGATAATGGGGGGTTATTTTCACCCCACAAATCTTCATTCTCACCCCATTTAATTTATCATTATCAAAATACTAATTTCATCATTTCTATACTCACTCCATTAATAATTAAATTCACCATATGCTACATACACCCCATTAATAGTTAAACTCACTCATTTTATGTACACCTCTTTAATGAAATAAATTATTGTAAGAAAAAAATAATGAAAGAAAACAATTAGTTTAAATACATAAATATATTTATGAAACAAGGAAAAAAAAATAACAAAAAACGAAACAAGTAAAAAACCAAGTATGCTGAAACAAGAAAAAAGAAAGGGAAAGAAAGAAGCAGACTGAAACAAGAAAAAAAAAACAAAACAAAGAAAAGAATAAAAAAATCAAGCAAAAATTAAAAGAACAAGCAAAACTACAAGAAACAAAACTAAATATAAAACAAAAAAAAGCATCAAGTATAGACACAAAATCGAACAAGAAAAAAAAATAACAAGCAAAGATGCAAAATCTTAACAAGATAAAAAATAACAGATAATCTGAAAGCATAGATATATATACACACACATAAATTTTAAATAAAAAAATTATTAAACTTGATAGAGATATCAAAACATATCAAAAATAATGAAAATCCATATAACAAATATGAAATCAAACATAGAATTAAATTGAGAAATACTATTAACATGTATTTCACTAATAAATTCATATTAAAAAAGTATTTTTGTGAGTACACGAGATAAGAAAGATAATGAAACTCTAATTATGACAAAATATAAAGTAAGTTTACTAATTAAAAGAGGTGTATGTAGTATGGAATAAACTTAATTACTAATTGAGTGAGTATAGAATGAGTAAGCTCAATAATTTAATAATAAAAAATTAAATAAAATAAAAATAGAGATTTGTAGAGGTAAGAATAACCTCACTCTTAGATAATAGGTTAAAGCAGATTAGCACCATTTGGATTGGCTAAATATTGGGTGGTCCCATATATCCCATGTTTGGGAATCAAAAAATGAGGGAGGAAATCCAATCCTGATCAGTGACATTTGCTCCATATCCACGGGTTAAATGAACCCACCTGCACCGTGGGTTGCAAAAACTAGCCGACTAGTTACAAGGGCAATTTTACAAACTTACCCCTTCGTTTTAGAAAACCCTACACACGCCTTCTTCTCCTTCTTTCTTCACTGTCACTGCGGTAAGAAAATTGAGTAATTCAAGTGGCTACTTCATTTTGTCTTTTATGCATGATACAATATTGGTTATGGTATATTTGGAAATTGGATGGAGGTTTGGTATAGGAGTTGTATGTTCATTCCAAAAATTGTGGTCTTATGGTTTATTAATGCAATAACTCAACAACGATAGTTGAAAAAATGTAACCCATGATCGGGTTACACATATCCCAAACATGGCGGAGGGGTGGATAGGTTTGAGGGTATAACGGTAAAAATATATATAAATAATGCTTTTTAGCACACAAACATATGCCAATCAATGGGTACCACGAATGAGTTATGCTGGCAACCAAAGAAAGTAAACCCATTATCCAAACACACTCTGTATGTTCACCAAGCAATCCATTAAACACAAAGATTCAGCTTTTAAGTGCCAATTTCAATGGCAACCTGGCTCGCCTCAGGCAGCAACTCGAGCTTAGCTTGTTTTTTCCAGCTGCAAAACATAAGCTTAGTTCAGTTTCTTTCGCTCATAAAACACCTTATGTAGATCAATCACCATTACTATTCATTACCTGACATAATAATAGTAGAAGAAATCTGCATAGAGACCCATCTGGACAAGACCAGAGATGTAACCTGAGGAAAAGGAGGATATAAAGACAGGAAACAATCAACGATCGGAGAAAATTAATAAATCATCTCACTAATTCTTGCTGTAACTTACGAAAAGACACATATCCCTGCCCTGTTAAATAGCGGTAATTCCAGTTGAGAATATAGAGTGCACGATAGGCCCTGCAAATACACAACATAACAAGAAGTTCACACTCTCCAATAGCTTGAAGTCAACATCAAATGTTTTCGGTTTCTTTTGTAACATGAAAGATACAATCCTAGAAATATGATCCAGTTTTGAAAATCACCTTTCAGCATCTGTTAAACAACCTTTTTTTCCTCATTGTAAGTTGAATATAAAGAACATGTAGATAGATCTAAATATGCAACCACTAACTAGACATAAGTAATAAGTATACGTTGCAGTTGGTTGTATGCAAATTGCAAAACAAATACTGATGATTCTTATGCCTAGATCCAATTTTAAACAGGCATAAAACTTCAGAAGCTCAAACTGAACGCATACATCCTCATCATCAATTGCTCCTTTAATTCATCAATTTCACAAACTTCCCATCAACCCTGACCATGTCCTACACCTTATAAAGCCCTATAAATGTTCCATACTACTCCTGAGATGCTCTAGTGATGTCACAGACTTGCACAAGCTTCACTACACGGCCTGGGTACAGACAAAGGCTGCATAGATATTGACTTGGGCATGGAAGCACACACTAGGGTATTTATATCCTATTTCTAGGAATATGTATGGATAAACAGCTATCTAATCATAATCAAGAATACATGCCAATGCAGTCCAGGAAATTGATATACATTCAAGCACTAAAAGTATCAGTGGAGTTTTAAACATAAATTCAAGCACTCGTGATATAATCAGACAAAGAAGATAGAGAGATTCAGAATGAACCTTATCCACCCCTATTCCCAACTTTAGCAACTTTATAATATAAAGATCATTTTAGATAGACTCTATGAATTAATGGAAAATTATTCGTTGAAAGGCTTTTGTTGACATGGATAATTATTTGATGCAGAACAATGTGAATACTAAGTATTTACTTAGAGATAACTAATTCAACAAAAGTAATGGTATTTTTAAATGCACCAAAAATGGTCATTTCCATTCTAAAGTCCGAGATAATATTTATTCGTTTAAATGCTGTAATTAGTATGCACAAATAAATGTCAATATACCCAAGAAAGAAAACATAAGTCAAATTGTCCACATTGCCACTTCTTTGCAACAGAACCAATTGGGGAAGAATTGCAACTGCCTCCAAGTATAGTGAAAATGTCCAGAAGATCTGCAACAAATATTTCAAAATTAGCACTACATCCTGTGCCAATGTAAATATTAAACATTGTATGCAAAACTAGCTTGTGCTACAAAAACCAACAATGACTAGTCATTGACAAAAAAGTCTCGTATTCCTAGTACCATTATGAGATATAAACAATCATAAAGGACAGTTTCTCATCAACATGCCACATACACTAAGCAAATGAGCTCAACTTTTTCACAAAAAGTACGTTGCAAAATTACTGTTATCAGTAACAATTTTGTAGGTTGAGCCAAGGACCTTAGGGGCAATTTGCTGTTTTCAGAAACCTTTTATGGTAGCCCAAATAGCACTATACTCGCAAATGCAATATTTAAGATACATTCTTATAAACTGATATCAAGTAAATTCAACACGACCAATTCCCAAGAAGTACGAATCACGACTACAGTTAACTAAACTAATTTAATAAGTAAATTAACTCATATAAAAATTACACAAACAAGCAAAAGGTAATCAGTAATTTCGGGACAACTGACCTCCTGAAATGTGAACTTATAATGAATAATAAGTGCCAACAAAAAACACGCTGCAATAAGAACGTAATGCCGAAAAGTATCAAGCTTGCGATCATACGACTGCTTTACAGCTCGGTGATAGCGCATGCCCAACACTATCGCCAGAGAGCTCCCAATAAACACCAGCTTCATCACGGTGTTGTACACAGAAATAAAGACTGTAAGCAGATCCAAGTAACGAGCCAGAAACACAATGGCATACAGCTCCTGAGTCTTTAGTGAAATCCCTAAGCATAGTTCCAAAAAAATTCAATTTCACACACTCAGTTAAATCATATTAGCCCCCCAAAGAAGCTCAATTCAAAGGCCTAATACACGCATACAAGCAAATATGTTCAAATGTTAGTGCCATACATTTTGAATTTATTTACTAGCTCAGCTACCAAAATCAAACACAAGCAAAGCTCAAATGGACAATCTCATTCAATTTTATCAGCTATATTAACTAGCAAACAGATACTCTTTATGAAACACAGATACTTTGTTTAGTTCAACGTATCCATATTGATTATGATACTTGTCGAATATATATCGGATACCCATTACTTGTATCCAATAATCAATAAAATATTTCTATACGTTTTGATACCTTATTGGATACTTATTACACTATCTGATAATTAATAAAATGGGTGTTTTTGCACTTTGTAGGGGTAAGATTTTTAAGATTCTCACTTTGCACCCCCAAGGATTAAATTTTCCACGTTGCACCCTTAATGTATTAAAACTGTTGCAATGTGGCCTTC
This sequence comes from Ilex paraguariensis, assembly GCA_963454935.2. Lineage (NCBI taxonomy): Eukaryota > Viridiplantae > Streptophyta > Magnoliopsida > Aquifoliales > Aquifoliaceae > Ilex > Ilex paraguariensis. Next base: position 525,098 of record CAUOFW020001725.1, on the reverse strand, counting down.
TGTTAGCTTCCGTTATTTTTTCCATTAAAAGTCAACCCATTGACACTAGCAGAAAGCTAATAGAAAAGTCACATTACAACACATTTAATACATTAAGGGTGCAATGTGAAAAATTAATTTTTGAAGATGCAAAATGTGAATTTTAAAATTTTTCAGAGTGTAAAGTGCAATTTGACCCAACAAAATATTTACTTATTTATAGATATGTCACATATATGGATATCCAAGATGAATATCTTTTGGAGATGGAAGTGGATACACAGAGTAATATGTGTGAACTTTAAATTTTACTCTTTACCGTTTCCTCCAAATTCAAATACAATCGTACAAAAAGAAAAGTTTTCATTGGTGTTTCTTAACTATATCTACCACCAATTATCAAAAAGAAATAAAATAAGTTAATTACACATATCTCATAGCAACAAGTACATATAAGCAAACTAGCTATTTAAATGTTGTATCTATTCTTTTAATTAGTCACGTTCATTTTATGGATATACAATGGTCAAACAATCTATGCATACTTGAAATAATATTTTCTATTAAATAACTAATTAGAAGTTTAAAACTAAAAATTAGATCATAGTAAAAATCTATTTTATTGCAAGCTTATCATACCCGTATCTGTATTTGTATCCATTTTTTTTAGATTTGCGTTTCCTATGATATATCCATGCTCACTGCGAAATATTCTTAGTTTTAGCGACTCAATTAACTCCACTGGACCTTAAAACTAAAACCCTAAGTTGAATAATTATGTATCCGTTTACAATATGGATAGCTATCATCCATTTTCAGTTTTACCTACTTTATTAACAAAAAGGGAGAATTATACTCAGACCCTTTGATATTTGTCACTTAATCAGTCAGACCTTTTAATATTTGAAATATTACACATCCATCCGCTAAAGTTTGTACGCGCGTAACACGTAGACCCCTGCCATTAGTATATCCGTCAGTAAATTACACCTAGATTCCCTGAAGTTTATAGATATATAATACTTAGACCCTTCAAGTTTAAAATATTATACTTAGATATTAAATACTCTAATCAAAAATACAATATCAAATATTTTAAATTTTACAACTAAAATTCATATTCTATTATGATATTTATTGAAATAAAACTAAAAATAAAAATCTAACTTTTAAAAAAAAAATAATAATTAGTATACAATTATACTATCAATTGAAATTTAATTTGATCGTTTAAACGAATAAATTAAACTACCAAATTACCTCAATTTAAGTTAGAAGATAGTGTCTATTATAGTTTGACCCTTTATTTAATTTTTTAGTTTTATTCTAATAGATAGTATAATTGTATACTAATTATGATTTTTTAAGAAAAAATTAAATTTTTATTTTTTATTTTATTTCAATAAATGGCAAAATAAAACATAAATTTTGGTTGTAAAATTCTTGTTTTATTATGAATGATTTAGACCCTTTATTGATTTTTTAGTTTTATTCCAATAGATAATATAATTGTACACTAATTACATTTTTTTGAATTTATTTTGAATTTTATTTCAATAAATGATATAATAGAACATAAATTTTAGTTATAAAATTTAAAATATTTGATATTCTATCTTTAATTAAAGTATTTTTGGTTTAAATATAATATTTTAGACTTGAGGGATCTAAGTATTATATGTCTACATACTTTAGGGAGTCTAGGTGTAATTTATTAATAGATATACTAATGACAGGGGTTTAAGTGATACATGTGTATAAACTTCAGAGGGTTTGTGTGTAATATTTCAAATATCAGGGAATTTGAATGATTTAAGTGACAAACTTAAGGGATTTAAGTGTAATTCTCCCTAAAAAAAATGAAGGCTAAAAAAACGCAATTGGAGATTCTCATTCAAAGAAATGGATTCAAGTAAACATGAATACAGACAGCAAGTCAATTACATGGAATGAACCAAGGAAAAGGTTCAAAATTTAAGACCATAAAAATGTATGCTTATATCAACAATACAGTGCCGTACATCTTCAGTTTCACAGACTCCATAAACTGAAGTAAACCCTAGAAACGCCAATTCAAGCCTAGATCACACACACACACACACACAGATAATTGCAGAGTGTCAGATATTTTTTATGCTAATTAACTTGAATAAACCGTACAATGCTCAATTCTAAAATCTAATGCATACATATACGCAAGTACATATGTTTACGAGATTAGAATTGACCTGAGCAAGATTTGGTGGCGTAGATTTGGAGAAAAAGTACCAAAAGACTGATCAAATGACTCATATCGCCAGCGAATCTGAATATGTTCATGATTACGAAAATTGATTTGTGCCCTAGATTGTATAGAGACAACTAACTATCAGGGGGCAGAGTGTGAATTTAGAGAGAGACACAGAAGAAACTTTTTTTCTTTATGAACTTAAGAGACAGAAGAAACTGGAAGACGACGACGACTATGTTTGTAAGACGGCAACTTCAATACAATTTGGTTCCTAGCAAAATGGCCACGTCAACGGAAGTCTTTTTCAAGACTGATGAAATTTAACGGAAGTCACTTGACTGATGAAACTTAACGGAAGTCTTTTTAAAGACAACTCTATTTGGGTTCACTGCTGTAGAAAATTTTGCATGCTCGTTAGGCGGTAGGGGTGCAACTTGGGTCGGTTAATTTGAGCCCAACACGAAAAAATTAAAATTTAGATAAGGATTTTTAATATTTGGGTTGGACTTAGGTCAAAAAATTCTAATCCAAATTTAATTTGGATTGAGCTCGGGTTAAGACATCAGATTTTGGGTTTAACCACAACTCAACAAATTAAAAAACAATTATATATATATATATATAAAGCATTAGCATTGATTTTTCATTTTTATTCTATCGTTCTCTGTCTCTCTCGTTCATTTTCATTTTTATTCTAGCATTAGCACTGTTAAAAATTTGGTTGAAGTCATTGGTTGTTAATTTATGTGAATATTATGTAATATATGTATTAGGTTTAAAACAATAAGCCTATTTTGGGCTCTACCCGAATTAAACCCATAAAGTAATTTAAATTAGCCCAAAATCATTAACTCAAATTTAACCCGAGCCCGGCCGAATTAAATTTGGGTAGTGCTCGGGTTGAGTTTATCAACTCAAGGTAAGGTTAGGGTTAGAGTTGAAAATTATATACCTAGGATTATTTTAGGGTTGACTGTCCAACCCGTTCGAGTTTAGGTGGTACCAGCTAACATGTACAATTGCGAACTCTGACTAGGCATGGTAATCGTGTTGAATGGAACGGTTTCGTGTCGGGTGGAATAAGCTTGTGTCAAAAAAACTCTTCATCCATACCCCATTCGTTTATATAAACGAGTTAAACTATCACACTCATATACAAATCATTTATTAGACGGCTTACTCAATACAATCCGTGTGTTACCCGCTAAATAAGAGAATAAGTTAAAATATTTCGAGTACACACGAAAAATCATCAACTTGCTACACATCACACATATTTGACTTGTTTACTATAACAATAAATCATGGCTGATCAAAAAAATAAAGACAAAAAATAAATATTAAATGACTACTAAAATTAAATGAGTATAATAGATGGGAGGTGAGACAGAGACTGGGAGACCTAACTTTTTAAAAAAAAATTATAATATCATTGTTAACGGGTTAAACGGTTGAAACGAGTTTATAGGTTGAACACAAAATTGATTCATTTATTTCACGAGACTGTCGAGTTAACCCGTTAACTATTCAAACTCATTAAGACTACACCAAAACTCATTAAATCCGTGTCAATTTCATGAATCGTGTCTAGAATTGTCAGGCCTAACTTCGATTATGGTATAGTCAAAAAAAAAAAAAAAATTGGGTATCATACGTTCAAAATTTACTATTTGAAAAGATATTTTTATAATTTTTGTAAGTCATTTTATAACTAAAATTTTTATTACTTTTTTGGGTTTTTTTACCACTGTTAGTGGATGTTTTTGTTACATTTGGAATAATTATTTTTTATCATTTTTCTTTAAGTACAAAAAAATTTATCACTTTTGTGAGTGATTTTATCACATTTATAAGTGTTTTTATCATATTTATGGGTATTTTTATCATTTTTTGGATATCACAATAATAACAAAACTACCCACAAATGTTATAAAAGTTACTTTCTGTGTGGTATCAAAATTTAAAATTTCGGTAGCATAATCAAGTCCTACAATTGTAGGTAATGTTAAAAAATGTCACATCATTTAAATTAGATTAAAGATTAATAGTATTTTTAGTTTTTAAAATATGTATTTTTTATCAATTTAGTTCTCATTATATTAATTTAATTCTTAAAATATTCAATTCATATTATTTTGATCCCTACATAGAAGAACTGTTAAATTTTTGACGAAATGATCATATGTTGAGCACGTGATATTATCTAAAAATTAATATATTTGGTTATAATTTGTCAAATATTGTCTGATTAGAGACCAAAATAATAAAAATTAAATAAAATTAACAAAAATATACATATTTTAAACATCAAAATTACTATTAACCTAAGAGGAACTTGGCTGATGGAATATAACGGAAGTCTTTTAAGACGGCAACTTTGTGTTGGGTTCACGGTGGTAGAAAATGGGTACCAGCCGGCTTGCATATTTAACACCGACCACCGATTAAAACTGGAGCAATACTATTGAGACATAATGAGTTATCATCAATGATATGATAATGAATTCATTAATACGACAATAAGACCTATCATTAAATATATTTTACTATCATTTCATTGATGATAATTTATTATGTCCTACTATTAAAAGTGGTGCAATTGTTGACAATGTCAAAATATATCACATCAACCAAATTAGATTAACCTAGCTGAGGACTTTAATAGAAGTCTTTTTTTATTACCCTTTTTGCTGTTCTCTCTGTGTAAGTTTTTCTCTCTACAAGGTCATGTCATATTAATCTTCTGTTTCTCAATTTTTCGTTTCTCATCAACAAAGATCAAAATTCAAAATTTAAATTCCTGCCTTAAATGTTTAAATTTATATTATAAATAAGTAGACTATATTAGAATTTGACTCAAACTCTCTAATTGCTATGAATGATAGTTTGTTGGACAATTAATGTGAGAATTCTATATACAATAGAATTATAATGAAAGAGTTTTAATATACCATGAATAGATATATTAGACATGTGATAGGAGATATAAAATTAAGTTGTATCTGAATATGTTTCAGTCACAGTATTTTATCTCTATAAATAGGGGTATGTATTATATAATTAGTTACTAGATGATCACTTTTTCAATAAATAATACATCGATGTATGTTTTTAATCCGTGGATCTATGTACAGTGTACTAAGATGGATACGTTGTATCGAACCACGTTATATCTTTAGGTCATATTTTTATTATTTTCCTATCTTTGAATTCCTATCTTTCAATAAATATTATTTGTGTTAATTACCCACTGTGCAAAACCAACAAGTGGTATCAAAGCTATGTACCAATAAGTTGTATTGGAGTTATGTTCCAACAAGTGATATCAGAGATAGATTGAGGATACTAGTAGAACAATCAAAACTAAATTGATAATAATGGTAAAATTATCAAAGCTAGATTGATGATACTGATAGATCAATTAAAGTTAGACTGATGATCCTGGTAGAACAATTAGAGTTAGATTGACAATCTTGGTGCAACAATCAGAGCAAGTTATTAGTGATTCAATGATCAAGTTGGCGTTGAAGAAAACTCTCTTACCATGTATGTACAATTCATATTTTTGTTTAGATTTACAAGGAAAAAATTAAGTTGGCATGAAACCAAACAAAAGACTAAGTTGCTTTTGGATTATTTGGATTTCAAGAATTACCACACGTACTATGTTGAAGATGTTTCTTTAGATTTTTGAGCTCTTAGAGTTGAAATCGCAGTATTCCAACGGATTGGGAGCTATTAGGCCAACACAAACCTAATAGTGATGATATAGTATCTCGTGGGTTACAAGTTACTAAGGCTTTTACCTTTGAACAGTGAAGCATTTACCATTGAGACCTCCTAAGAACAGGTAAGACGCGGGCAGAGATACACAGATGATGCAAGTCAAGACGTAAGTTCTTGAAAGAAAGAGGGGATTATGGTGACTCAGAAGAACAGGTTTGCACGTGGTGCTTAAAAATTGGTGGATCAGAATCAAAGGTGTTAAGCCTCATGTTGGGCATGATCAATGTTAAAGAGTTTGGTTCAAAAGAGGCTGTTGAAATTTAACCCAAAGTCTGTAATTGTTATGAATGAGAGTTTGTTGGACAATCAATGTGAGAATTCTATATGGAATAGGATAATATTGGAAGAATTTTAATATACCAGGAATTGGTATATTAAACATGTGATAAGAAACATACAGATTAAGTTGTATCTGAATATGTTTCGGTTATAGTATTTTATCCCTATAATAGGGGTGTGTATTATATAATTAGTTACCAGATAATCAATTTTTTAATGAATAATATATCGATGTAGATTTTGATCCATGGATGTAGGTCACGTTATATCTTTGGGTCATATTTTTATTATTTTCCTATCTTTGAATTCCTATCTTCTAACAAATATTATTTGTGTTAATTACCTGTTGTGCAAAACCAACATGTGGTATCAGAGCTATGTTTCAATAAATGGTATCAGAGTTATGTTCCAACAAGTGGTATCAAAGCTATTTTTCAACAAGTGGTATCAGAACTATGTTCCAACAGACTAGAATAATCAAATTTTTTTAGATGTTTTTTATTTTATTTTTTGTGCGGGATGATTCTAGCATAATGAATAATATGACAGATATCTCCCCTAGTAAGCTCGAGTTTGTTTGGAAAGTTGAATATCCCACAACGAGTGAAACGCAATGAACGGCGATGGAACTTCCTACAGACGATCTATTCACTCATGAGTTATCGAATAGGGTCCTGTCACTCAAAAAGAAGGATTAAAAGGGCGCCAGAGTATTTTCCAGTGTGACCCCTCCAATGATAAAGTCAATATTTGAAAGAGGGTTTGAAAAACACTATTTTGTTGCTTGGTTTAGGGGTTGCATACCTTAGACTTGAGCTTGAGAGTGTTACTTATACATCTCTAGAGCTAATCATTGCCGGCAGTTGGGTCCCTTGGAGGGAAGACCCTTGATTGATGCCTTTCTTTTCACATGGCAAAGGCTTCTACATTTAATGCTCGGATTCCCAAGCATTTAATGTTTGCTTTTCTGACTTTGTTGAGCAATAAATATAACACATTCTTTTGTGGGATCATTTAATGTCCCCGATTATGGTTGCGCATGCGCAGGGGCACTTTTGTCAGGAATTACATGTCTTGTACTCTGTACACCTCCCTCATTGGTTACTAAACTGTCTTTCCAACCATTCTGGTTGCTTTGGGAAGGGTGATTGATAGTTGATAGCCAACCCACTCCCAAGTAATGATACTCTGCTTTACCTCGATCGTGGGTATGCTTTGCATCAGTTGACCTCCCCCTTTTTCTTTTAGAATTTAACATCATCATTTGGCAGGAGATAACCATCAAAACAACTGTTCATGTTTTGCCGAAGTGGATGGCTTTACGCTGAGGACACGTGTCAAGCAAAGGACATTCCAGGGACATTCGTGTCGATGACACGTGTCAGGCAGGGGACATTTTGGGGATATACGTTTCGAGGACACGTGTCAGGCAAGGGATGCTAAAGGGAAATTTGTGTTAAGGACACGTGTTAAACAAAGGATGCTTTAGAGAAATTTGTGCTGAGGACACATGTCAGTTGTGGGGCGCTCCGGGGGCATTCACGCTGAGGACACATGTCACTCCATGGAAGCTCCGAGAATATTATACCGAGGACACATGTCATCTCCCTATCAATCTTCGAAAAATCCCATCATTTCTCTTATTTCTATCTCAAACACAATCACCATTTTTACAACTTGTCAAAGAGAATCTTTTTTCTTTCTCTTAGTGCTGGAGCTTCATGGTTCATGCCTATGTACATCCATGTTCTAGATGTGTTTTCATGTATATTTTGATGATTTCAGCATGATTCTGTGGTGGCTGAAGTTTGGACTTTTGAGTTGCAGTGATCTTAATGCTTCAATAGTGCGAAGAAAAACAAAGACTTGTGACTATGTATTACACCGTCCCAACTCCATTTATTTCCTCTTTATTTTTTATTCACCTTAATTTCTTCCTTTTTATGTGCTTACTTTAGCCCCAATACCCATTCCTCTCATGCAACCAAAATATTTCCTTATCCCTTTATGATAAATGATTATGGTTAAGTATGTGAATATTTGTTGGAAAAGATTAACTATTGGTTGGAAAAAGTTGGTAAATGGGATAAGTTATTTAAGAATTGATGCTATGTTAATAAAAGATGAATTGTGTTTATTTTGCAGTAAAATGGATGAAAATTGGATCAAGTGAAGCAGAAAGAGGAATAGAGCTGAAAGGGAGCGTACTAAAAGACGCGTTCAGACAGAGAATTGCTATGCGTACAGACGCGAGTGTCAGAAGGCAAGAGTGAATCATACTGGAAAACGTGTACAAACAGAAGGGAACACGCGTTCGGACGCGTGTCGTCAACTTGTCAATGCTAATAGCAAAATTTTAATTCAACTGGATCTTTTCCTAAATACTCGTATAAATAGAAGATGATGGTTGTGTAAAGGAACCTTTTGGCTATAGTCTCTTATTTTCTTTATTTTTATTATTTGGTTCATTGTTATTATGGCTAACTAAGAGGTTCAGCTAGGGCTAGGGGAGAACCTCTCAAAGAAGTACGGTAATATTATTGACTTATGAGATTAATGGTATGTGATATTTTGTTAATTTCACTTTTGATTTATAGTAAAGTTTTTGTTCTGTAACAATTCTTGAGTCATTGTGTCTTATACTACTTGATTGTTTGAATTTCCTTGTAAGACAAATAACTAGTTATTCCATACTTAAATTAATTACAATTATTTCACATAAAAATATAATTAGGGGGTTACTCGAGTAAGTCATGAATTTGATTATTAGGAGAGTTTGATTTATTGTAGACTCTAGGCACAGTAAATGTTTATGATTTTCTTGTATAAACTTTTGATTATAAACAAATGTGTTTTCTTGTTCTTATTGTTAAATTTGGTGACTCAAGTTAATTGACATTTGATTCTTGTCTAGGATTGAAAACTAAGTCTTTAATCATTATTGTAAGGATTTGAGAAGGAATACCTAATGCTCTAGTATTTTTCTTATTATTTTAATCACTTTAATTAGTTTTACCAAATCAAATACTCTTTTCAAACAAAACATTTTCACAAGCTTTTTATAGAATTTAGTGTGGTTTTTGGTATTTTCACTTTTTCCTGAGGGTTCAACTTCGGTCTTTCGAGTTTATATTACTTCGCACAACCTGCACTTGAGTTTACACACTTGAAGTTGTAGCAAGTTTTTGGTGCCGTTGCTAGAGAACTATTGAAAAACAAGGAGTCACCATCACACTTATTGAGGTTTTTGGTACTTACGACTCGTCGGAGATCCGATAACTTCGTTCTATTTTTATTTTGCTAATATTTATTTTCTTTTTGTCATTTAATTTTTTTTTCTATTTTATTTATTTCGTTTATCTGTTTTGTAAATTCTTGACATCGTGATTTGAGTGGTCGATTGATAAGAGAAGATTTAGATATTCTGTTTGAAAATCTTTTTGGTTTATCTGATTCAAATCGCACTTCTCATATAATAGCTGCGGATCCTAATAATAGACGAAATAATTTTCTTGAACATGAGAATCACGAGCATAGAATAAGTAATCATGATAAGAATAATGTTGGAGAATGTTAATCATGGTCAAACTTTGCGTAAATATTTGCAACTTGCACGTCACACTGCACCTTCATGCATCATCTTTCCATTGAATGCCACAAATTTTATTTTAAAACTTGGCATGCTTGAATTACTCCCAAAATTTCATGGCATGGAATCAAAAAATTCTTACTTGCATATTAGAGACTTTGAGGAGGTTTGTGTTATATTTCATGATCAAACTGTGTTTGAGAATACAACCAGGTTAAAACTTTTTCCTTTTTCATTAAAGGAACAAGATAAGATTTGGTTGCATTCCCTCAGACCTAGATCTATAGGTACATGGTCTAAGATGCAAAAATAATTTTTGAAAAGAAAATTTCCCACACATCGCACAAATTTTAAAAGGCAAATTAAGAATTTTTCTTAAAAAAAGTCTGAAATTTTTTTATCAAAGTTGGGATATAATTAAAGACCTCTTTGCATCTTGATCACATCATAGTTATGAGACCTGGCGTGTGATAAGTTTCTTTCATCAAGGTTTGACCCCACAATGGTGTCAATTTGTAGTAATGATGTGTAATGGTGATTTTATGAATAAAAACCAAACGAAGCCTTATGACTTTTTAGATCGTTTAGCTAAGGATGACCTAGAGGCTAAAAAGTAGGAACACACAATCTCACACATTACACATCATTGCTACAAACTTCATTGAGTGGGGGTAGGTATCAGTTAAGAGATCAGGATGACCTAGAGGCTAGGATTGCTACATTGAGTAAGAGGGTTGAGGCTATGGAGTTTAAAAAGGTTAATGAAACTGGCATGATCCTTATTGAGGAGATTTGTAGCATTTATGAAATCCCTAGGCACCCCATACAGGAGTGTCCAACATTACTGTTCTAAAAGAAGTTCTCCATGATCAAGTAAATGATGCAAATACTTTTTCAAAGCCTTATAACAATTCATATATTGTTAAATAATGTGAATATTTGTTGGAAAAGATTAACTATTTGGTTGAAAAAAGTTAGTAAATGGGATAAGTTATTTAAGAGTTGATGCTATGTTAATCAAATATGAGTTGTGTTTAGTTTGTAGTAAAATGGCTAAAAATGGATCAAGTGAAGCAGACATAGAGTAAAGCTGAAGGGGAGCTTACTAGAAGACGCGTCTGGACAAGAAATTGCTATGCATCCGGACACGAGTGTTAGAAGGCAAGAGTGAATCATACTAGAAAACGCGTCCGAACGGAAGGGAACACGCGTCCGGATGCGTGTCATCAGCCTGTCAACGCTAGTAGCAAAATTTTAATTCTACTGGGTCTTTTCCTAATTACTCATATAAATAGAAAATGATGACTGTGTAAAGGAACCTTTTGGCTGTAGTCTCTTATTTTCTTTATTTTTATTCTTTGGTTTATTGTTATTATGGTTGACTAAGAGGTTCAGCTAGGGTTAGGGGAGAACCTCTCAAGGAAGTACGGTAATGTTATTGACTTATGAGGTTAATGGTATGTAATATTTTGTTAATTCAACTTTTAATTTATAGGAAAGTTTTTGCTCTGTACAAATTCTTGAGTCATTGTGTCTTATACTTTGATTGATTGAATTTTCCCATGAGACAAATAACTAGTTATTCTATTATTAAGTTAATTACAATTATTTCACATAATAATATAATTGAAGTATTACTCGGGTAAGTCATGAATTTGATTGTTAGGAGAGTTTGATTTATTGTAGACTCTTGGCACAGTAAATGCTTATAATCTGCAATTAGTTCATTCATTTTTCTGGATAAACTTTTGATTATAAATAAAGGTTTTTTCTTGTTTTTATTGCTAAATTTGGTGACTCGAGTTAATCGACATTTGATTCTTGTCTAAAATTGAAAATTAAGTTTTTAATCATCATTAGATGGATTTGAGTGGAGTACCTGAAGTTCTAGTATTTTTCATATTATTTTAATCACTTTAATTAGTTTTACCAAATCAAATACTCTTTTCAAATAAAACATTTTCACAAGCTTTTTAAAAAATTTAGTGTGGTTTTTGGTGTTTTTACTTTTTCCTGAGAGTTCGACCTCGGTCTTCCGAGTTTATATTACTTCTCACAACCTTTGCTTGAGTTTACATATTTGAAGTTGTAGCAATAAATCTTCTGTTAATTATTATCCTGATCTCCACTTCCTCTTTCTTTCTTTTTTGGTCAAGGATGTTCGGACCAGTTTACACGCACATCGATTAATTCCCTCATTGGTCTGGTTCAAGACAGGCCATCCATATTAGGACTAGGGTATTCATGAGAGATATCCCTCATAAACTGGTTCCAAAGAGTTGCCAAAATTTGATCTCAGACTCTTTCTTTGCCAAACACGACTAACCTACTCATGGCTATTTTTCCACCTTTTTTTTCATTTCTTCTCCTTTCTCGTTTCCTCCCTTTCTCTTGTTTCCCTTTTTTTCCCTCATCTTCACCTATACAATCTACCCATTTCTACCTGTAGAAAGACTATCGACACCTCAAGCCTCTAGCACATGGCACACCTCTCACACTTTGAACAAGTGTCCCTTAATCTTAGATAACCTTAATTTATTGCATGGGATGGGATGTTATAACTTGGTTGTGAACAGTGATGTTTTCCTAATAGATGTGTTTTGATTTCATGAAATAAGGTTATGTTGTACGAGTCAGAATTTTCTGCTATTAGAAAATCAACAATAGAGGTACTGTTGATTAAAATAACACCATTTTGCACCAAAACGGCGTTATTTTAATCAATAGTACCTCTACTGCTAATTTTTAATAGCAGAGGAGTAGGATTCGTGTTGTACATTGTAATTTTTTTTCATAAAAAATTGACTATAATTTTTTTATTAGTAAATTTCGTTACTATAAATTTTATTATGACCTTGATTCTAATTACTATTTTTACTTGGTAACACAGAATTTTTACTTTTTAAAAATAATACTGAGTTTTTTTTAAAAGGTAGACCTTCTCTCTCTCTCTCTCTCTCTCTCTCTCTCTCTCTAATAGCCAATACAAAACCAATTAATTATTCTTATTAAAAAAATGAGAATAATATTTTTTAAACCCAAAAATGTAATTTAATTTGCTTGGCATTTTAGGGGCTAACTTATTAATATGGATAGTAGTGAGAGAAAAAATTATGACAAAAACAATTGGGTAACATTGCATTTGAAGAACTAGATCTTTTCCATAGCAAAGGTGGAGAAGGAATGAGATAAGGAAGGGTAAAAAAAAAAAGGGAAGGACGTACAAAAAATAAAAACAAAAGTAAAGGAACCTAGAGAGGGCAATCATGTAAAAACAAAAATAAAAATATTTGGTTTTTACATTCGAACAAGCTTTACTCCTAGTATTTTAGCAAAAATCCAATATCTAAGATACTGAGAGTTAGATCCGTTCAAATACAACTTTTGTTCGAACTTGCCTTACTCTCTCTACTTTATCAGAAACTCAATATTGCAAATATTGGGAATTGGGTTTGTTCAAAAGTACAAGTTCATTTGAACATGACAATTAGGGCTTGTTTAGATTGCATCTCAAAAAATAATATCCGAAAATAGCTTTTGAAAAGAGTTTTAGAAAAGTGTGTTTTGATATTCTTTGTATCTCAAAACTTGTTTAGTTATATAATTCCAAAAACAGTTCTACGGAATAGAAAATAGTAAAACTTGTTTTGACAGTAACCCAAAAAATAATGAAAACAGTAACCCAAACATAAGTTATTTTCTTAAATATTTTTTTTCAATTCCAACTATATTATACCCAAATTTAATTTCTTCTTAATTATCAAAATAAACATATTACACCCAAAGACACAAACACAACATTGAAATACCCAATAACCATTATATTATACTTAGCTTCAATCATATTATACCAAGATCTGTGATTTTTTTTGTAAATCATGTAAAACTCATGTATACCCAGAGCTTCAATTATGTAAAAACAAAATTTAGTTTTACAGATTTGGTTAAACCAGATCTGCGAATTTTACATAGAGAGGGAGAGAGAGGTCGAAGCTGTTAGTCATAGACCTTCGGCGTCGATGTAGCCCAGCTGGTTGTAGAGAGACGTCGGAGCTGTTGGTTGCCATTCGTCGTTCTAGGCGTTCGTCATTCATCGTTCCAAAGGGGGTTTTAGGCTATACTAGTAAGGTGTTTATTTTGTAGCCGCGGGATTCGATGGTGGGATCTCATTAATTGGACTTTTGTTTCCCATGTTTTTCCTTTTTCTGAAAATCTATTCCCAAATTTAGCCAAAACACCTCTCACTAGTTCTTTTAAAACTCCACCTCAATTCCCCCTTTTTTTTAGAGATTGACAAAAAACTAACTAAACATGTTTTCCCTTATTTTGGAATTTTGAGAATAAAAAATTATTTCTATACACAAACCAAACATGGTCTTAATTTTTTAATTCTCGTTGGTTTTTTCTCTCTAACGACTACGTCGTTTCAAACTTTTCAAGAAGTGTCTTCTATTATTGTAATGAATAGACTTCAATTGTAATATCATAAAAGTGATGAAAATTATTCTCTTTTTCTTCTCTCTCATTCTAAACTTCATACTTTTTGATCTTCTACATTTGGGTTGAGTTTTGATTCCAAGGTTACTAAGAAGTGCAGTCTTAGATAATCTTAAAGTTTGGCATTGTATCCAGGAGGGAAAATTTTTAAGAGTCCATCTACATTTCATGGCATGAAAGTCATTTCTTGATTCCTGAGATCATGGAGAAGTTCCTTGGTGGAGGTGGTTTAAGTCTGCTAACACCTATACCCCCTATTCCAATTTAAGCGGGGAAGGTCCACAGGAGTTGAGGTGTCTGATGCTTGCAGAGGTGGCAAATGCTTAAGAAAGGCTAAGTAGTCTGCTAAGAGGGCAACCTTAGAGGTTGCGTGAAGGCGAAGTAGCTTTGAAGGGCAACCATGGAGGTTGCTTAGAGGTAAAATAGCCTTAAGGTGCAACCACAGAGGTTGGTTAGAGGTGAAGTAGCCATAAGGTGCAACCTACAAAGATTGCCTAGAGGTAAAGTAGCCTTGAAGGGCAACGTGGATGTTGCATGGAGGTGAAGTAGCCTTAAGGTGCAAGCACAGAGGTTGGCTAGAGGCGAAGTAGCTTAGATGTTCAACCACAGAGGTTGGCTGGAGGTGAAGGAGCCCTAAAGGCAACCTAAGAGGTTGCAACAACACATTAAACATGAGAAACATATTTCTCTTTATTGATTAGTAAAACTGAGAAACAAAGGTCATTGAAGACTTATTAAAATGACGGATGAAATCAACTAAGCTAAAAGTAAAATTTTATGAGATTAATAATATTCCAAGGTCAGTGAATAGGCTTCCCGTCAAATTTCACCAACTTGTAAGCTCCACCATTAGTGGGATAATTTGTTTGAGCAAGGACTCTATGTAGGACCAATTCTCCTAATAACAGCAGCTTCAGCTTAGTGCAGGGCAGACCTCCTACCTTTTGGAATAACGGGATTGCAAGTAAGGTTAACATTAAGATGATAGCTACCTAATAAAGAGTCAATACCTGGCATTTCATAGTGTGTCCAAGCAAACGTCTCAAAGTTCCTGCTCAGCAGCCCAATAAGGGACTCTTTCTCAAGAGTAGGTAGTTGTGACCTGATTAAGACGTATCTTTCTAGGTCTGCTTGGTCCATTGATACAACCTGCTGCTCTTCATTTGATTTGTTGTCGGGCTTAACCCCTTCATTCTCCACAAGAGGGTCCTCATCTGTTATGAATCTTTTGTGACTTAGTCATCAATTTAGCCCCAATATAGAGGCACTACTTAGAGGTAGCTTAGTCTCCATAATGAGTGGATTTTATACCTACGAATTGAGTATTTTTGGTTTGATAAAATTACAAATTTTTAATTATTTTATGTTCTTTTTTATTTATTTTGTGTGTTTTGATGTTATTTTGTATGGATGATCATTTGGAAGGAATCATGATTATTTGGGAGGAAACAAAATCAATTTGAAGCCAAAATATTGAATTTTTGAAAAGGAAGCAGCAAGGGCATTTTAGGCTTAATGGGGGGGGGGGGGGGGGGCAAGCCCCTGTGCCAACCTACTGTCAAAATGGTGCCCCTACACTGATTTTTGATGCAGTTGCGCTTGTGTTGTCCCGTGACGCGAATTTTGACCCAAAATTAGACTCTAAAGCTACATATATGCTAGGGTTTGTGGGGGGATGATATATACTGACTTTTGGGGGCTGAAAACATCTGGAAAAGCCAAGAAATTGGAAGAAAATTAAAGGCAAGAATCGACACAAAAAAGATTGGTCTTGAAGGCTAGAGAAGGATTGAAAATTGCACCTAAGTTTTCAATCTTTTCGCTTACTTTTATTTCTTGATTTTCTAAGATGTTGTTTAATTTTAGAATGATGTTTTTCAATTACGTTATGAACTAAATTTTTATTAAGATTGAAACGGAACCTATGTCTAGTTAAATTAATCTACTCTCGTTTCTAGTTGTTATTGATCTTATTTGAGTTGTTTGTCATATTTTGTGATTGATGTATGATTGTGTGGCCAACAATTAATTTGATAACCTAGATAAAATTGGGAGATAAATTCTAGGTTTAGATCGGAATATGATGACATGCGTCTAGTTTATTCTTCTTAAAATTAAATAGCTGAGTTTGTGTATAGGATAGGAATATACCTATATATTGTGTGTAACTTTTATGAGAATTTAAACTTAATGAATCTATTTCAACTTATTTTATATAGGAATATAGTAATTTAATTGGGAGGGATAATTTTATCTAATTATCGGAAGAGGTTTGATAAATAACTTTGAGTTCTCAGTTGACAACTTCTTTTGATCAATTAACTAGAAAGAGAGTTAGAAAGATTTATACGAAGCATTAGGAGAAATTGTAATCTTAAATTATTTTCTCTAGTACATTCAACCCTTGATTGTTAAGTTTGGATTTAGTCATTTCATAGTTCAATTCCAATTGTTTAAATAAAATTGAATTGATATAAAGTTAGTATTTGGATATTATTATCAATAATTCTCCGTGGGAACGATACTCTACTTATCACTTTATTACTTGTTGATCGTGTATACTTGCACGTAAATTGTCAATATCAAATTTGGACAACACTCCACGAATCTCAGTTATCCCTTCACTGGTCATGAAACATAGCATCTAGTGGTAAGTGGAAGTTATTGCTTGTATATGGTGTAGCCATAGTCTCCCCATAATGGCATTGTAAGGTGATGACATGTCCACTACTAGGACATCATCGTGAACCTGCTTACCTACAAAGCTGCCAAAGGGCCAAACTTGCATGCCATTGAAGCCAACAAGTGTGATCGTTGTTGGGAGAAGATCAATTTGGGTTTTTTTCCCAACTTCTTGAATAAGTTATAGTACATGATCTCTGTTGTGCTCCTTAGATCAATAAGCACACATTTCACTTCAAAATCATTCATGTTGAGAGTTAGGACAAGGGGGTCATTTTGTGGATGAACCATTCTTTCCAAGTCAGTATCTAAAAATGTGATAGGAATGATATCCGATTCTCCTATTTAACTATCAAGTGTGTGACCACCTTGGTGATCTGATTGCATAATATGCTGAAGATGACGAGTTGTTCAGTATTTCAACCGAGCTTGGACTAAATAAACTTGCGCTGGAAAGGTTGTGCTGAAGATGACATTTATGACTTTGAAAAGTTGGTCATCACGTGATTGAGACTAGTCATCTGGTTGGATTTGTTGTTTTGTCTGCTCCTTGGCAGACTTCTCTTTGTTTATGTACTAGGAGAGGTGGCCTTCCTTCCAAGTGGCACTTGAGCGACCGACAATTCTCTGTCTGATGGCTTTTGTCCTATTGGTAAGAACAATGGAGGCTTTGGTCTCGCTTCGAGGAGTCTCCTATCATCTTTGGTGGCCACCTAAAATATTTTTTCTCTTTTATCTTGTTCAGAACCCGATAGATAGGTTCCTTGAAGATTGTATTGACTTCTTGGTATCAGTCCCTCGTTCCCTTGGATATCCCATCACTCATTGATGGATTGGAAGTGTCGTATTCCTTCCTCTAGCTCTTCCTTGGCAAAGATGGTAACTGGTCGACTAGCCCCTAGTCGTCCTCCACCTTCACATACCTTTTGATATGTTGCCACAAGTGTGACATACTCCGAAGCGACCACATGGTAAGATGTTTCCTTAATTCATTTTTCCTAGGGGGCTGAAACAAAAAGAGACAACGAAGATCTTCTCATCATATTCTTCTATGTCGGCGTAGGTATCCAAGTACCTCGTGGCATACTCACAGAGAGTCTCTCCACATTTTTGGCATAATGCCAAAAGTGTGTCAATCGACATTGGCTCTCGACTATTGGTTGTGAATCGAAAGACAAACTCCCCGATGAGTTGTTTCCAAGAGAAGACCAAGTTCATGAGCATCCTATGGAACCACTTAAGAGCCAATCTCCCCAAGCTAGAGGGGAACATCTTACACATCAACGCCTCGTTGCTCATCCAAAGGACCTTATTTATAAAGGCCTTTATGTGGAGGACGGGATCAAACTTTCCATCATACAACTCGAAGGACGGAGGAAAGAACTTACGTGAGGCTCAAATTCTTGTGTGGACTAAACAAAAAGAGTCGTGGTCATCTTAAACGAGGTCTGCCTCGCCCTCTCTTTGGTCGAGTATACGAGGTCATCTTGAGTGACGTTACAGTGAAGATGGTTGATACCTTCATGGGCTGGCTCGAAGCACATACACTTTTTTCTTTCATAATCTTCATACCAATCATCTCGTTTAGAGTGATGAGTTGAACTCCTATGACGTTCTCTATGTTCCCTAGGAAAACGTTCCTGATGTGACTTTCCAAGACGAGGGTGATTCTTCCTAGGTGAAAGGTCCCTAGGAGAACATTGTGAAGTAGTTTGCCTCGGTGAGTACCTAACTCGATGCTGATCATGGGTCGAATAGCTCCTTGTTGGAGACTTGCTTCTGCGACGGGTAGATTAAGCCTCATCAAAGTGATCATTGTGGTGGTCGCTTTGATAAGGCGGGTGCTCAACTTGGCTAGCAAGTTTATTGCCCCTTTGGTGAAGGAACTCTTGCTTGAGGGCTTCTAGCTTCACTGTCTTCTATCTTATTGCCTCCTGGTAGGCCACCTCGGTAGCTAGTTCTCCTCCTGTACCGAGAGGAGATAGGTTGTGATGGAAAAGATGTTGTTCTTTTCTGGGCGCTTCCTGCCCATCTTGAAGTAATGCTTCGGCGGGAAGTTGTCGAGTTGTTGGTTCTCTCATCGGACATGGTTCAAAGCTTCTAGGTTGTCAGAAAACTAAGTCGTTTCCTATAGAATGCGCCATTTGTGTGCAGAGAATTTTGCACTATAAGCCACCACCTCGTACAAACGGAAAGAACGGTGAGGAAGTCTTAAGTGATCTACAAGACAAGAGACATTTAGGTGAATCGATGGCCAAAAGCGGTTAAAGGGACTCAAATACTTAACTCAGATCGCAAATTGAAGAAGAATATGAAGTGCATAGCTAGGATTGAATGTTCTTACCTGGTACCCGGACACATTTATTTATAGAGATAGGAAGTTGTATTACAAAAGAACCCAAACTCTATGTTGTGATAAAACCATTCTCATTACCAGTCCCTCAAAGTTTGAGATATATTAGGCTAGGACTCTTACTCCTTAATGTCTTATCCCCAACTCGTAATTATTCGGAATAGAGTTAGACTAGAACTTTAAGCCTTAGGTTGTACCTTTAGTCAAATAGGACTCGCCTAACAGATATAGGCAAGCAAAAGGTTTGGTAGCAAGGTACCTTCCATAGCCAAGAGGCCTGCCGATCAATATGTCACCCAAAGCAGTGTGCAAGAATCAATTTTAGATTTTCCTTCTGAGTTGGGGGAAAATTTATAAATTATATCCAGATTTCTCCGTTGGGTTGGGGGCAAAGTCGGTAATTCCTGCTTAAAAATTTGATGACTTCATGGTTGCAGGTTTTTTCGTTGGCAGTCTATTACACGGGTGAATTTGTTATAAATTGTCCCATCTTAAGGGATTTGGTGTAATTTTAAAAACAATAAAAGGTGTAGTGAAAAAATCAAAAACAACAATGAATGTTATTGTAATTTATCCTAAAAACAAGTGAAATATCAGAGTGACATGATAGGAAACACAGTACAGCGAGAAAAGACTTGTAGGTTGAAAAAGAAGCAAAAGAGAAACTCCCATTATAAGAAACACTTTATAGCGAGAAAAGACTTGTACGATGAAAAAGAAGCGAAAGAAAAACCGCCGAAATCAACTAACTTGGTGGACATGGCTTTTTTTTGACACTACAACATTTTATTGAAATGACTTCTTTTATATATGGTGGGCTCGTTCGGTTATGGGATTAAAAATATAAAGATTATATAAACTAATTCAATCAAATACAATATAATAGGAAAAAAAAATTAAATAGAATATTAAAATAATACATAATTTTATTTAATGTTTGATAATACACAACATATACGTTGGATAATAGTTATTTAATTTAATCAATTATTTGGATAGTAGTTATTAATTGTCAATGTATTATTATAATATATGTTAACCAATTTTTGTTTTTTTTTTTTTTTTTATTGTTGTTGTTGATCATGAATAAGGGAAAGGGTGATCAGCAAGTAATAAACCCCCTTAGGTGTGACCATGAAGGTCCCCCTAATGTAGAATATCTGGTTTGAGTTATATCTACTAACTTGGAAGGGCACTCCGTCATCATAACACCATTAAAGCCAAGTAATAAATTGTGTTGCTCCCGTGAATTAAACTCCGCTTAATAACTATATAGAAATTAAGAACAACCATAAACGGATATAACATATCATTAGACCACCAACTCAGATGGTCAAATAATTTTCTTTAATTTTTTCTTTTGTTCATAAGACTTATACAAACATGTGTCTGAATGAGAAAACACTAATTCATGTGATTAATACCCCCAATTTGTTATCAAAGGCTATTAGGATTTTGAATACACTACTTGAATTATTCAACCTATATAACAAGATTTTTTAAAATTTTAGAATGGATATAGGATTTTTAAAAACTTAAGAGAGACATGGGCTATTTCTGAGAAGTACCCTTGACCATAAGGTTGTTTCGTCAATGGAAGCAACAACCCCAAGTCAATGACCTTAGGAATTAGCAGTGGATCAGGGTGGTGGCTGGGAGGACTAGTTTTCACATCTGGGGGTGTTCATGGACCGGGCCGGGCTAGGCCCGTGAAATTTTTTTTTGGGTCTGACCTGCTTAGTGTAAGCCCAAACTCTTACCCAAGTGAGTTATCTGGCGGGGCAGGCTTTGGGTAGGAGTAGGTTATCCGCAGTCCAACCTGTGAGCCTATTAGGCGGGCTTGTGAGCAGGCTTGTTAGGTGGACTTGTTTGCGAACTTTTTTATATACATCTTTATTTAAAAATAATAAATATTTTTGTAACTTAATATTTGTGTTAATTATATTTTTGAATCAAAGTAAAGTCAACATGGATAAAAATAAAATAATTAACTACATCTAATAGAATGAATAAATCTCAACTACGTTGACACCTACTAACTTATCTATCATTTGTATTATTCTACCATTTAAAACTTATATGCTTAATACATGGAAAATAAAATAATACATTATTTATAATATCTAAATTTTTAAAACTTCAAATTTCGATATTGAGAGACTTATTTCAAAGTTTCAAATTTAATGGTCTAAAAATATAACTTTTTTTCAAAGGAAAGGTAGGATAGGCTGGGTTGGGCTTGCGGCGCGGGCTTTTGGGCAGAGTAATGGGTTTGGGAGCAAACACAAGTCCTCTTTTAAGGGATACTGGGCTCGGGCTTGGGCAGACCAACTATCGGGGCTATTTTTTTCGGGCCGGGTAACGGGACCCGTGGGTAACCCTGCCCATGAACACCCCTATCCACATCCGTGCACGTTTAAAAAAAGTTTGTTTATTCCAGTTAACGGAACAAGTTTTAATCCCTGCGATAAAAAAAATCAAAACAAATAAAGTATAAATTATATGTCTATATCACATAATATGACCAAAACCAAAAACAAAGAAATAAGTTGACAAAAGTTCATGATTCAAAATTTAAAAACCTTTAAAGTTATTGTTATATTTATATCTATATAATAAATCAGTAAGTAAGTTAAATCTTTATTCTCTGTACATTTTTCTTCCAAAAAATATCACATTACCTAAATTCTATCACATGTTTAATCATTTAATATTTTGTTAATTTATAGTTTAACACAACTTTTATTTCATACATTATCCATACACGATAGTGTACATATTTTGAAAAAATTTGGTCGAGATATGCATTTTAATAAAATTTTGATACTATTTTTTTAAAAAAATAATAGGTAGAAATTAATTTTAAATGATGTAAACAAAGAAATTAATTTTAAATTTGGTATAGTGGAATCAATTTTTTGAACGCTAGAATTCTATATTTCATCGTACTTTTAGCCACGAGTTATAATTAGTATATATATAAATATAATGAGTTTAGAGGGGCAAGGCGGAACGGGGCAAGGATAGGTTTCAGTCAATTGCCGCATGGATTTATACTGATATCCCCCATATATATCCACCATTCAAAAAGTATGGTTTATCTCTAGTCCAAACAAGACAGATATGAACGAATCTCTATTTTTTACCGGTCTACTATTATCCCAAGCAATGCTATATGAACGTAAAAAGTGTACTTGAAAATTACAACAATTGATTTCATTATGAGTCCTAGCATTTATTGAAACTCATTATATATTTTATAATTGTGATTATCAAATATACATTTTAAATTCAAATATCATTTCCTCTTTCATCTACATATGACTCGCTTTTTAAGTTTAAACTATGAATTTCATATAACAACCCTACCACGCACTTGTCCCATTATATAAGGTGCATAGTATGAGTAGGGGTGTCCATGGATAGGGCCGAGGTTAGGCCCCGCGAATTTTTTTTGGTCGGACTTGTGTAGTGTCGGTCTAAATCCTTACTCAAGTGAATTATTGGGGTGTGTCGGACCGAGCTTCAGGTAGGGATAAGTTACTCGCAGCCTAACTGGCCTTTTTATATACAATTTTATTTAAAAATTATGAATATTTTTATAACTTTATGTAAAAATAATGAAATTTTTATTAGGAGATGAACTACATCAAATAGAATGAATATATCTCAATTAAGTTGACGCTTACTCACTTATTTGTCATTTGTATTACTCTACCCTTTAAAACTTATATGATTAATACATGGAAAAGAAAATAATACATTATTTATAATATTTAAATTTAAAAAATTTTAAATTCTGATATTGAAAGATTTATTTTAAAATTTTAAATTTAATGATTTAAAATTATAATTTTTTTTCCAAGGGAGGGTGGGCTGGGCTGGGCTTGGTAAGCAGGCTATTGGATCGGGTTTTAACGGGTTTTTTTAGGTAGGCTATTGGGTTGGGTAATAATTTTGGGGGCAAACTCAAACTTTCTTTTTAAGGATATTTGGCTCGGGTTCAAACGGACCTATTTTTTTTGGACCGAATAATAGAACCCATGGGTAACCCGGCCCATGAACATCCCTAAATATGAATAACAACTTATTTTTTAAAAAATATTATAATTTGATAAATAATTTTAAAAATATTATAATTTGGTAACTTTATTTTAAATTATCGTAAATTCATACTTTATTCTCAAAAATCATCCAATTAATCATGTCCGACGTGTTCTCTTAATCGACCCCCCTCCCCTGCCATATCCGACGTGTCATCACTTGATCGAGTAACGTACAAGAACCATGAAAAGTGTCAACCACCTCATCAAATAAAGGCGAAACCCCCAAACCCAGAAAGGTAGATGAATTTCAGAGAGTTGAAACACAGTAGACTCCCTTCTCTCTCTCTCTCTAAGACACCAAAGCGAAGCTTCTTAAACACGTAATCATTGTTCGTTGGTGAAATAATATATATACATACCTACATACATACATATAGATATAGTGTGTATATGTGTGATTGCATGTGACTAGAGAGCATGGGATGCACTGGATCGTCGCCTGCCAAAGGAAATGGTCAGGTTTCAAATCTTCTCTTGAATTTTCTGGTTCTCTGATATAATTTCTTTTTGTGTGTGTGCGTGTGTGTATGTGTGAATTTGATTAGTGGTGTTTTTTAATTATACGCATTTGTCGTCTTAAAATCTTGCAGTTATTGTGTGTATATGTGTTGATGATTGAGATTTGACTTGGGAATCGTTTGTTTTTAAGCTCAATTTATCGCTTTATTATTGTTTGTTTTTTTTGCATTTCAGTTTGTAACCAAACGTACCCTAAATGTTTGCTGTTGATGACGCACTCGATTGACTGTTTAAGTAAGGTCTAGTTTGGGTAATGTTGTTATGGCTTCTAGTTTTTCTAGAAAATTGGTTGAATTAATTTGTTGATCTAATTTTACTCAAATTTGAGTCAACATTCAAGTAAAAAAGCTTGATTGGATACAATACACTGCAATGGAAAAATTTAAAAGTAAAAGAAGATAAACCCAAATTTAAAGAATGATAAAACACTTCTAGCGTATTTTTCATTGTATATCTATTTATTTAGGTTTAAAAATCTTAAGAAACACATTTTTTTCTGAAACTAGAATTACAGAGTGGGTTTTACGAAAATTTAAAGCAGAAAATGAAAGTAAAAAAACAGATCCTGCACATGATCCGAATTTTAGTTTTTCAAAGACTTGGTTAACTCGAACATATGCCTTCTTTCAGTCCTAATGTGATTGACTTCAGAAAATTATTACTCCAGGTTGTGGGCTTAAGAAATTTAATAGAGTGAGTGCCACAGAGTGGCAGTTCAACAGATTGTGATGTATACAAGAGGACACTTAGAAAAAAACAACACCAAAAATAGAATAACACTATACCCAGTCCAGTATGTAAATCGTCCAATAAATACAGGAGTCTGCCTTGCTTGCTTGAATGATAAACTATATGTATCTCTTCTTGTCATGGTCCCGTTGGTTTGACTTGACACTAGCATCTTCAACTTTAATTGAGCTAATCTTCCCTAGAATTTCAATCGGAATAACCAAATGGCTTCAGTTGGGTATTTGGTTTTGGCTTGTTCCCCGGAATCAGTTTTAGTGGATAATATACCTTTTCCCATTTTGATCCATGTGCAAAGCAGTTGGAGTTTGATCAGATTAATTGTGCTATAACTACTGAAAAAAGCAGCTTAAACTAAACTGGACTACTGCTTAAATTACCTGGGTTTGATCCACGTGGCTGAAAGTATGGAGATTGGTGAATTAATTTCAATTGTCAAAACACCCTGTGCAATTCAAGTTCTTGTGAATTATACAAGATGGCACTCAATAGCAATAACAAAGTGACACTATGCCCCCATTCCATTTCCACCGCATAAATCATTATAAAGCAAACCTAAGGGGCACCTTTCTTTGCTAGTTCTATAGACTATCATGAGTCATGACTTCCTTATGGTCATGGTGTGATTAGTTTTTTCTCATGTAACTTGACATTGTTGCGACTTCATCTTGAATGAGATGGAAAACTATTTGGAGTTTCAATTAATGCTCCTGAAAGGGTTCCAGTAAGTATTTTGGCTTTTCAATTTGGTCCAATGTTACTCTATGAGTTACATATTTAGAGCAACATATTTTGTAATAATGCCACATATATTTCTTTACTGGTGAATTGCTTGTATTTGTGTGTACCTCCACTGTTGATGATGTAATTATCACAAGACATTTTTTGTGTAATTGGCCCAAATTTGTATGTTCCACTAGAATTTACCTATTTATATTGTTCTTACTGTTCAAGTCCACAAAACTTGTAAGGTCTGCTGTGAAGTAAATAGAAATGGTGAGGTTGACATGGCAAAAGAGTGTTGAATTTTGGATACCAAACGTGAGGCATCAGTTGTAGGTTGTAGCTTTCTATATAAAAAGATGATAGATGTGATTGTAAGAAATTGCTAAGAACACGTGAGGCTGGCTTTCAGTTTAATTCAATTTGTCGTGAGAAATTGCTAGAATCACATTAGACCTGCTTTTATTTTGGCTTGTTTTGTCCAAACTACCTCTTGTCCAGTGTTGCACTTCAGGGAGATGATCAGAATTTCCATGAAGTTCATGTTTCCTTTCATAGTGTGTTTGTGTGTGTGTGAATTGGTGTTTAGTTTTTTTTCTGGCTTTGTGTCTGATCTGTTAGCTTGTGTTGGTAATTTAACTGGTTTAGATCATGACCTTGAAATTTTTTCACAGTAATTGAAGCATGAGAATATGCTCAAAGTCTTGAATCCTTGTACTTTGTTCAAGTATTTTTTCTTTTTATCTGCTCACAGAAACTGCTAAGAAAATACGAAAACCAAAGCCGTGGAAGCACTCTGAACCAATAACAATGGCACACCTCATGAAGATGCGCGATGAGTTCTGGGACACTGCTCCGCATTATGGTGGCCAAAAAGGTATTTTAGGCCATATGTTTTCTTATTTTTTATAGTAATTTTCATAGAATATCTAACATTAACATTGATATATAGTTCTCAATATGCACGGATGGTTGTAATTGGTTAAATTACCTCATAGCTGAAAACCTTGTCCATTCACTGACTATGCAACCTGTTCATGAACACATGAGCTCAGTTCGGTTTGCTTGCCAAGTAACCAGATTGAAAAAAAAAATACTAGTTTTATTTCGAGGGGAAGATATTGAACGTACAATTGAATCTGAAAATATGAAAAAAAAGAAGTGGAGAATGGATTAGACAATGACTTCTAAAACGTAAGGTATGCACTGGAATTGTTGGACCACAAAACAAGTAGCCTCCAATTCGTAGAGGTGAATCTGATGATCCTGTGGTTAGATCTTCAAATGTGTTATCCCCTCAATAGATCTAAGCTCGTGATTTAATGCCTGGTCCAACGGGGGTGAGTTTGGTTACCCTGGTTTGCACCAAGCTCAGCGCGGACAGTTTTTCATCATTAACATTTGGGATAGATATATAACTTTATAGGCGAGGGTGGGCCTTAGCACAGTGGTAAGGTTATATAATTCATTGTAACTTGTACATCAAGAGTTATAGTCGTAAAAACAGTCTCTGCCTACAAAAGCAAGGCTATGTGTGTCTGACCCTCGTACTCATAGCGGAAGCCTCGTTGCACTAGGCCACCCCTTTTTTATACAATTCTTATGGGGCTGCTATATGCAACAAGTTAGATATATTGTTACTATTTTTTGTTTTTCTGTTAATATCTTCTCCCTACAACCTCTAATTTGAATTGAATTAAATCCTAAAATTTTGGAAGAGAGAGGAGAAGAAAAGAGAGAAGAGAAAAAGGGGGGGGGGGGGGGGGGGAGTGTAACCTGGAGGTGCCAGCATGCTGTGCTTAAGGAGAACTGAGCAGAGGAGCCCCTCCTTTCTCGTGGATGTGAGTGAGAGAGAGTAACCTACAGGTGCCACTGTGCTGTGCTTGTGTAGAATCTAGTAGAGAATCCTCTCTCCCTCTTCTTTTTTTGGGGTGGGTTGTGGGTTTGGGTTTTTTTTTTTTTTTGGGGGGGGGGTGCGGCGGGCTGTTATAGATGCTGAACATTAAAAACTAGTTTGTCAAAAGTAGTGAATACATTAGATGCTTGGTAATGCTGTAATTAAAAAATCCAATGCAATTCCGATAGACTTGAGTTTGGTTACCCTGGCGTGCACCAGGCTCATTGAGGCCAATGCCTTCATCATTAAGATTATGGATAAATATCTTGCTTTTGTAGATTTTTGTTGTGACTGTTTATCTCTATCCCTGCAAACTCTAATTTTTGTTCTGATTGGTTGTACATGTCTCTGCACTTGATGGTGGTGGTTTTGTAGAACATTCTTGCATTGACATTCACTCGTGCACAAAGAAACGTTGCGAATGAGGTTAGCATATGAAAACTTAATATCTGAACAACAAATATTGTTTTTTTGTCAGAGATTTGGGATGCACTCCGAGCTGCAGCTGAGGCTGATTTGGCCCTTGCACAAGCAATTGTTGAGAGTGCTGGTGTTATTGTTCAAGCCCCTGACTTGACAGTCTGCTATGATGAAAGAGGTATGTAATCCATTTGCAACTTAATATATTCATGATTGTATTTGGGCGTCAAAATTCTAGTCAGCTTCTGGACCTTAAATTCCAGGTGCAAAGTATGAGTTGCCAAAGTATGTGTTGAGTGAACCGACCAATTTGATCCGCAACAGCTGATAGTGAAGAGATTACCGAGTTCTGTGCTTTACAAAGACTGTAAATCATGTAAATTGGTCTCGTACATTCTGATTCTAAAATTCATCAACTTAAGTTCTGCAAGATGCTGCTCATCTTCCAAATCCACTTCCAAAGTTCATGTGCTGCGATCACAGAAACAACAGGTAAGTCTTTATTGTGGGTTTTCTAGGGATCTATCTAACTGGAATTTGTATCATAACATTACTTTTGAATGAAGATACTATTGTTACCATGATTATATTGTTGCTGCAGTCTCGTCGTATTGGTATACCAAAGGAATCTAGATATGAGATTTGATTATATCTAAAGCTGAAGTCAGCTAGTTACTAGTTAGCTTCCGAAATATGATACTTGCTTTGATTATGGTTTGTTTGAGTCACCTTCTAAAAATATATTTGTTGTGTTGAAAAGAAAAAATAGAAAATAGGAAAAAGATTAAAAAAAAATACGAGGAAAATGAATTTAGATACATGAGGTTTTCCTTCACAACAAGATGAAAAATAAGAGATACTACGAAATCTTTTAATTAAATGTTTGTATTTTTCAACACATCTCTTCAGGTGCAGACTCGATACGGAGCCAAGGACCTGAAAGTTTTTTGATTATTAGAGTAATAGCTAGATTCGAATGCATGGCCTTTTGCTTGATGCCCAAATGCACTAATTTCGATTACATTTATCTGCATTCATTTGTACGTTGTTGTGAAATCTGAGTTGATCCATTCCTGAATTGAAAGTTGTGACTACTAGATAGGCTTGTTTTATAGGGAGCTTGTAGATTAAACAGTCTGTTGCATGGTGTTTTGCATACATTAGCCTACAAGTTTTACAGGAAATTGCAATCTACAAAACAAAGGCTAAGAGAGTGGAATAGAGATCACTTCAGCAACTGCACCAAAAGAATCCAATTCATCAGGAACAAAATTGATTTGATCCAACAATCACAGCCCACCCATGCACGCCAGATAACCTTCTGGAAGAAAAAAAATCCTCAAATTTGATTTAGCAGAGCAGCTAAATCGTGAAGAAATTCTATGGCAACAAAGATCAAGAGTGCAGTGGACGAATACCAAATATTTTCACGATACTACAGTGATCAGAGGGAGAAGAAACTCAATTTATTGCTTTAAACATCCTGATGGAAACTGCATCACTGAAAGAACAGAAATGGGAAGTCAATTCGTAAGTCACTTACAATCACTATTCTCCACTTCTGAACCTCGAGTCCTAGCTGATCTTGACTCTCTCATCTCACTTATAATAACCTCTGAATATTACCCCCAACTATGCTCAATCCCGTCCTATGAAGAAATCAAGTCAACTCTCTTTGCCATGCCCTCTTTCAAAGCTCCTGGACCCGAGGGAATCTCACCTATTTTCTATAAATCCTATTGGAACACTGTGGGAGATGATTTGGACATGGTGAGGAGTTTCTTTTTAGGAGGTCGCATGGTTTCTGAACTTAATGCAACAAACATTTGTCTAATCCACAAATCAGATAAGTTTGCATCAATCGAGCAATATAGGCATATCAGTCTTTGTAATATTCTACATAAACTTTTTTCAAAAATACTTGCAAACAGGTTAAGACCCACCACACATAGATCAAATCATTGCTCCAATTCAGACAGTATTCATCCCGGGTTGAACAATAGTGGAAAATATTGTACTTACCCAAGGGATTGTTCATCGAATGAAGAAGAAGGAAGGAAAAGGAGCATTGATGTTATTGAAAATCAACATGGCCAAGGCAATCGATTATTGAATGGCCCTCTATGCTAAAAGTACTCACACTCATGGGTTTTCCTCCATCCTTCATTTTCTCCATAGAGCAGTGTATCTCCACTCATTTTTTCTCTATTTTGATCAATGGTGGTCCTATGAGAATATTCTCTAGTCAGCATGGCCTGCGACTAGGTGACCCTTTATCTCCATTCCTCTTTATTATCAGGGTTTCTTCATAGGAAACAATCACAAGGTGACATAAAATGCATTCGTATAGTGAGCAATTACGACCCTCTGTTCCACCTAATGTTTGCTGACGATCTCCTAATCTTTGGTAGAACAAATCAAGAAGAATCGAAGGCTATATATGATTGTCTGGATACCAATGAATCATGGTCTGGACTCTGGACAAAAGGTAAACAGGGAGAAATCAAGAATTCATTACAGTCCCAATGCTTTTAGGGAGACCTTCAGATCTGTCAAACACATCCTTGGTCTCAAGAAGTATACTATTGATACAGTCTACCTGGCACTTCCCTTGCACATTGGAAGATCAAGGAATCAATCTTTTCAGTCTAACTTGGAGAAATTGGATAAAAAATTACAAGGGTGAAAATCCAAAGTATTCAGGAACTACATCTGTATGACTTGAAATATTTG
The DNA here is from genome assembly GCA_963454935.2 of Ilex paraguariensis. Classification (NCBI taxonomy): domain Eukaryota; kingdom Viridiplantae; phylum Streptophyta; class Magnoliopsida; order Aquifoliales; family Aquifoliaceae; genus Ilex; species Ilex paraguariensis. The sequence goes on along the minus strand of CAUOFW020001725.1, from coordinate 494,558 downwards.
TTAGTGAAAAAGGGATACAAACTAAGTGTATAGTTCCGTATATATAGCCAATGAAAGTTACAATAAGGATAAAAAGGTAAAAAGAGAAAACTTTAGAAACCCTAGGCTACTACTATATCTCCAACACTCCCTCTCAAGGTAGGTGTAAAAATGTCAACTAAGTCAAACTTGACAACAGAATCCTGAAGAATGGATAGAGTGACAAGTTTGGTAAAAATATCTGCAACCTGATCACTAGTCCTCACAAACGATGGAGTGACAATACCACTACTAACCTTCTCCCGAAGAAAGTGAACATCGATCTCTATATATTTCGTCCTCTCGTGTAATACAGAGTCAAAAACAAGCTAAATAGTAGATCGATTATCACAATATAATGTAGATGAAGAAGTCACTGAAAATCCCAACTCGCCAAGAATCGATCGTAGCTAGATAATCTCACATGTGTCAAGTGTTAGTGCCCGATATTCTGCCTTTGCTGACGAGCGAGAGACAACTGACTGATTCTTGCTCTTCCAAGAGATAAGATGAGTCCCTCAAAAAGCACAGAAACCTGTAGTAGATTGACCATCACATGCTCTCCCATAATCTAAATCTGAATAACAGGCTACAGAACCAGTTTGAGATCCTGATGCATAGAACAACCTAAGTCCAGGACAAGACTTGAGGTACCAAAGAATATGATAAACTGCATCAAGATGAGGCTGACATGGTCTGTGCATGAACTGACTAACTCGGCTGACAGCGAATGAAATGTCTGGCCTAGTGTTGGCTAGGTAGATAAGTCTACCTACCAACCTCTAATAGACAGACGCATCTCTCAACTCCTCACCTTCAGCAGTAAGTTTCAGGTTTGGAATCATGGGTGATGATGCCATTTTGCACCCCAGCATCCTAGTGTCTGAGAGAAGATCTAGAACATACTTTCTCTGAGAAAGAATAATACCTCTATTGCTATGGCCAACCTCAATCCCAAGAAAGTATCGCAAAAATCCAAGGTCCTTCACATCAAAGGCCTTCCCAAGGTCTACCTTGACCTGCGCAGTCCCAAAAATATCATCTCCAGTAATAATAATATCATCAATATATACCAAAAGGATGACACACTGTCCAGAAGTATTCCGTCGAATGAAACAGGTATGATCAAAATGATATCTGGTAAACCCTAAACGTATAACTTCATCACTAAAGCGAGAGAACCAAGCTCGTGGTGACTGTTTCAGTCTATAAAGAGACTTACGCAATTGACATACCTTTCCAGCATACTCTCCCTCACCATGAAAGCCCGGTAGTGCATCCATATAAATAATCTCGGCCAAATCACCGTGAAGAAATGCATTCTTCACATCCAACTGATGAAGAGGCCAAGAGTACTCCGCAGCCAAAGAAATAATCAGTCGAACAGTAGTCAATTTTACCACAGGGGCAAAGGTAGCACCAAAATCATGACCTGACACCTGAGTAAAGCCTTTTGCTACAAGCCTAGCCTTGTGACGATCAATAGTATCATCCACAAGAAACTTCAGGGTGTAAACCCAACGACAGCCAACAGTCTTCATCCCTGAAGGTACAGAGACAAGATTTCATGTATGATTACGCTGAAGAACTTTCATCTCTGTCTGTATGGCAAGAACCCACCGGGGCTCCTACATAGCCTCTGAAATAGAGCGAGGAACCGACGTATCTGATAAGGCCATACTATAAGCCCGAAATGTAGAAGACAGATCACCATAAGAAACATAAGCACAGATCGGGTATAAAATCCTGGCAGTCTAACCATAACGAATAACTGGGTGACGATCACGCCGCGGATAACGACGCTCTAAATCATCATCCTCCACTGACAATATCTCATCAGGTAAAACAATTGGCTCCGTACCTGCAATCTCATAAGTACTAACAATAGGTGCATCAATATGCTCAACAAACTAAGAAGTATTACCTGCATCGCTTGAGGTAGATGGGACATCAGTAGGGGGATGAGAGCGAGTGCGATGAATATAAACCTGCAACGGAAGAGAGACCGGTGACTCTGTACCAGGGATGAGTGGCTCTAGAGGAAAAGAGACCGATAACTCTGTAGTGATAGGGAGCAATGACTCTGGCTCTGAGGGTAATGAAAAATCAAAGGAAGTATCATCTACTAGAGAGGCAGACACAGGACTGGAAGAAAAATAAGGAATATGCTCAAGAAAGGTAACATCTAGACTGTGATACATACGACGCCTAACAGGATCATAACACTGATACCCCTTAGACTGATTGCAATAGCCCACAAAGACATTATAAATTGCTTTATCATCAAGCTTATAACGAGTAGGAGACCGATCCTGAACAAAACATATGCATCCAAAAACACGAGGGGGGATCGAAAAAAGTGTTCGCTCAAGAAATAAAACCTGTAAGGGAGCCCTATGTTGAAGAACACGACTCGACGTACGATTGCACAGAAAGGTAGAAGTCAAAACAGTAAAATGCCAATAAGATTTTGGCATCCCCATGTCTCTAAGCATACGACGTACCATTCTTATCAGACTCCTATTTTTTCTTTTAGCAACGCCATTTTACTCAGGAGTATATGGGCAAGTGCGTTGCTGAAGGATACCTTAAGAAGAAAGGTGAGACACTAAAGCATCAAACACATATTCCTTGGCATTATCTGAACGAAGAGCACGAACAATGACATCAAATTGTGTCTTAATCATTTGTAGAAACTGAGTGATTATAGGGAGTACATCGGACTTCTTCTGCAAAAGGTAGACCCAAGTATAACGGGTATGGTCATCTATAAATGTCGCATTGTATCAGGCACCTGACAGAGGAGTAACAGGATAGGGTCCCCAAATATCATAGTGTATTAAGTCAAATGACTTGGGTGACTGGTGCATGCGAGGAATATAGTTGGTCCTAACATTTTTTGATAGGGAACAGATAGCACAATTAAGTTTACCACCAACACAAGCATTGCTCAAATTAGGAAATAACATACATAAATATTTAAAATTTGTATGTCCAAAATAGTCATGCCACAATTAAACAGTTTGTGACGAAAAATCATAACGACAATTACTAGGTAAAATACTAGCATGCAAGTTAGGAACAAATAAAGATAAAGCAGGTATAAGTGATGTAGGTGGAGGAACTGGTGAAATTGGAGGCGGATCGCCTAGATAATACAGTTCATCTCTCTCATGTCCCCCGATAATAATCCTCCTAGTACTCAGGTCTTGCAAATAACACGAATCAGATAAGAACACAATTGCACAGTGAAAATCTCTAGCTAACTGATGTACAGATAATAGATTCATGGCTAACTTTGGCGCATGAAAAATCGAACGTAATATAAAGTCATCTGGGAGGCGGACTGTACCCCTACTAACAATAGGGGCATGTGTCCCATCTGCTAACTGAACCTGTGTATGTAACTGCTCGTCAAAAGTGGTGAAGTGATGGGCCTCACCTGTTATGTGACCATTCGTGCTCAAGTCCAGCATCCAAAGGGGAGACGGACTGGCACAAGCATGAAATACACGAGGTACCTGTAGTGGTGGCTGTAATAGTAGTCGGACTCTGAGAAGTTAAAGTGGACATAAGTGTATCCAATCGGGAAATAATAACATCCATATTATTCTATCAAAAAGGAGCAGTAGTAGGAGTAGTGGTAGTAGATAGTGGTATCTCAGCAATAGCAGCAGTACGGCCACGAGGAGGCGGCTTAAACTCTGGATGGAGCTTCCAGCAAGCAGCCCTGAGATGTCCTAGTCGGCCACAATAATCACACTAACGAGAATCCTCCTGTCTGCGCTGATCTGGGGCACCCTGACGGCGCTGGTCCGAGCGCTGCCCACCCTTGACTAAGGATCCTAAACGAGACCTTGCAGCTGCTGCAAGGGTCATATGATTAGCTGGAAGAGTCAAAGCCGCAACTAGAAGTGATGTAATACGGACGCGGCGCTCATGCTGCTCAATCATCGTATACACCTCATAAAAAGAAGGAAGCGTCAACATCAATAAGAACTGGTAACGAGGTCCCTCAAACTCATCACGAAACCCCATAAAGAACTTGTGAATCCTATCTTCTTGCTCTCGAGTATGCGAGAATGCTGTTCCCTCGGGCTTTATCTTTAGAATAGCCGCAAGAGGACGTAGAGTCTCATACTCAAGTTAGCGCTGAGTCAAATAGTCATAATAATCATGAACGGTTATATCTCCCTGTCGAGCATATGAGAGCTCTTGAGAAAGCTCATAAACACCTACTCCTCGTCCTGACTGGGAATACATCTCTGATAATGCGCTCCATAGCTTCGAAACAGAGTTATGAAACTGGTGAATCCTGCAAACAGATGGCTCCATCGAGCCAAATAACCATCCAAGAATAGCGCAGTTCTCAAAGAACCATGTAGAATATCCAGGGTCAGCATCAGTTGGCTTTGGGTGAGATCCCGTCAGCCAACCAAGCTTCTCTACACGGCCTAAGAAAAGTTGGAATGAGCGAGACCACTCAGCGAAGTTACGACCATTCAACAACTGTGTCATAACTTTCTGAGAGATCATGCCCGGTATTGCTGGTAATGCAACTGTGCTAGTAGGTACTGTATACTGGTCGAACATAAAAGTGGAAATACTAATAGATGTCTCAACAGTAGGAGTCTCAACAGTAGGAGTCTCAACGGTAGAGGTGTCAACAGTGGGAGTCTCAAGTCCCTCAGTAATAGTCATATCAACAATAATACTAGGGCACCCGTGACAGAAAAACAACTCTAAGAAAAATAGAGGGATAAAATAAGGGAGAACAATATACTTCCAGTCGAACAGTAGCGACATATAAAGAATGTCTAAAAAGCTCCCAAATAATCAAGTCACGGTGCCCAAAAATTAGATAAATATAAATAAATGATCTACTGCATCAAGAGCATATTAACGGAGAAGAGGATTCAACCCCTCTTAAAAAGTCATACGATCCCAAATAATCCAACGTACGAAGATAAAACACGAAACTGTGACAAAGAGCGCGTCACAGCAGTGGGCTGGTTCACTGGTGTGAGTACTGTGTTGGGTCAGTTGGCGTTGATGGGTTTTGGGTTTATGAGTTGCTGATTATCAGTGGGTTTTGGATTTATGTTTGTCAGTGGGTATTTTTTTTTTGTTTTGGTTTCGGTGGAGTGGGGACAGTATCTAGGATTGTCGGTGTGGGTTTCTTTGCTAGTTTGTTAGGCAGTCGGTGCAGTGGGTTTTTTTCGATAGGCAGTCGGTGCAGTGTATACCTCCGGTCGGTGTAGTGGAGTTTGTTGTTTTGCTGGTCTAATGGAGGCAGCCGGTGTAGTGGGGTTTTGGTAGGTGGATGCTGTTTGGAGCTGCTGGGATGGGTTGGGCAATATGCCAGTTGGCAGTTTGTATGCCTGTTGAAGGTGGAAGGTGGAAGGTGGTTTGGCAGTATGATTATGGTGGAGGATAGGGTTAGGGTTAGGGTTAGGATTTGATTCTGATACCAACTTGAAATATTTGTTAGTGAAAAAAGGATACAAACTAAGTGTAAAATCCCGTATATATAGTCAATGAAAGTTACAATAAGGATAAAAAGGTAAAAAGAAAAAACTTAAAAAGTCCTAATAAACTATGCTGCTACTATATCTTCAACAGCATGCAATACTATAATAACATTATAACCGATCTAATCAATTTTATTTAAAAAAAAATAGAAATTGATAATTCTATAATATAATTAAATGTGTAAATGTCTAAAGGGATTAGATACATACTTAAATAAATGACAAATTAGATATTTAAAAGACTTATAGAATAAATTAATAATTAAATCTAACAATAATTAAAATACGGATTAATTATTCGATACATAATTTATTATTTACATCGTGCATTGCTATAATTATCAAAAGAAGATTGGGTAAAAATATGGAAGACTCCTATTCATGAAAGACAGTCTTTTTATGGAGAATGTCTTCTAAAGGTCTACTTATCAGAAGTCTATTAGCTTCAAGGTTTCATGTGGATGATTGGCGCCATTTTGATATCTCAATATGGATTCATAATTTACTAAATCCAAACCTTTTATTTGGATCAAGACAAATCAAAGGCCATGCGATTATACTTTTTGCCGCAATCCTGGTAATTAGGCTATTAAAATATAATATAAAAATATGTAAATTAATACAATAAATTAATAACACTAAAAAAAATATAATAAATTTGATAATATAAACATGTAAAACGATGTCATTTTATGTTAAATATATTATTTTTAAAAAAAATTAAATATATCTGGGGGTCGGATAGAAATGCATAATTTTTATTGATATTTCGCCTTCTTATCTACAATTTAACAGAATAATATGACCGAAATTTTATGAAATTTCAATAATCATGAACGGGTTGGGTAGAAATGATGTGGAACGGATCGAGTGGGCGGAATTTTGAACGTCTCGAGGCTTACGTCACATTGGAAGGTGATTCTCAGAGCATCATTCATGCAGCAACGCAACGTTGGAGGAGATAAGGGTTCATTGGTCCATTTCTTACATCATCCATGACATAAAGAACTATCTGGCTAGTCATCTGGATTGGAGCGTGAACCATATACCATGGGAATCTAACTCAACAGCTTACGCTTTGGCAAGATGTGGATAGGCTATGCATTTCACAGGATCCTTAGCAATGGATGCTCTTCCACAACATGCCACACAGAATGTATCCTTGTGGATGGACGTAGCATTAGATAGATTTTATTAGTACTTAGTTTACTTTATGCCTTCTTTTCCCTGTACTTCTTTATTATCGAGCAAAAAAAAAAAATCAAAATAGTTGGAATCAACCCTAAAATGTTATGATCGATCCTGAATGTAAAGAGCAATCTCAAATAACTTAATTTATCTTAATCTCACTAAATTAAATTATAAGATTTGGTAGTATTTAATAAAATTAAAAATTGAATACTGAATTTTAATAATTCACACTATTTGGTATCCATACAAATTTAGTATTGAATTGGATCAGATTGTTTGACAAATATAAAAAGGTGAAGTTTGAAAATTATTATTATTATTATAATTTTGTCTTTCTCTTTAACTATTTCACCACAACTACCTTACTTTTATCACCACTATTGTGATGGTGGTGGCGACGATAATAGTGGTGACAATGACAGCGACACAATAGTGAAAGCGGTGATGGTAGTGGTGGTGGTGGTGGCACAATAGTAATGGTGACGATGATACAATGATAGTGGTGGTAACGGTGGCATAATAGTGGCGTGATGGTGACACAATGGTGATGGTGGTTGTGATAGCATAATGGTGGTGGCGATGGTCGTGGTGGCACAATAATGATGGCAGTGGAGGTGACATGACAGGGATGATGGCGGCAACTTAATTGTGGTGGTGGTGGCGATAGAATAATGATGATAATAGTGATAATAGATGATGGATATTAAAAAATTATGAGTGTAAAGTGTATTGAGAATATATTTTCTCTTTTATGAAGAATTTATAAAATTTTTATTAACATTTTCAACATTAAAGTGCTAAATAAGTGACTTGTTACTTAAAATTTTAGTTTATTTTAAAAAATATTTAAAATATTAAGTGATATAAATTTTATATTATTAAAAAAAATTAATTTATTAAACACTTAACGTATTTAATTTTAAACATTAAATGATATTATTAAACATCGCTTACTCATATCCATTCGGTTTGGTATCTTACATAAAATGGAGAAATTTTTGCATGGGTTATACACATCAGGTGGCAGGCCCATGTGGTGTGTATAACCAATAACAAAGTGACACATGAATACCTTGTCAGCTCTAATACACCTCAGCACTTTAACAAATTTTTCCCACCGGTTAGTTAACTCCGTCACTGCCAAACGAATTCCAAGAAATATGTCTGTAGCAATGTCTACAATACCAGCAATTTCAAAAATTCTACTATTCTACTTCTACCACTTCATCTTCACACTTCACCGGTAATTTCAAAATTCAAAACTTTTTAAATCTCTCTCTCAAACCATTTTCTCCATCTTTATTTCTTCCTTTTGTTTCTGTTGAGGAACTAGTTGTGTTTATCTTGGGTTAACTTGAAAAACAACGAAGAGGGAAAAGGATGTCGGGTCAATAATCGGCGACCACAAGCAACCACCAATCGTTGACAACAACTGAGCGCTGACCGATCTGCAGGAGCAAGTAGTAGATCTCTCTCTCAAGGGTCTGAGCTTTTGTTTGGATCTGAGGGCAACTTCCAGACCCAGCAAACCCAACTAGGGAAAGCAACTAATTGTAGATGGTGCATCCAAAGGAAACCCAGGCAGCGCAGGAGGAGGTGTTGTGGTAAGAAATCAGTGGGGAAGAGTTGTCCTTGCAGTTGCTTTGACAATGGGGTGTGTACGAATATGGAAGCAGAACTTCGAGCTTCGATGGATGGGTTGCGATTAATTGAGCAGTATGGGCTGTCAGTCTATCAAATTCAAGTAGAAGCAAATTCAGAGGTGATAGTTGGTATGGTTATGAAAGGGCATTTGAGGGCATGAAAATATTGGGGTTTGTTGAGGCAGATTAAGAGGTTCTTGGACATACTGAATTTCAGTCTGATTCATGTGTACAGGGAAGCCAATTATTTGGCTGATTTTTTTGCTAATTGGGCTGTGCAGAATGGGTGTTCTGCTGATTTTTCCCCTTCATTGAATATTCCTTCGCAGGAAAGGATGTTGCTGCTGCATGATCAACAGGGGTGTAAGGTGTTAAGGAAGAAGACGTTGATTCTTTGATTTTATTGGTTTAGCTGTTGTATACGCAGGCCTGTCTGCCTTTTGCGCTGATTGTAAATTCTTTGATTCATGAAATAAAGTTTTGATTTATTTAAAAAAAAAAAAAAAGGAAAGCAACATTCCCATGGTTTGAAGCATCGTGTGCAAACTCTAAGGGTGATATGTAGGAGTACTTTGAAGACATTATTCATTATTATAGCATCGTGTGCAAACCCTGCTCGATCACAAGCTTCACAAGGACATTGTTCATTTCTTTTCGTTGTTGGTTTTTTGTCAAATGCTGTTGCTTCTAGTAATTTTTGGCTTCAATCTATAGATTGAAATCAAGTATTACAAGAAGCAGTATAGCAGTCTTCTTCCTTAAAACTTTGGTAGCCTGTTGATCTAGCTATTGTAGCTTCCTGGCTTGATCAGGAATGTTTAACAGACAGGAAAAATCAGTAGAAGCCTCCTGCTGCACAGTCTAGGTTTATTAGTTTCTTGTAATGACTTTGTTTTTTGTAAATAAATAAATATTTTTCTGTAAAAAAAAAACTCATTACTTGTTCAAATTGAAATTTTGAGTAACTTATATGACCAAATTTAAAGAACTTTGCTTGGTATTCAAGAACTCATTTATATTTAGTAATCTTAAATTAGTTAAATGATAGAACATTACAAGAGACAAAGAAAGGCACAAACGCCTTTACAGCAAAACAACCAAAACAGAAAGTACAAGAAGCAAAACAGGCCATATCTATAACAGATCAAAATATTCAACACAAGACAACAGCTTCATCCAAAGTCATAATACGCAGCCAATAAACCATCTCCACAGCAAAGCCATACCTAGCAGTATAACAACACCAGACCTTCTCATATTTCAAACTAATCAACACTTAAACATAAAAAATCAGTCATTATCACCAAAAACAAGTCTCATTACTGATTCTCAGAAGTCCAAACAAAATTCCTCATTGATTCTCATTCATTCATGCCCTTGTAAAAAACATGGTTGGAGGAACTCTGATTCATTTCCAACATTGCAATATTGGTTTGTAATAAGCTAGTAAAAGACATATTCAGGCAAGACACATTTGCAACTGCTAAGTTGAAATGAGACATATCCGTACGTACATTGACAATATGCATACACGCGCAAATCACATAATTAAAATACAATTAATGATTGAGTAATTATTTTTAAATTTATAATGTAATTATACCTAATTTTGAAAATTTGTGCTATCTTCCATTCCTAGAACTAATAATTGCACCTCACTACCTGCTTATAAACACATTATAACAAACTCATACGATAAAATTAATTTTATAATTTATGAAGGACAATAGGTTGTTACCAAACATGGTTGTCTTAGGTTGTGGCATTCGGGATGTACATGCATCTGCCTTTGATGATTTTTTTTTCTTCTTCTTCTCTAAGAAACCTTTTAGCCTACCATATGTTTTTCCTTTTTGTCTCAATTGTGGAGGATCCAACACTGGCGTACTAGAAATTTCTAAAAGAATGTTGTCATCATCATCATCATCAATTGTATTTTTTCCTAATAAAGTTGATTTGTATCTTCTCACTTGATGTACAATGTTATCCATGTTATTTTCTGCAATCTCAACAGTTGTGTCATCATCCACACTAAGATTCATAACACCAAAACGCCTTCGGCATTAATTTGTTGAGAGGCAATGTCCTAGATGAATTTTCACAACTGTCTGACAACAAAGTACTAGTCATACCAAGTTCCACCCCTTGTTTTGCATTTTTGGTCCATCTTTTCAAGATGTACTGTTCGGGAATTTTGTTCACACAATTCAAATTGAATACCCTTAAAGCATGACGACATAACCAGCCCAGTGACTCAAATTGTTTACAACTACACATTATTGAATAATTTGAGCTGTCAAATTGCACAGTATAGTCTCGATCACCTCCTTCCCTTTTTATCTTATACATATGAGTTGTGTTGCCATGACTGGACTGAACCTCCTTTTGAGAAACACATTGTAAAAACTCATCTTGAAACTATCCAAAAATCTTGTGTGTGTACACCTCGCATGCATGCTTTAAAATTTCAGAATCACGAACTAAAACCCGAGATTTACCATGAGCACAATTATAATCATCAATCACCTCAAGTAGTTGTCTCATTGCATAAAAACGCACAACCAAACAACATATTTTTCCAATGAATGTTTATTCCCACAAATGGAGCACATATCATATTGTATCTGTTTGAACGGTAAGTGGTGTCAAAGATAACAACATCTCTAAAAATCTCATAATCTAATTTTGATATTCCATCTCTCCAAAAAAAATTGGTCATTCGGTTTTCCTCATCAACTTGCACAATATAAAAAAACATGGGATTTTCTACTTACTGGTGCATGAAATAATTAATCAAGCTCTGACCATCACCGGCTGAAATTTTTTTTGACCTTTCAACTTGTATAAAATTATGACAATCACTTTGAGTAAATCCAACATTTTGATATCCACCAGCTTCATTTACTAGATAAGAAAATATTTTTGTAGCTCTTATACCAACGTCAACCATTGATTTAATAACAACTTTACTAGTATTTTGTATCTTTCGGGAGGATCTCATCAAGTTTTGTTGTTCATATTCAACAAAAGGGTGATTATGCTCAGAGAAAAACTGTAAAATTTCATACACGCCATTTTTCACCATAAAAATAAAACGAGCCTGACAACCACATCTTGTGTCTAATTTATAAGATTTTTTCTCTTCACTTAGGTCTGTAAATGTTCTCACTCTTCACGTTGACTTTGTATACAATAAACCTCAACCCATGAGAAATATAAAGTAAAAAACATGATACCCACAATAATGGACAATGAGAGAAAAGAAACTAATTTCTTACCAATCCTCAAGTGAGACTTTTGCAATGTTAAAAGAAAACTTGACTATGGAGAAAAAGAAAGAGAGATTGAAGGAGAGATGCTACTTTAAAGTGGGAATGAGAGTTCTATGGTGGGTGGAAGATGGTAATAAACAAGTTGGTGAATGAGTAATAGTTAAAACAATCATGAATTTTTAATTAATGAGTAATTAATGTTACAGTATCTAGTCAATCACTTGTCTAAAAAATGCAGCTGAGTTGACCTCTATAGCTGCCTTTACAGTAGTCATCCTGACGGAGGTTACTGTAAAACTCCTAGGCTTCAGCAATCCAATAATCTCTTTTGAATTTTAACTATATCCAGTCCAAAATCATAAGAAAGAAAATCTAAATCAAAATACTTCCCTCTCGGACTAATGTCCCTGTTAGTGTATTTGCACCTCTATAGATGTGGAGTAGCTTGCTGCACAGTTAGCTTACTTAACAGACACTTGCAATGAAGAATAGTGTAATTTTTATTTTTTTTAAAAGAAGAAAAATTTTATAGATTGAAGCCAAAAATTACAAGAAGAAACATTATTTCACAAAAAACAAACAACGAAAAGAAAATCACAATTACACTTAATGACTTTAACTCTTCAAAATGCCTTAAGAGCATTATCGTTATTGCCAAAGGACCATACCCTTTCTGCCCATAACTTTGGCAAAAGACTTAACCATATTTACACACACCACCCAGATCTCAGACTAAAAACTCTAGTGAGCGAAAGAAATTAATTTAAGGCACTCATTGAGACTTACCAATAGAGAATCATTTTAGAGAGACAAGATTTCTCACTCACCTTTACAATCTAGGTAGGGTCTTCTCCGCCGTGACCGATAATTTACAAAGAGAGAGAAGTGATTTGGAGAAAGAGAGAGAAGGTGGAGAGAAGTCACATAGATGGGTTGTGAGTTTTGAATTTTTACTCATTTAAAATTTTGAATTTCTGCCTTGGGTTGTGTACAGTAGAGTAATGGAAATGCTAAAATTATCTGCAAAAATTTATTGGGAGTCGTCCTTGATAACAGTGGGTTAACGAGAGTTAGTAGAAATGCTGAGCTGTATTTATCTGACAGCCTTTCCACTTGCTAATTTGTGATTGGGTATACACACCACATCAGCCTCTCACATGGTGTCTATAACTCATGTAAGTGAGGGATGCAATGCATCTTCTTGGAAGCATTTTGTCAAAGACCAAGAGTTTGTCCCCATAACAAACAACAATGACCAGGTAGGCAAGCAAGGGTTCAATCTCCCTATCCACATGACTTTGACAACCGATGGGACCCTTCCTGGATAATTTTTCAGATGTGGGTCCCTTGCTTGGATTCTGACAAACACACAGCTACAAGGACTGTTGGTTTGGATTTTTATGCATCTTGTGTCCCACCTTATATTGGTGGGCCTCCGCCACATATATTAAGTTCTCAAAAAATCATATTGCTCTCCCTAGGTTTCTAAAAATACCCATATTCGAGTACTTAATTGAGTATGACCACAAAAAAAAAAAAAAAATCAGTGAGTGTATTTAAAAAGATTAATAACTTGATATTTACTAATCGAATGATGGATATAATTACATATGACGTCCACTCTTGCATATGAAGACACTGATTTGGATGATTTGATGACCAAAGGAAGAAAAATATTTGAATTTTTTACAAAATTGAGTTACAAAACGTAGCGTTTATCGAAAACAAAACATGGACTATGATTTTATTTTTACTATAGTATCATGTGAAACTATTACTTGTGTAAATAATTTATTTATAGCAATTACATTAGATTTTAGATAAGGAAATAAGTTAATGGTGACATTGTCACAAACTAATTTTAATAATAGTATGAACTAATTTTTGGGTTTTATGATATAAATTAATTTTTACGATAATATTGTATAAATTCAAATTTGATAGATTATGTATAACTAAAGATTTTTTTATTAACAATAACTTGTCGAATAGACCTATCGAATAAAAGTCTTGTTTATGCCATTGTTTGATCCCTCTCAAAATAAAATTTTAGTTCCATCCTTATGGTCTTGTTGTGTAGGATAACTTTGTCGTATTTTTTAAAGGGGTGGGACTATTTTCACCCCACAAATCTTCATTTTCACTACATTAAATTATAAATCATAAAACTATTAAGTATACATTTTCTATACCTACATCACTAGTAACAAAATCAACTTTATTCTATATCCGCCCTTTTAATGACGAAACTTATCTCAATTTTCTTTTTTAGGGTTTCTTTCTATATCCATCTCACATAATCTATACAAAAATATACCCAATTTGATTATCTACTATAGACCCCTCAAATAATATTCAACACCAATCTCATATGTATTATATGAATTATATCTTTCCTAATTATTGATTCATCTCTTACAATGTATCTTACTTATTGTGGAATTTTGGTTATTAGCAATGAGAACATGTTCATCGGGTGGGAGGACCTCATAGTATTGATACCCACGTATCCATTCTCCATATAATTAATGCATTTAATACCCACAAAATCTGTATACATATAATGTTAAATACATATATAATCATGTATATGTGTGTGTGTGTACATATATAAAAATATACAAACTTAAATTATAATTTTTTTCTTGAAGAGAAATTCGCATAGAATGATTAGAATGAAGGTTTATATGTTTTTTTGGTAACATTCAATACCAACTTGAATATCACTTGATAGATCGATACTAAATAATCAAGTTAATTATATTTTTGTATAAATTGTATGAGATATAGTGTAAAAAGAAACCCTAGAAAAAGATTGAGATGAATTTAATAATTAGTGAGGTGAGTGTAGAATGAGGTGAACTTAGTTACTAGTGGAGTGAGTATAAAAATGATGAACTTAATAATTTTATGATTTAGAGTTTAATGGTTTGAGAACGACGATTTGTGATATAGGAATAGCCTCACCCCTTTTTAAAATCCTAAGAATAGTCTTAGGAAGGTGTTTTTTTCCTTTTCAAATAAGTAGTCTAGGAATGTTTATTAATTATAAATATAACTACTTCCATGTTTATAAAATACAAATGTGGCACTAAAAAAATGTCTTTATGGGACTTATTAGTGGGGCCAATATGACAATTTATAATATAAAATAAGACAAACTTCAATAAGTTTATTTGACAATCTCAAATAAACTCATCTAACGGTCACCAACATCCGTCTCAAAATCATTCACATTTTATTGTGTCTTTAGACACGAGTTATCCATAATTTAATGAAAAGGAAAAGCTTTTTATCCTTTTGTCCAAGAAAATAGGATTTTTGCAAAAACAGTGAGAATCTTGTAAATTTTTGACTAGAACACGATAAGTTTTTAGATAGTTAATAAGGTCTTACCAGAATGGTTAAAACTCTCCGCAATAGAGCAGTAGGAAGGTTCAATTCTCCTCCCTCACTTCCCTCCTCCCTCTCCCTTATAGTGTACAAATTATCGTTGCCTACAAAAGAAACAAAATTTAATACTATTTTTTTTATAACAAATATCAAAAACAATTTGAATAAATAACTACAAAATATACTCAAAATCTCATTTTAGAATTTTTCAGTCATTAAATATTACCTTGCAAGCATGTAGTTCAAGGGACAAGGCCATAATGAGTTTATTTATTTATTTATTATTATTATTAGCTTAAACATGATTTTTTCACTTTTTATGTAATTTATGTAGTTGTGTAGTTTAAATTCATGCTTTTAAATTTACAAAAAATTTGCAAATCAACTTCTCGACCTTTTTTTTTAATAAAAAAAGTTCTTTGTAAATGCACACCTTCCCATTGAAAGGTGTGAATTTAAATTATTTCTCACTATAAATAAAATTAATTTGGAAAAGTACAATTAAAAAATCATGAAAAAAAATAAAAGTTATTATCATTTTATAGGGGGTCCAACTATAATATCCGAAAATTAATATAATACTTTCTCTTTTGTGACACTTTTAAAATTTAGTTTATTTATTTTATTATTTCTACTATAAGTAGGTTATAAATAAATTAACCAAAAACCTATGATTACAATTTATATCTTGATATGATGCTGTCTGGTACCGGGACTTTATAGTAAACACAGAATCATTATTATAATTAGAAGCATCTTATAACATCATTTATCAGTTTCATGACACACGTGACCTTGACATTGATAGTTTCATTACACACGTGACCGTGACAAGTTGTTGGCTCCGTGGATAAGAATTTAGAATTCCATCGTTCAATACTTTGGTTCGAATTTTCATAAGTACATCAATTCGTTAGGGACAAAACATACTCTTCAGCGCCCAAAGCATACGGTGGGACATTAATTTTGGCTCCGATATAGGTGTGGTGGGTCTACTGCAAGTATCTGTACGGTGTTGAGGGACAATATTTTTTGACGGATATACAGAGTGACTTATATGCATATCCATTTTATGTATCGACAAAGACATTGATAGTTGGACTAGTAAATGCCCTTTTATTTAAGGACTTGAATAGAAATTTTTTTGGTACCGTACCTTTAAATTTTACTACTTTAGTAGGTATTTTTACAATTTTGTGAGTTATTTTACAATCAAAAAATTTATCACATTTGTGAGTAATTTATCACATTTGTAAGTGTTTTTAACACTGTTGTAAATATTTTTATTATTTTTTTTGTATAAAAAAAATTATTACTTTTATAAGTGATTTATCACATTTGTATGTATATTTATCACTGTTGTGGTAATTATTTTTATCAATTTTTTTAGTAGCACAATAATGATAAAAAACATTTACAAATATAATAAAAACACTCACAGATGTAGTAAAAATCGATACGGTATTCAATTTTATTTTCAATACCGTAAAAAACTCTTTTTCTAAAGGGCAATATTATGTATTAAAAAAAATCAACATTGTACCAAAAACTTATTATTTTTTGAGATCAAGTTATATATTTTAAAAATAAAGTTACAAGTGTTTGAGAAACTTCATGATTGATCATGAATAACCCCGATCAATTATAACTTCATCTTCTCCTTTATTTTTTGAAAAATGTAATTTCAACTTGAAAAGGTATAATTTGAGTTAAAAAAATAATAATTTTACCTTTCAAAGTTGTAACTTCCATTATTTTTTCACTTGTAACTTCTACCTAATAAATGTATAATTTAATCTTAAAAAATTGTAAATTTGAGTACCATACCAAAATTAGCACCTTAGTCTTCCTCTTTTTTAAAAAAAAGTACATGCGGTTGATTGGGTTATCTGTGGAGGATCTTAGTCCTACCAAGCCATTGTGGCAAATTTTTGTTACAAAGTAGGAAGAACTGCGTGTATTTTGATTTTAATACAGTATGCAAGCAAGATTACTTAGTTTGAAAAGAGGAGAAATTGGGTCATATTTAATAGGAGAGATTAGGGATGTCAGTGGACCGAAACGGGAATGAGAAGTGTAGTCTCCATTTTTGTACCTGCTTAAAAAAAATTTGTCTATCCCCACTCTACCCTTGTTAACGGGTATAATTTTTATTTTCATTTCCGTCCGCTGGTAAAATTTATAATCCCCGCTTCCACCTCATCCCCACTTTTACCCCTCGCCCAAGGTCAAGCCCAATATAATCCAACATTGTAAATAATCCAAAAAATAAAATAAAAAATTGTCTGTTACCAACTGAAAATTACTGCATAATTCTTCTCATCAATAAAGACTAACATTTGGTATACTAAGTAGACAAGAAGTCTATCCAGCACTTTTCAAGTAAAAAATATATCTAACAATTTTCAAAGAGCAAAAATCATATTCAAGTAGAATAAACTCAAAATCAACAAAAAATCATTTCTAACCCTATAATCAGAATTCAACAAAGGGCATATTCAAGTAGTATAAAATTAGAAAATTCAGAATATTATGTATCTAACACAGAAAATCAGATGTAGCACATAACAATTGCAGATTTAACCAAAAAAAAAAAATTAGAATAAGCAACATCTAAAAATCTCATATCTAACACATTATAGATCCGAAACAAAAACCTTCAATAGTTAACACAACACAAACCCTTAGATCTAAAAAATTCATCACAAATCTAACAAAAAAGATCACAGATCTAATAAAAGTCATCAAAAAGATAGATAGTAGATCTTACCTAATTGGACAAAAAAAAAAGTGGGCTACTGAATTTTGAAATTAACTTCATAGGTAAGTGGGATATCACAGGTTAGCAGAGGCAGGGAGGGGCAGGGTAGGGTTAAGTGTTAGTTCATACCTGTCTTCATCCCCGTATGAGTTTATATAGGTATTCTCGTATACGTTCACCATCTAATACATATTGTCCATCTTTAGTCCAAACGAGACGAGTTTAGACGAATACTCATTTTTTCCTGTCACACTGCAGTTCCTAAGAGAGACTGCCTTTTTTTTGGCTAGCGGTCTTCTATTTCTCAATCCCTCAAAAAAAATTTTCAATTGACACTAAAGAAGAGTACAACAAATTTGAATATAATACAACTTTGATACAATATAAATCGACTAATTATTGTCTATACATGAAGGTACAGAGTAATAAAAAAATAAAAAATATATTTGTATTCATATCTAAAATCAAATTACAAACATAGAGAAGAGATTAAAGAATTTAAGTATTGGTTTTGTAGTGGGGGTGAGAGGTGATGGTAGGAGACGGTGATAGTTGTGGTGAGTGGCAATAATCGTGGTAACGGTGGTGGTGGTGACTGCAGCAGTGGTGGTGGTGGCGACAGCGGTGATGGTGGTGGCGGTGGAGGCGACGATGACAGTGATGGTGGCGGTGGCGATGGAGACAGTGGAGGCGGTTATGGTGGTGATGGCAATGGTGGCGATGATAATGGTGGCGGTGGCGGTGGCGGTGGTAGAGGTAGTGGTAGAGCGGTTTCAAACACTATTTTTTTTTAAAGTATTTATGAGAAATAATTCCTAGAAGTATTTTTAAAAAGTCACTCTAAACACAACCTTAGAGATTTATCTTTCCTATTAAATTTAGGGTGTTAATATTAGTCATTAGATTAACTTTAAAGTAAAATTTAAAGCAATATCAACCGCGAATAACAAAAATTATTTTATTTATCTTTTGAAATTTGAATTATAAACTACTTTATTATATAGATATGTTGTAAGAATAAATTACATATAGATCTATAAGAATATATCTTATCTATGTTAGAGTAGATAAGAATAGATTGATTTATTTACAAAACACTTTTGGTGAAAATTAAAAGCTTTGCATAAGATCTTATCTGGCAGTCAGTTACACTTTTGCAAAATTTTCATATATAAAAACAATAGCCATAAATAAAATTGTTATATAGCTAACCTACTCTCTGACATTTCTCTTTTTTTAGTTGTCTAATCTGTAATTAATGCCTAAGCCTCTCCAAATCACATGCATCGAAGAATATAGACCTTCTCTTTCTCTTTATATTCTCTGTGTATTCTTTTTTTTATCAAAAGAATAACTTTCATGATATCCTGCAACTATAGCTTAATTGTGGTGTCTTTCTGCTAGACTGTGATAAGGTAATTCTAACTTTCTGATATGAAAAAGTTTCATGATCTGAGCTCTTTATGCTTTGTTTCATTATGATGTCCTTGCTTGATCTATATCAAGTTGCATGTTAGAAAAAAAAAAAAAAGAAGGGAATTGTTTGATTTTGTTTTACTACAAGAATTAGAGTATTTTGAGACAAGTTTTTTTTTTCTGCGGCAATGTTTATCGTCACAAAAAAACGTGTTATAGATTTTTTTTTTTGGCGGTAGTGCCATTATAAAAAGATTATTTGTAATATTCTCACAATTTTTTTTTTTTTCAAAATATGTTTTTTTTGTGAAGATGAGCACAGCCGTCACAAAATTTTTTTGTAGTGTTGTCAGTTCTTTTTCTAAAAGAAAAAAGTGGTTTTAAAAATTCATTTGGTTGATTTTTTTAGAAAGTAAACTTGAAATTAACCAGCTCATGAGCTTCTTATCATGGTTGCTGATTGCATAATGTGGTGCTAGTTGGTGTGTCTTTCTTGGTTATGGTGGCTTTATGCCCCATGTGATGGTAGCAAGTGTGTGTGGGTGGGGGGTGGGGGGTGGGGGGGGGGGGGGGGGTTTCTTTTTCTTTTTCTGGTGGTTGGGTACATTAATTAATGTGATAAATTTGTAACTTTATTCTCTAAATATCTTACTTTCTAACTTATCTTCTAAGTTATTGTTATTTTTATGAGAATGCGGTTTAACTTTGAATTTTCGTATGTAAAAATGCATTTTGTAACCTATAATAAAAAGCACAAGTTTGCGTCACTCTTTCATACAAACAACAATTATATTAAAAATTCACAAAAAAATTGAGAAAAAAAACTTACTACATGAAGTGGAATTAATTATCAAAATAAGATTATTTTCACACTTATTTACTTGAATATTAAAAATTTAAATTTAATAAATAATTGTTGGTTTTAAAAATTAAAAAAAAACACACATTTTCCATTGAAATAACCTATTTTTAAACTACACTTTTAATACAAAATCATATTTTAAATATACACCTTTATATTTTTTTTTTGAAAACTATGATAATTTTCAAAAAAAATTTAAAACAATAATAGTTAGATAAATAAATTTTAAAGAATACATTATTGGATTATTAACTCTGCCGGAGTTTCCTATATTTTCAACAGAGCTGACCTTTTCGGTCCACCCAAAAAATCAAAAAATTTATCATAATATTATGTGTTTGTTTTTCAATTTTTCAATTTTTACTTTCTTTTTTTTTTTACCAATTTTTTTTTCCCGATCATTATCAATTTTTTTTGTTTTTTTACGCAAATTTAGACTAACTCAGTTCTCTGTCTGTTCAAAAACAGATCATCCCAAGAGTAAAATATTCATAATAATCTCATGATTTAATTTTACTAAAATTCGAATTTAAAAGAGTTGTATTTACAGTCATCTCTGTGAGTTATCACAGGAAATCAGTATCAATTTTCAAGAACTAACGGACGGAATCCTGCAAAGTTCTATCTCTCTCTCATTATAAAACTTCATCCCTTACATCACCAGATTCTGTGTTAAATAGCACAGTACCATTTGCACTGTACAAGCTGACTCTCTCTCTCTCCGACCTACCCGTTTCTCTGTCTAACATGTTGTATATATATATATATATGCCAGTGGCACCTTCTATCATTTTCTTCAAAGAATACCCTCGTGAAGGTCATGTGAAAGTTCAGAGTGATAATAGGTAGAGAAAGATCTGAGGCTTAAAGATGTAAACGGGTCACTTGCCTAGCCAGTTGCACCTCTGTTTCAGGTGAATAGAGTGTTCTTCGAACTCTTTTCTTCTGGTCCAAACGATTTCATGTTCTTTTGATCTCCACCTTTGCTTTCTCCTCTGCCATTTTGTGAAAAACGCATTGTCAATTTGTCATCATTGAGCCACGAAGCTGAAGATAACTTTCTTTGGCTCAGAGCTTCAAAAAGATGGTAATTTTGTTGGGTATTTTGTGGTATGTGTTTTGCATGTTGGAGAGTCACTGTGATCCAGGAATGTTGTTTCTTCTGAAGCGGCATTTTTAGTTTGAAGCTCTAAAGATTGAACTTTTATGCCTAATTTTAATGGGTTTTGAGTGTTCTTCTATATGTTTTGTTCTGTTGCAAGAGGGTCTATGCATATATATATGAGTGACACATGATTTGTGGCATCCTCTGAGGGAAAAATAAGTTGTTCTGGAGGCTTATACTGGGGGTGGTTTTGAGAGAGTCATCATTGGTCTTGAAGTTGTTGCTTTTGTAGGTGAAAAAATGTATGCTTTCTCGTTAAGTTTGTAATGGGGTGATCTTTGGGATCAAATCATTAGTTTCGACACTGAGACCCCATTAATGGGATTCACTGTTTGTTTTTTGATGTATTCTGTTGTATTTATGATTCTATGATTAAGATGATTTGGGACAGCAATGAATCAAGAGAATCCAATATCTTTTGATATCTTCTCCTAGTTCACGGAAATTTCTAGTTTTGGACCAATTTATGATCGGATCATGACCAGGGCTGTTCGTGACCAGATACTTAAGGATGCCAATGGGGATATTAGTGACCATCTAAGCAATCATATACATTTGACCAATTGTATTCATTTGAAGAACCATATGCATAAGCATAGCCCCATATCCGCTGATAGGGCGCTTATACGGGACCTTGTAGTTCTACAAAGGTCTAGATCTCTCAGGGATCCTTCTATGAGTCAGCCCTCATGGCATTCTGCTTCTGTGGTTGATTTGTTGTCTAAAAAAGGTGAAAGGGATGTCATGGTGGGCAATGGAAGACGGTCTGTTGGCATTGAGCACCCGAGAGATGGTAGAGGGTTGTTTGGAAGCTCGCCACCATTAGCTAGTGTACCGATGTCAGACGTGGCTTCTGGTGAGATAAGCAGGAGTAATGATGAAGGTGCAGCAGTGAGCAATCATAGTACCAAGAGTGGAATTCTGGAACACAGAAGAGTTAAGAAGGAACAATTGACTGGGAGGAATTTGGGATCTGTCCTCATGGATGGCCAAAATGAGTTTCCACAAGGTGGTAATAATTTGGTTCATGACAAAGTTTCGGGACTCTCCGAATCAAGGGATAAGAAAATCAGACAAAAGGGGACGCATAAGCAAGATGATAACCTTAAGACCTTTTCTGAGCAGTTGAATGAGGTTCCATTGGACAGTGGTGATGTGGCTTCATCTAACATCCATCATCATGGAAGACATAGTCAACGTGAGAAAGCAGTTGATGTAGCTGAAGCAAGCATCCGTGGACACTGCAGGGGTCTGAACAGAATAAAGAGGCGTAAGTTTCAAGGCACAAGGAAAGCTCAGGCTGCTATACCTTCACAAGATGCTGGGGCTGAAAATGAAGTGTCTGTGGCCTCTAATTCATTAGCAAAAGGTGCACCACGCACAAAACATTACATCGAGGAAGGAGATGAAGAGTATGCGAAGCAGAATGTCAAAAGAGCCCCCAGAAATGGCTGTGGTATTTCTTGGAATTGGTCAAGAATTCATCATAGAGGAAAATCATTCCTTGACATTGGTGAAAGAAGCTTGAATTGTGGATTGTCTGACCCAAAGTTGAGGAGAGGTGGTACAACCCTTCAAGGGAGGGATGTTTCTGATATGCACGATATGCCAGACCACTCAGGTTCATCTACTAAGTCTGATGCTGAAGCATTGCCTCTACTTGTTGATCCATCTGGGTCTCTGGAAAGTACAGATAATGCTGCTTGGGTGCATGACTATTCCGGGGAGCTAGGCATTTATGCTGACAATCTTTTTAAAGATGAAATTGATTCTGACCTTGCTTCGGAAGCTAGATCTGGTGATCAAAAAAAATATCGAATGCGTCGCACTGCTAGGTACCAAAATCTCACTCAGAAGTACATGCCAAGAACCTTCAGAGATCTGGTGGGGCAGAGTTTGGTAGCCCAAGCTCTTTCTAATGCTGTGGTAAAAAGGAAAGTTGGGTTGCTCTATGTGTTTTATGGGCCTCAAGGCACAGGTAAAACCTCCTGTGCACGCATTTTTGGCCGAGGTATTAGTTGTCAGTCTCTGGAGCATCCCAAACCTTGTGGGATTTGCAGTTCGTGCGTAGCACATGACATGGGTAAGAGTCGAAACACAAGGGAAGTAGGCCCAGTCAGTAATTTTAACTTTGAAAGCATTATGGATCTACTTGACAAAAGGATTGTTTCTAAGCTGCCATCACAATACAGAGTCTTTATCTTTGATGACTGTGATACTTTCTCGCGTGAATGTTGGAGTGCTATATCAAAGATCATTAGTCAAGCACCCAGGCGTGTGGTTTTTATCCTTGTTTGTTCGAGTCTTGATGTGCTACCTCATATAATCATATCCAGGTGCCAGAAATTCTTTTTTCCCAAGTTGAAAGATGCAGATATTATCTACTCTTTGCAATGGATCGCAACCAAAGAGAATCTAGAAATTGACAAGGCTGCGCTAAAGCTTATTGCATCAAGATCAGACGGATCTCTGAGGGATGCTGAGATGACCCTTGAACAACTGAGTTTGCTCGGGCAGAGAATCACCATTCCTCTGGTTCAGGAACTTGTAAGTTGTGTCAATCTGGAATTGCAACATACTTGAAATTGTTCCGGAAAAAAAAAAGTTGTGTCAATCTGTCTTACTGGGAGAGATTTTTGTAAATAGTTTCCTAATCTTAAATTGCCTCTGTTTTCATTTTTCGATTCAGCAACTATGTTTTTCAGCGTAAAGATGCCCATTGCTTGTATTTACAGCTGGTTAGTTTTATACTGTTCTTCCTGCCTGGATTGCTTCTCTTTTCATATATTGGTTAATATTTGATTAAAATGTTAAAATCAATGTTCGATATTTTTTTCTAGTATAGTGCTGCTTACGCTGCTTGCCTTTTTGTGCTACTCAGTTGATTTGCTGGGTTTTTATTGTTGCTCCTATCTTTCACATTACCAGAGGGGGTTGATAAGGTTGCACAGTTTAATGAACATCTCTGGCTACAGTGCATTCCTTTATTGCTCGTTGTTAATATGGCCAATATGCCTGTCTGGCCTGCATCTTTTTGGCTGTTATTTATTCTGTAATTTTCCCTAGTTTGTTAAACTTCATTGGATGGCATTAGGAACCTCTATGATGGCCCATTAAAGCTGGGCCCTTTTGATGCTTGTGCAATGCCATCTTTCACAGCCCCTTTGAGGCTCCCTTTCAGCCATAGGCTCTTTTTATTGCTCATCTAAGATTCCCATCTAGTCCTCGGACATGTTTTACTTGACAGTCTTTGGGAATTGAAGTCCTTGTATCAGGCCTAAGGCCTCTTCTTGGCCTAGGGAGTGCAAAAATTTTGGTTAAAAGAGGCATATGTCTTTGGTCTGTGGGGATCGAGGCTTGTAATCAAATAAATAAATAAAAGCTGAACTGGAAATAAGAGTATAAGTAAATGCCATTAGCGTGCTCATCATTTTCTCTTGGCTGGCCAACAACAATTTGGAGTTTTTAGATGAAATCCGGTGGCTATGTGATCTAATGCCACGTATATTAATAACATGGATGCTCTTCAATATGTGCTGAACATGATTTGTCTTTCAAAAATTTTGATTAACCTCATATAATTAAAGATGCCGAAAAAAGGGGCTCATCCCATTTACATGCCAGGATTCAGTGTATGCTACGCTTTAATGCCTTGAAATATTACCTGCATAACACGTCAAAACCTGCTGATTTCCGTATACTTCTCGCCTTGGTATGTATGAATTGCTGAAATAATTATGTATTACAGGTTGGGCTCATCTCTGATGTCAAGTTGGTAGATCTACTAGACTTAGCATTATCTGCAGACACAGTTAATACCGTGAAGAATTTGAGAGAGATCATGGAGACTGGTGTTGAGCCATTGGCTTTGATGTCACAGCTTGCCACAGTAATTACTGATATTCTTGTTGGTACCTATGATTTCACGAAAGAAAGGCCTAGAAGGAAGTTCTTTCGACAAGCATGTAAGTCAAATGTCTTGTGCTCTCTCACAAGTTTAAGAGTAAACAATTGGTCAACTTATTGGGTTCGATTTGAAATTTTTCAGTGTTTTGAGTTGCACCTCATGTGGTGACGCATTTTAGTTTCCTCATATATTTATATCTGAAACTTTGAAATAGTATAACGCATTGGTGACCCTATTCCATTTCGAACATGTTTCAAGAAGTTCAGTTTTCCCTGTGTCATCTTGCTTTTCCTTTTTGTCTACCTTAATCTAGTTGAAGTTCAATATTTTTTCCTGTCAAACTCCTGTTGGCCTTAGATTCCGAATCAATCTGCTTTTCTTTCTTTTATTTCTTTTTCTGATTCTTTCCGGCTGACAGAAAAACCATGTTGCTTTCAGTATCAAAAGAAGATATGGAAAAGCTGCGCCAAGCTCTAAAAACATTGTCTGAAGCTGAAAAGCAGCTGAGAATGTCAAATGACAGATTAACATGGCTTACAGCTGCATTGCTGCAGCTTGCTCCTGATCAGCAGTATATGTTGCCAGGTTCCTCTGCAGACACAAGTTTTAATCATAGTCCCCTGGGCTTAACAGGTGGAAGAGAGATGCCCAGGAAAACTAATGTTGATCATGCTGAGATGCCTAATACTCAAAGAATATTGTCAAGAAATGTTGGAATTGATAATCTCCAAGCTGGAAGTCCTAGTGATGATAAGACAAGAGGTACTACTATAAACAGAAAAGGAGAGGCTGGGGTGGGGATGGTTCCTCAAGACATGCTCGGTGTCCATGGTGAAAGAAATAGAGAGAGTAGCAGGCAGTTACCAGGTAAATTTCCCAAAGAAATTGGAGAAATTTGGTTGGAGGTGCTTGAAAAGATACAAATAAATAGTGTTAGAGACTTCCTGTATCAAGAAGGAAAGCTGGTCTCTGTCAGTTTTGGCACAGGTACTTCTAACATGCATTCGTCCTTTAACTGATGCCCTTGATTATCCTACTGCCATACTCTTTAGATAGTTTCGTAGTGCTGTATATGTATCTATAGCAATTTTATGTCTGAAATTTTTTGGCTGAAGGAAGTCTGAGAATTCTGGCTGCCAGAATAATACGAGGGTTTGGACACAAATTCTTGGAAACATAGACACTAATTCTTTCAATTTTTTACAATCTCATTGGACCTTGACATAGGAATATGGTGTTTACTCTCAATTTCGATGATTTTTAGATGTAGTATTGTACTAAACTTGTTTGGTCGGATGGGAATTGAAACAGATCAATCAATTGCGGCCTTTTTCTTCAAGTTGTGGTTTCTTTTTTTCATCTCGTGTACACTTGAAAAGCATATTCATTGTTCTAAATTATATATATAAAGCTACCATAATATCACTATACAGCTTTCACAAGAATGTAGTATTTAAGTCCCAAAAAAAATAAAATAAAAGTGCAGAGTGTTGAGATTTGATAGAAAAACTTGCTGAGTAGCTATTTTTCTTAGCAGTTTTGTTGATTTGAAAAAGAATAAAGGTTGAAACCATAAGTTAAGGAAACAATGCAAATAATGGTGAACATTGTTAAATATGTCAATAGATTGTGGTAGTGTTTGCTTCTGAGCTCATCTTGAAGGGGTAAGTCTGGCCACTTAATTGTATTCTTTTGCTTTTAATGTTAGTAGTACTTTTTGAGAAAGCTTTGGCAGTTCTAATGGTCCAAACAATTCATTGCACAAATGGTTTGTTAAATCCTAGTAGGTGAAAAGTAATGCTTAATACTGTCAGCTGAACCATTTAAGTTAGCTCATATCTTTTAAGGCACAAGTAGGATGGGAGAAATGAGCAAGTTTGATAATGATGGCCCCCTTTTTCATCTCCTTTGATGGAAATGGCGTAGTTCATGCATAGGTAAAGACATATCACCATAATTTCATTAACTTGAGTGCATACGCATGACAAGTTCCCTCTTAAAGAGGAAATAAATGAGGTTACACACATTAGGCCTTCCAAAAAATGTTTTGGAATGCAAGGGAATGAGTTTTGGGTTCTATAAAATCTTGAAACTAATCACTTCCTTAATACCAATTTCAGGGGTGTGCATAATGAAAATCTGTTACCTACTAGAAGATTAAGTATTGGAATGGGAAAGAATGGTATTTTGATTTGGAAAGATCAGTGAAGAATTTGGTGAAAACATCAGGGGGTGCTTGCGAATTTATCCCCAATGTTTGCTAGTCGTGAGATACTCAACTTTTAAAAAAAAAAATTTATAAGGTAAAAGTAAGGCTCGGTTGACAATTTTTCTTTTTACGCAATTGATATTATTGAGTTAAAGATAGATGTTTCAAAATTTAGATCTTCACTTATTAGAAATGAAGATTAACTAATGAACGTAATAATTCAAAGGAAAGTGAGAGTTTTAAATACGTTCTAAAACAATTCTATTAAATAACTGAAAACCACGAATAAGTAAGTAAACAAAAGAATATAAGAACATTTTCAACCCTGACTCAAATCTAAACTCAAATTTAAATTTGAGTCAAAATGACCCAAAAACTTCTTCAACTTTAGACCAAAACTTATATCAAATCAAGATAAAATTTATTCTGGACCAAAATTGAGAGAAACTCAAATTCTATATCAAATTTCCAACGGTAATTTTTTATCATATCCAAACCCAGAAGACTCTTTCGATGGAATAAGTTCTGACCTCTCTTGTCTCTATCTTCAAAGCTGCTATTGTTACCGCTGACCACACCACCTCTCCCTGTCTCTAATCTTCGACGGTAACTTTTTACTTTTTTTATCTCTCTCTATATATATATACTCTCCTTTTATCCTTTTTCTCTCTCATAAACCCTCATCTCCAAAAAATCTCTCTCTTTTTCTCTCGTCTCTTATATGGAATGGTTTTGGAAGGAAGTTGCTTGAGAAGGAACTAAAGACAATAAATATTGTCAGTTGATATTGTGCTAATATTGAGTAGATATTTTTAAAAATTCCCTTGCTTTAGAGGGTAAGAAGTTCATGAATTTACCACTCAAAGTGGTTGTATTCCTGATTTTTCTTTTGGTTAATATTGGTGAAATTTGTGAGAAACAAGTTTTAATATTGGGGAGCCTTTTCTTTTTTGTTTTAATATTGGGGAGCGAATGAAGACATTGGGGAGAGAATGAAGACAGGACAATGAGAGAGAATAAAATGTTTTGATGGGAAAAATAAAAAAATGAGTTCAAAGATAGTAAGGAAATTTTTTAAAAGATTTGAATAGATATTTGAGTTTGTCTATTGGAATGTTCTATACCAAATCAAGTTTTTACTCAAATTTAGACTCAAGGTTGGAGATGCTCTAAGGTAACATTTCATGAGTGAGATTAATTATGCATATTCCTTAACTGGTACAATGGATACTAGAAAGATTTTACTCTAATAAGTTGTATTTTTCAGCTTTTTATTTCATTCATTGAGTTTCTTTATAAATCTGATTTTATTTGTGATGGAAAAACAGCGAATAATGAAGATTAAATACCTGAATAAGAGACTATATTACATAAAACAGTGACTTCCTATAATTTTGGATTAACATAATTAATTAAATTGAGATATGGAGATATAACATTATTGCACGCATGAAGCAGATTATAGAATTATGATGTTGGGCAATGGGTACGTGCTCATCTACCAAAGTGAGCCACAGGTTGGAGTTCGGAAATTAGTCTCTCTAAAATGAGAGATAAGACTAACTACTTACCTTTCACAGTTCCGGCTATAGGCAGAAGCGGGAGCCTTATGCACAAAGTACAACCTTGTTAAGGTTGTCTTGAAAGAAAGCAAAGAACTTCAGTAGAAATCATAACAAGAAAAATCTGTACTGCGTGTCAATGATGCACTCTTGGAAGTCAAAATGTGCAAGGTATATGTGTTAATAGAGAATTATGACATGCTAACACATATGAGAATCACTTATGTGTTGTATACAATGAAACAATGCAAAAGAAGCATACTAAACCTCCAACCATCCTAGGAAAGACTTTGGATAGTAAGCAAATGCAAGTTTGGACTACAGCCTATCTATTGTGTCAAGTGATTTTATACTCCTCTTTTGTTACACACCAAACAGAGGTTCTACTCTCCACAGATCAGACCTGCACCTGTGAACCCACTAGGTTTATTTGTTATAGCGACTACCTTTTTCCATCAACTTGAAATTGAAATCTCTCTCCCTGCTCACTCTTGAAATTGAAATTCAAAAGGCTTCATATTTCCATGTATAGGACGAGATATATCACCCTTCTCCCTTGCAAACCCCTGCTTGCATGTGGAACGACACACAACCTAACAAAATAAGAATCAAAACAAACTTGGTGTAGAGCATGAACAAACAGAAGCCCAAATCCCAACAAAGAGAATTGGTTCACAATCTCACGAAACAGAGCTATGCTAAATCAAAAACACTAGGCATTGTTTGTAAAGTCCTATAGGATTCATATGCTAGTTCAGGATGTTTCATAACTACAATGTGAACAAGTTCTCCCCTGCACGGCCTCAACAACTGTCCGGGCATCACCTATGTCTGTTATATCTTCTGACTAGCCTGTAAAGAATATATTCTTCTTTGCATTATGCTTGATTTAATATTGGAATGCTGAGGATACTAATATTTAATATGTTTATGGTTGAATGATTAAAACGAATATAAATCTTTTGGATGAAAGTTTCAAAGGGCTAGAAAATTTGAATGGTGACTAGATGAATGATAATTATCCACAAATGTCGTTTTGTAAGAATTATCGTAGGGAAAATAGTTATCAAAGAGATTGACAGAAGAAAGTTAAGAGAACTTTTTATATATGGAAGCGAGCCACGTGCTATGTGCTTGTTCCATTCCTCATTGGAATTTCCCTTCTACTTCCTCCATACCTCATTGAAATTATCCTTCTTGTTCCTCCCAACTCTCTCATGCTCAAACTGGTGTGTCAAGTGGCATTGTATAGACAAGGAGTCTTTCTTCAAAATGCTCTATTAATGTGCCGAGTGGCATCATATTAACTTAAGAGTTGGTACCATTCAAAACCATGCTGCCCGTTTATATTATATATACGAAATAGATTGATGACACGATACTTAATTCAAATTTGGATGGGATTTCTATCGTGGATACAGATAGTTTGAGGGAAAATATCCCAAAACAGTTATTTTTGTTCTTATTTTTTCAATCGCTGATATTTGGTGCTAGAAGACTTGTGAAACCTTTTAGGGTTTGTTTGGATGGATTTTTGGGAAGGGTTTGGATTGGCTTCCCCAAACCCTTCCAAACCCAAACCTCTCTTTACAAAGATGAGATTCAAGATTAAATGCGGTTCATACCTATGTTTGGTATGTCCACAGATATATCATTATTATGATAATATATTTATATGTAAATGACTATTTTGCCCCTTCACGAATCTAATCCAAACTCATGTTTGTATGCATATGGGAGATAATTGTCTTTTTATATCCTAAATCCGTTAACCCTCATTCGGAACCTCTCCCCTATGGGTTTGATGAAACCCATGATCTAGGGTTTAAGGTCTGAGCCAATAGCGGGCTGGGCTTGGTAATCCAGACTTCAAATTTTTCGCCAAACATGGATTTTGTGTGTTATTTGGACTATTTTTCCCCAATCCTACTAACCAAACAACCCCTTAGTATTCAAGTAACAAAAATTTGTAGATATTTTTCTGGTTTTTATTATTAAGAGATTTAAATTTATCAGTGAATAAGGATTAAAATATCGTTTTGGTGCATTGTTCTAATCACCTAGAAAATAGAAACATTTCGCCGTATTTCGGAAACATTTTGGAAATGGAATGAAAAAAAAAAAAATTAAGAATTATTTTTTCAAAACATTGGTTGAAATATACCAAAAATATCTTGAAATACCTTGAAACATTTTGAAACAATTGTACAAATACATTTAAACATTACAAAACACTCAAAACATTATGAAACAACTTGAAGTATTAGAATTTTGAGTCCATCACTGATTCATTTCGGTCTTCTTGGAAACAAAAAATGTTTCGGATATTTTGACCGTTTCAAATGAAATTTTGGTCCTTGTCAGTGGATTATATTATCCACAATAGAAAGTGACTAGATTATGATAGCTTTGGTAGACAATGGAATACCTGATGAAAATCTTTCATCTGTGGCAGTCAGTATAACCACCATGGGAGGGGAATGGATACGGCTTACAGATGTAGAGCAGGGTGGACAAGTTGATTTAATTTATCTCCTTTCTACTTGTCTTATTACCACTTTTTGGGATACAAGAAAGATACAAGGAATGGGTCCATGCGCTCATGGGGTTGCAAAACCTCATCCTTGGGAGTTTGAAAAGGAGCTTAACCAACATGAAAGCCTGTCTCTGAAATGGCTGACATTAACCTTTGGTTTAGTTTCCACGAAATTCACAAATCGTTTTTAGTTGAAAGACAAAATGCCCTTACATACCATTGTCTGTAAAACTTAGTTTTTTTCCATTCTGTCTCAATAGGTTCCTTGCTTCCTTTTCAAGTTTTTCCCCAAATTATATCCTATGAATTCCAAGATGTGGAAACAAAATGGCCTCATACTCAACAACCAAAATGTAGACATATGGACACACAAAACACACACACACACATGTATATATAACAAATTGGCTTGCCTCTCTTGAAAATCTTCCATTCGTTTTTCCTCATAATATTCCAATGGCAAAGCTCAGCTTGTGTACATCCCTTTGATATGCTTTTGTCTTCTACCATGCTAAACTACACACTTCGTTGAGAGCATTTGATTCAAAGATAGTAAAAAAAAATTACTGCTGTACTCATAGTCCTATTGAATCATTTTGTATGTTGGTTTTTGAGTCGGTTCGATTTTGATTATACTTTTTTGTTGGATCCTTTGTGTTGCTGATGACATCCCTTCTGTATCTTGGATTTGCATAGAAAAATTGAATATAATTCATTCTAGATATATCACATGCATGTGACATTTGGAAAATTATACATATTTGTTACATGTTCATTTAATTGAAAAGTTTCTCTTTTTTTTTTTTACCTAACATCATAATTGCCTCAAGCTGTCACATTGATGGCGTGCTCTATAGTCTATTGCTTTGAAATGCGACTGAAATAACTATTGTTTCCTAATTATATGGAATCTTATTTCTCTAGCTGGGCAATTGTATGGCATCTTCTTGTCTAGTCTAATTAGTTGATGGTTTTTGCAGCTCCAACTGTTCAGTTGATGTTTAGTTCACACCTAACGAAATCTAAGGCAGAGAAATTTAAGGCGCACATCTTGCAAGCATTTGAGTCTGTCGTTGGGTCCACGCTGACTATTGAAATCAGGTGTGAATCAAGGAAAGATGTAAGATCAGGGATGCATGTGCCACTTATATTACCAGCATCTCAGGATGCTTCATGTCAGGTGTATATAAACCAAGGGATTCTTAGCAGTGGTGGGGTGCCTATGGCAGCTCATGATGATATCTGCCGAAGGGTTGGGAAATACAGAGATGGTTTAACCCAAGCCCAGCTATTGCAGTTTGGCTCTGATGGAATGGGAAGGAATGACATTGCTGAAATAGAAGCTTCTCCTAGAGAACAGAAACATAGTGAGCATATTGATGACAATGAGCAATCTGGAAGGAGACATTTGGAAAGTGCTTGCGTAGGAGAAGACGAATCTGCACATAAGACTTCTAACATGGCGTCTATCCCCGGAGGAGGAAAACAAAGTGAACCCAATCAAAGTCAAAGCCTAGTGACAAGCAAGGTGTCCCTTGCACATGTAATTCAGCAGCCAGAAGGATGTACAGCACAAAATGGATGGTCAAAACGGAAAGCTGTTTCTTTTGCTGACAAGCTTGAACAAGAGAATCTGTACGTAACACTTCCCCAAACATCCCCCACTATCTTATGCTTTTAATTTATATTTCATGAGGATATGAGATAAACAAGATGTCCATAAAAGGTAGGGTGCATTTGGAAATGAGATCTGTTTCTTTTATTTTTACATTCAAATGTAAGAAGACTTTATCATATGGAGAGAGAGAATTGAGCGAGACACATGCTATTGTAGAATATTTTCACCATAAAGGTCAAAGTGGATTGGAGTCCATTGACTGACGAAAGTAGTGCATACCATTTCAGTTTAAATTATTACTATACCATGGAATTTTCTCTTTATAAAGAATTTTGTGGACATTTCTATTCATTTTGTTGCTGTTTCTTGTCGTATAGGAAACCCACTGAGAAAGAAGAAAGTATTTCTTAAATAGCTACATAGAACGTTTAGACCACGAAGTCGTCTATGTTGTAGAACATGTGATTCCAAATAAAGATTGCTAGCATATTAGCATATTCTTGTAACTCTGTTTGGCACACCTATCAATGAACAATACTACTTTTGGCCCAAGACAATCATTGTACAGAGTCTACGGACGCTCATCAAATGTATAATCATTAGGTGGATCTCACTTCTCTCTTCCTTTTATCAAGACATGTTCACAATCTAAATGAGACAGATAAGGAACTTTTCAGTCAGAGTTCCACAATTGAAAAAATAAAATGATATGGAAACAGAACATGACTTTAAAGTTCAAATTCTTAGCTAAAGAACAAAGAGAAGTAAACATGACTATAAGCAATTAGATGTGGTGAAAGTACAAACCTTCTTGGCAGTTTCAAGGTTATGTATAAGAAGTTACTTTGGCAAAGTTTTCTTATGTTCCAAGAATCATTTTTCTGATTTATCTTCCTTAGTTCCAAATGAAGCTTCATTTGCATAAGGTGTTCCTGGAGTAAAGTTGCATGTTTCCACTAGTAGTCCTGAATTATTATCTACCAATGGAATATTGTCAAGGCAATTGATTTATGATTTGTCAAGTAGGTATGAACTTTCTTATTTTCTAATTTATCTCGATTATATCTCTAGACTTGATAGTTGATTTTTCTTGTGTTATAGAAGATTGGAACCTAGATCAAGAAGCCTTCTTTGCTGGAAGGCATCAAAAGTAACCCATCGGAAGGTAATTCGCGTGATCATAACTTTCCAAAGTTAACTTTCTTTAATATGGAGGCTTAAGACTTAATTGTTTCTTCTGTGCCCTAATGTCTTGCAGACTTTCACAATAAGCATTGTCCACTTCGAATTGCAGAATGCATGATATACTACTAAACAACCAGTGCTGATTTACTGGCGTACTAGAGCTACTGTGGTTATGTCTAAATGATGGCAATAGTGTTTCCTTGGTGTGATGCAATTTTATTTGTTACAATCCAAATGAAAAAACTTCACAACTGCTCATCGTTGTTTTGAACTGGTCATCATTTTTGCTTAGTACATCAATATTGGATGAGTGGCATAATGTGGCAAAGGGCTTTGTACACATTTATTGGATAACTAATAATCCGTGTTCCATGCATGACTATACTGTACGTATATTGGTTAATAAGTAACTTATACATGGAAAACACATAATGTGAAACATTTCAACATTTAATAATGGTAATGTGATAATGTCCTAAGTGGAGGGGGGGGGGGGGGGGTTACTAGAGGCTAATTAGTCAAGGACAACATCTTGATCTCAGGAGATAAGAAATTGTGTTCAATCTACAAATGATTTGTGTTAAGTGGGGTAGTATCTGGGTGGGTGTGATAGAATTTATAACTTGCCTTATATGTCTAAGACATGCCATCCTGTTAATAGATATTGCTGCTTGTATGCTTCTGTTTTATTATTATACATCTGGAAATTATACAAACCGCGGGCCATTATTACTCTTAAGTATAATGCTCCCGCACCCCAATTGCTCCAATCTCACCCACCTGTGAAAATCCGTTTACATCATGTTTACCTCTTTGGGAATAGTAGCTCTTTTGTTTGTTAATTTTATTATTCTTTGGTGGCAGTCATCATCATGGTCATCATTACTCAAGAGCTATCTGAAACTTTCCAGGCATGCTAAAGATATTTGTGGCCAATCTACTATTTAATTTGAGATACTAATTATTTAATATGAAATATTACAAAAAATTATTGAAACTGCCACATACTTTTGCATATTTCTACCAGATGCCGCGACATTGTGGATTTTCAATACAGAATTTAAGTAAATTGTTCTGCAGCATTTATTTTGAAAATTTTCTTACCTGTATAATATACACTGTGTGTTCTTTTGTTGATTGTTTAATTATCTTACGAATTTTGTACAATGCAGCTGTCACGTTTGAAAACTAGGACGAGGAAGCCGCGGAATTTGCTGAAATTTGTCACCTGTGGAGAATGTCTCCCTATTAGGCCTCCACCATAGCACAACAAATCTTATTGGAGTGGATCTGACCCTGGTGCATATCTTATTCGTAATACTTTTATATATTCATTTTCTTGCTGTTTAGAAAGTCAATTCTATTGGTGAAATACTTATCCTTAATAAGAGTAGTCTCGAATTGAAGAAATGCAATTTCAACGAATTTCTTTTTTTTTTTTCCGGGATTTTATGTTTTTGGGTAGCTTTGATGTTAACAATAATGTGCAGTTTTCTACCATTGGTTGTGGTAAAATTTTCTGATATCTAAGAAACTGTTCTCTTTGGTTAAGGGCTTGGACACAATAGATGTACCCAACACTTTTGGCTATTCCAAACTTCCCTACCTGAAACTCTCTGCTGGATCTCATATTCTCCTATATATGGGCAAAGTTGTCATTGGCCCCAAGGGCTTTGACACCTTGCTTTTCTTGCCATTACATTTATCTTTTGTGGTATACCGTCAAGTGACGGGAGACTCTTGCATTGTCTTTCGAGTAATGCTATATGGATTTAAAAAGTAGACTTAAAAATTAGACTTGATAATCTCAATCATTAATTTCAATGTAAGTCCCAGCATTTATTGGAGTCCATTACCTATTCAATGATTGAGATTATCAAGTCTAATTTTTAAGTTTAGTTTTTAAGTCCATGTATCATTACGCTTGTCTTTCATAGTTTAAAGTTGTTAGTGAGATCAATTGGACTTTTTTCTTTCCTTGAACGAGTTATTTGCAAGAATAGGCTTTGAATTTCATTCAAATACAGTTATTGTGAGGATGTCGATGCAGTATAATACATCTAATGTATAAGCCAAGTTTGATACACCAAGCCGTTACAAAAATCTTTGTTTCAAATAGGTTATCCCATATCAGTTGTAATGATTTAGAATAGAACAAGTAGTCAAACGTAAAAGAATGTCTAGTAATTTTCATTTCTTGCCCTCGTATCATTCCATTCTGCTGCTATAGCTAGCATGTGGAAACATAGCTCCGATACCACTTGTTGGAATATAACTCTGATACCACTTGTTCGTTTTGCACAGTGGATAATTAATATAAATAATATTTATTGAAAAATATGAATTCAAAGATAAAAAAATAATAAAAATATGACGCAAAAATATATCATGGTTCAATACAACATACACATTAGTATATTGTACCTACATCCATGGATCAAGAATCTACATCAATGTATTATTCACTGAAAGCTGGTCATCCGATTACATAATACACATTCCTATTTATAGGAATAAAGTATTGTAACACAAGCATATTCGAATACAACTTGATCTTTATGTTTTTTTATCACATATCTAATATATATTAATTTATGGTATATTAAAACTCTTCTAATATAATACTATTCCATATAGGATTCTCACATTGATTGTCCAACAAAGCCTCTTTCATGATAAATAGAAAGTTTGAGTTAAATTCCAACAGCTTCCCTTGAACCAAACTCTTCAAATTTGGTCATACCCAACATCGGGATTAGCACCTTTGATTTTGATTCACCAACTTTTTCAACCACCACGTGCAAACCTGCTCTTCTGAATCATCACAATCCTCTCTGTTTTTTAAGAACTTGCGTCTTGGCCTAGATCATCTGTGTATCTCTGCATGCATCTTATTTGTTCTTGGGAGGTCTCAATGGTCAATGTTTCACCATTCAAAGGTAAAGCCCAATGACTCGTAAGTCACGAGACACCACATCATCATTATTGGATCAGCCCAATAGTTTTCAAATCATTAGAATACCGCGACTTCAACTCTAAGAGTCCAAAAACTTGAATAAACATCTTCAACACAGCATGTGGTAATTCTTGAAATTCTAACAAACAGGACGTAACTTAGTCTTCCGTCTGGTTTCATACCAACTTTAATTTTTTTCTTGTGAATCTAAACAAAAATATGAATTGTATATATGTGGCAAGAGAGTCTTCTTTAACATGAACACCAACTAAATCATTGAATCGCTAATAACTTGTTTTGATTGTTACATCAGGATTGTCAATCTAGTTCTGATTGTTGCACTAGGAGCGTCAACTTGGCTCTGATATCACTTGTTGGTTTTTTACAGCAGATAGTTAACACAAATAATACTTATTGAAAAATAGGAATTCAAATATTGAAAAACAATAAAAATATAACACAAAGATATAATGTGGTTCGATACAGCATACCCACATTGATATACTGTATCTACATCCACAAATTAAAAATCTATATCAATGTATTAGTCATTGAAATCTGATCATCTGGTAATTGATTACATAATACACATTTTTATTCAAATACAACTTGATCTTAATGTTTTATATCACATGTCTAATATACCAATTTATAGTATTTTAAAATTCTTCCAATATAATCCTATTCTATATAGGATTCTTACTTTAATTGTCCAACAAATTCTCCTTCACGACAATTAGAGAAAGTTGGCAAAACACAATTGCTGGTGCCAATACTCTTGGTCTCATCGTAGAAAGTCTACAAAGCTGAAAATATGGGTGATATTCTCCTTCAATTATGCATTTTTTTGTATTAATTTAAGCCTTCTTGAAGTCAAGGTAATCACATTAGTCTTCTGTTAGTTGTAGTTTTTGACTATCTGGACTCAGGAAAATGATGCACTAGAGACTGCTCTTAGTCTCTCTATTTGGATGCTTCTAACGTATCTGACATTATAATTTAAGCTGGTTTGACCTAGTAACACTTGTTACAAATTTACATGAAGTTGCGGAGAATTATATTAGATTTTTTTTTGGTTTTTTTAATCGGAAAATTATGTACATAATGAATATCTATGATTACATGGAACATAGAGAGAGAGAGAGAGAGTTTTGTTTTAGATGGGGAGACGAAAATAAATATAATAGTATAGGGGTGGAAAAATAATTTTAATATGTTGTTTTTATTGAAAATATTTATTTTTGCTAATTGAATGTACTTTAATATAATTTCTAAGTGTTCCAGTTTGATTAAAAAAAAACCATAGGGACTTAATCTCAAGTTTTTAAAATATAGATGGTTATTGTGTTGTCGGGTCAAACTACAAGAGGAATAATGGGTAAATTTCCTTTCTCTTTATTATTTTTTTGAACAAATTCTCTTTATTTCTTGGGTGGAATTCCCACCCCATATAAATATTCGTTCCCTCCTCACTAAATTTTTTATTTTTTAACAACTATGTTCATCCCTTCTATACCAATTTTATTTTAACTAAATACATCCCTTTAATGACAAGTTTATCTTCTATTCTCTCATAACTAGGGTTTCATTCACCGTCTCCTTTTATACATTCTACACAAAAAAACTTTTTAAATATGAATCGATGAGTAAGATCAGTGCAGCACTTTCTGTATATGTACATTATCTAAACCTATTCTAGCTTATGTCAAAATAACCTCAATTAGATTAATATGAAGAGGAATAGCTTGTGTTGTTATAGTGTGGACAACAATATTAACTTCTCTTTAAATTGACACAAATTGAATCAAAGAAATCTGTTGAATATATCTACGAAAATAATTTATATGTACAATTATAAGTAATCAACGATTACAATGCTTTGTTTTTCCTCCTTGTTGCAAACTTGTATGAATTCATACATATATATACACACACATATATAAACTCTTAATTAAAAATAATTAAGCTTGACAGAATACCAAAAACACGAAAAAAAAAAAATACACACCACATGAAGTCAAACAAAAAATTAAACCGAGAAGTAATACTATTATGTATCTTATTCAAGAAATACATATTGAAAAAGTTCTTTCGTGTGGGGTATATGAGAGAAAATATTAAATAAAACCCAAATTTTAAGAAGATAGAAAGTGAACTTGTTATTAAAAGGATGTGCATAGCATGACAATAAATTTAGTTAAAATGGGTTGAGTATAGAAGGGTGAATTTAATTTAATTTTTTTTCTTTTTTGGGAGTGGGGGAGGGAGAGGGTTAGGGGAAAGGAAAATGGATTTGATTCATTGACCTCAAGAAGGCAAAATCTTTACAAGACAAGGAATATAATTGAACAATCATTCGTTTATAAAAATTTTAATAGGTTGAGAGTAGCTATTTGTGGGTGGGAATAGTTCCACCCTTATTTCTTCTTGTCGATGTGTGAGAGAAAGATAACTTTTTAAACTCAGACATTCTAAATCTGAAACTTAACAATTTTTTTGGAGGTAGGCCGTAAGAGATTTATCCCTCATGAATTTTTTAATTCAGTCGTGAATGATATACTATTAACCGGATCAAGAAAAAAATTAATTAAAATATGTGTAAATTAGTCCGAATGCCTTTCACGGTAAAACTAGAAATCCTTGTCAGCAGCAAGTATGAACACCAGAAAACTAAAATCTTTGTCAGTGGCAAGTATGAACACCAGAAAACTTACCCAAAAAAAAAAAAACACCAGAAAACTAAAATCTTTTAGACGTATATTCACGAAAGTAGATCAAATAAATAAATAATTAATGCAAAAAAGTTGACTTTAATCTTCCCGCGTCAACAGGGAAGATTCTGATGAACCAGGACGGCAAATAACTCCGTGGTCGGCTGCTTTGAATCCCAAGAAAGCGATGGAGTCACCTCTTTCCACGGAAATCAAAGGCACTACTTTTATTCATCAATTATTCGTGTTGGATGAGGCAAGTTTGTATCGTATTTTAACAGATTCGTGTCAAAAGTTATTTTACTCGTATTCTATTCATTTATTAATTTATATCTAACGAATTATGTCATATCAAATTTATATAGTATATAAATCTTATATAATCTGTTTATAAACAAATTATATTGAGTCAACTTGTTTACGAAACGGGTTACTTGAGAAAATAGTCATTGAGTTGGTTAGTCTTATCAAATGAAGTGGATTCGATCAAATTCGAGCCCGATCCAAATATTCCATAAATTTTATATCAACAATTCATATTTGAAAAATCAATCATCCAATCCTAAAATCTCACCTAGTTCGAATAACTCAACTAGGCCTTAACAAAATGCATAGAAATTTCCTCTCAATTTCATCATTTATGAATATTCAATTAAGAATGGATGATAATTAATTAGGTATTGATTTATTTAAAATTAAATCCATGAAATATAATATAACGAATCGATTTTTGATTTGGATAATCGTTTAAAAAATACTAATTTATATCCAACCAATTAGATTAATGTTTGGATAGGACCGGTGGTGTTTGAACTTAAACAAAAAAATGAAACATGATATTGAAGAACTAGTTATAATCCGTACCTGAAGACAAGATAAAATATAAAATTCGAACGTCCAAAAAATCAATCCCACTATATTAATTTTTTTTCAAAATATATTAACTATAAATTAATTAAATATTAAATAATTAAATATATGATAGAAATGAGTGGTATGATATTTTTAGGGAAGAAATATATAAATAATTAAATATATGATAGAAATGAGTGATGTGATTTGACGTTTGAATCTGACAAAGGAATGATAGATGAGGTAAGTGATTGATGATGGTTTTGAGGAGAAAAAAATGACTGAGATAAAATTCAAACACACTCTTGTTTTATTATATAGATTATTATTATACAATTCTTTCCATGACCACCGGTAATGAAGGGTTTGTTCTGTGGGCAAATTCAATAAATATGATAAATGAATTGTAAATTCAGACATTCTGAATTTAAAATTAAAAAATTCTCTTTGGGTCAAACTATGAAAAATTTATCGCTTATGAATTCTTTAATTCTGACGTGTATCGTTTGCCTTTGACTAAACCGGAGAAAGAATTAGTCAAGATGTGCGTGAATTGGTTCAAATATCCTTGACGATAATTCCTAAAAAAAAAATTGAATTGTGGATAGTTTATTGAGATGGTCTGGCCTACCACAGTATGTGAATCTTCAATGATGTTCCATATTTTAGAATATCATGACTTGAATGAGTAGTGGGGCTTTATGTGTGTATGGAAGACAGATGAGATTGCTCTGGCAAAAAAAGAAGAAGAAGAAGACAATGTAGCCATTATTTCTTGGTTGAAGGAATGCATGGTGGTCCTATATCTTGTCTCTTAAACACTAGAGTAGTTTGGTCTAAAAGTATGAGAATGATAGTTTGAATTACAAGGACAGACATTTAGTAAAAGTTATAAATGGTGGCTCTCATAGTGTATTCCTAAATTTACTCATTTACAAGGTGATAATTTTTTAAAAAAAAATTGAAGGTTATTGATGATCAATAAATTCTATTCGAGAACAAGAGATAGTTAAGATGAATGTAGTTTGTCTACGATACATTCTTCCAGATTGGCATGAACTGGTCGATAGCAACGGTTTTTTATGCTAATTCTTAGATAAACTGGCCGGGTTGTTAAATGAGGGGAGATATTAGGAGGCAATCCTAAATCTGTGTACATATATACTGAGTATAAATATGCGTAGTTCCACCCCTCTGAACATTTTTTTTCTTGGATAACCAAGAACCCTCCCAATCATCGGTTTTTTTGAATATGTGATTACTATGTAAGCCCGGGAGGTACGTAATCATACACAAATCAATTGCATTTGGTCGTTCATGATGTCTCTAGCAAGACTCCAACTTGTGATTTCTTGATACTAAACACTGAAATCTTCTCATCCAAACTATCCCGACAGTAATCTTTTTGTTTGCGGCAATACTAGTAAGTAAAACTAAATGGGCATTGAAACATAATTTGTTGACCCATTACAAGAAACAAACATGTAATTCCATAGAGAGTAATCTAGATGACTACAGATGTGAGAACATGTTAGAGCTAGTGGTAAGGAAACTTCAAGATTATTTTCTTTAGTCTTCTAAGATTATGACATTTTGGGAATTTTTAATGTTAGAGCTAGTAGTTATTTGCTTTTAATTTTGAATATTAAATGTTTTGTTGTTTTTTTGGACTTTTTAAAAATCTTCTAGTCATCGTTCAAAAAAAAAAAAAAAAAACTTCTAGTCAAGACTTAAATTACTCAAACTTGACTTTAATGTCTTAGTAGTACAAAGTACGTTCTAAAATTTTACTTGTCAATAATGTCATTTCCCACTTTAAAATCCCACATTTTTTTCTTTCTCATCTATTTTCTTTCTTTATTTTTTATTATTGCAACTAAGGGTATTCTAGTCAATTTATGTGTACATTGATTAATTTTTTTTCGGTCTAATTAAAAAACAAGTCATTCACGACGGGACTAAGAAACTCATAAAGGATAAATCCTTCATTTTTCTTGGCTCTAAAGGAGTTGTAAAATTTTAAATTCAGAACGTCTGAACTTATAACTCGTTTTTGTTACTATTATATTCCACCTTAAGATTTTTATCATCTATTTTCAATAGTTTCTTAGTCTAGTGGTTAATAAAACCTAACTTGTGTATTTTATACATGGTATTTTTTGACGATCTTATTTTTCTAAGAATCAGATCTTTATAAAAAGAATATTGATATTCAAACTTTATTTATTGACCTAATTCATTATAATTGTTGGATTGACAATAAACACCATTTAACATTGGCTTTTATTGCAAATCTAAAAGCTATAATAAATTAAATTAATAAATTAAGTTAGCAAATTGCGTTCTATACATATTAATTTGCATGTAGGAAAAAGGAAACTCATATTTCTATGAGAAAGAAATAATAATCAAACTAAAATCTTGATAAATAATAGGGCAAAGCTTCATTTTACCTCCGTGTGTTATACCTCAAGTACACTTTACCTTCTTAATGTTTAAAAACTTTAAAAAACTCTCATGTGATTAGTGGATTAAAGTGTACAGTTAAAAATTAGTTTAAATGAATAGAATTAAATAAAAAAAGACCTTAATACCTTTATTAATTTATTTTTAATTAATTGATAAAACAAATCAGACCTTATGGGCCAATCCCCAATCCCCAACTCAATAAGTGAAGGACACATCGGCAATCCAACTCCAGCCAACTACCATTACCACGATACTGGACTCACCACCAGAGCTCACACAACAACTACCAGCTAGCTCAGTGTGTGTGTGTGTGTCACCTTGCTCACAATCAAAAAGCCCTAATAGATCCGCCACCATTGTCGGCAGTCTCCAACCCCCCCCCCCCCAATGTTGCTTTTTCCCCAATATGAAGAGAAGAGGAAGGCTTCGGTTGATGGCATTGGCAAGATGGTTCAGCAACAGAGAGAAAGACGGTGAGGGTAGTTTAGAGAGAGACTGAAAGTGGAGGTGAGGGTAATTTTATCATTTTAACATATGTTTTTCACACCAACCCTCTATGAAACACGGATATTTCGTTGAGGTTGACGTACTCATATCTAATACCGTATCAGATACACGTTTTACGTATCCGATAATAATTAAATATTATGATACTTTATGGATACTTTTGTGGCCAAGCAACATATATAATTTTTGAGTTTAACTTTTACCATCTCTTTCTAATTCACATATCATACAATACATTAACAAAAAATTCATATTACTTTAAAAGCACACAAGTGTTTATTAAGTATTATCTACAATTACATGTCAAAAAGAGCATAAAATAAAGCTATTACATTATTATCTTAACAAAAATTACTTCTAAATACTAGGTAAATATTAATTTTGACTCCTTTAATTAGTCACTTTATTTTATGAATATATTACGGCGATACGATATATATTTTCTTGAAAATAAAAAAAAATACTAATTTTTTTTATTGTATATTAAAGAACCATCAAAATATATAAGTATTAAGCTGGATGAAAAATAATAAAAATATTTTATTATAGTTATATCTTAGTCGTACTTGTATCCTATTTTTTTAAACTTTATCGTATCGCCGTATTTATATTATATCATACTCATATCTCATATATATCCGTATCCATGTCTCATAGCCAACCCTCCTTTGTAGCACATGGCTCACAAAATCCGTTAAATTGGACGGAAAGTCTAACTTTGTAGGTTAGTTCACAAAGCATGTGAGAATTATGTGGACATTTTAAAATTTTTGGGAGGTTAAATGCATTTAAAGTATACTATAGGAAGGTAAAGTAAAATTTACCCTAAATAATCTGTATTGAAAAAAATATATATATATTCTAACCAGCTACACCAATGGAACCTGGTGTTAGGTTCGACTAGTTTCTTTCCTTGTAATAATATGATAAAAAATAATTAAATATATGTGAATGATTTGGTCAAGGAGTCCTATGAGAAAAAGTCAATACAACTTACTAATTCAGTAATTCGCATCGACTATGCTGAAATTTGACTTCAATTCACTAATTATTATGAATGATAGTTTGTTGGGTAATTAATGTAAGAATCTTAATAAA
Organism: Ilex paraguariensis; assembly: GCA_963454935.2. Taxonomy (NCBI): domain Eukaryota; kingdom Viridiplantae; phylum Streptophyta; class Magnoliopsida; order Aquifoliales; family Aquifoliaceae; genus Ilex; species Ilex paraguariensis. Next base: position 449,696 of record CAUOFW020001725.1, on the reverse strand, counting down.
TTATGAATATATTTATTAGTGACCTAACCAAATAAGAAGTAAATTTGAATAGTTTTAGTATATCATGAATATTTATATTAACCAGGTGATAGAAAATATAAAGATTAAGTTGTATTTAAATATGTTTGAGTTATAATATTTATTTCTATAAATAGGGATGTGTATTATGTAATTAGTTACCAAATGACCAGATTTTGGTGAATAATAAATTGATGTAGATTCTTAATCCGTGGATATATGTAGGATGTATCAAGGTGGATATGATGTATTAAACTAAGTTATATCTTTGAATTCATATCTTCTAACAACTATTATTTGTGTTAATTATCTGTTGTGTAAAACCAACAAGTGGTATCATAGTTAAATTGATAATCCTGATAGATCAATTAGAACTAGATTGATAATCCTAAAAAAACAATCAGAACTAGATTGACGATTCTAGTACAACAATCAAAGTAAGTTATTAGTGATGATTAAGTTAGAGTTTATGTTAAAGAAGACTTTTTTGCCATGTATGTGCAATTCATATTTTTGTTTAGATTCATAAGAAAAAAATTAAAGTTGGTATGAAATCAAAAGGCAGACTAAGTTACTTCTCAATTATTTGGATTTCAATAATTATTATACGTGCTATGTTGAAGATGTTTCTTCGGGTTTTTGGGCTCATAGAGTTGAAGTCGTGGTATTTCAATAGTTTTGGAGCTATTGGGATGACATAAATTTAGTAGTGATGATGTAGTGTCTTGTGGATTACGAGTTACTAGACTTTATTTTTGTATAGTGAAGCATTAATCATTGAGAACTCTCAAGAAAAGGTAAGAAGCAGGCAAAGATGCATAAATGATCATGCAGGGCAAGACGTAGATTCTTGAAAGACAGAGATAATTGTGATGACTTAGAAGAGCAGGTTTGTATGTGGTGCTTAAAAATTAGCATATCAAAGTCAAGGATACTAAACCTGATGTTGGGTATGACTAAATTTGAAAAGTTTAATTAAAAAGAGACTGTTAAAATTTGACCAAAACTTTCTAAATTGTAATGAATGAGAGTTTGTTGGGTAATCAATGTAAGAATCTTAATAAATCATGAATAGGTTTATTAATGACCTAATCAAATAGGAAATAAATTTGAAGAGTTTTAATATACCATAAATAGATATATTAAACATGTTATAGAAAACATAAATATTAAGTTGTATCTGAATAAGTTTAAGTTACAATATTTTATCTTTATAAATAGAGATGAGTATTATATAATCAGTTATTAGATGATCAGATTTTAATAAATAATACATCGATGTAGATTTTCAGTCCGTGGATATAAAAACGGTGTACCAATGTGAGTATCCTGTATTAAACTACATTATATTTTTGTGTCATATTTATAATATTTTCCTGAATTTTTATCTTTTAATAATTATTATTTATGTTAATTATTCACTGTACAAAACCAATTGATTTAGGAACATATTTGTTCATAATTAATTTAATCTGGTGTCATAGTTATATTAGAAAAAAATTCTATTAATACGAAGGTTTGCCCTTGCCGTTGTCGGCGGATAATTTCTTTGACTTTTGCGCATTGCGTTTTGAGCAAGTCGTCGGCCATCCGATGACTGGGCATACGTGGCCTGTCCAGACGGCAATTGCTTTGTACTTTTGGTTGTACCGGCGCTGTCGGTCCATTACCACATGTGCCTCTAGAGATACGTTGTGGTGACACGTGGAGGATTACAGTATAAGAGTGGGTGGACTTCAAAGCCAGCATTAGAGCAACTCCCAGATGCCCCTTCTTAACTAGTTTACACAGTGTCTTTCTAAATTTTTCCTCCAACAGCCTAGCTTTGTGTCCTAACTATTTCTCATAACATTAATTTGTTACCTATTTCTGGCGAGACAAAAGGGGAACGCTAATTTTTGTGCTAAGTTTCACTCCACAGCACTGGAAGGTATGCTCTATTATCTCTCTATATATCTCTCTTTCTCCATCTTTGGTCTCTATTGGTTCCCGCTGAAAACCCCCAAAAAAAAATCTAGCAAAAAGTCAAAAAATTCCCCCGAAAAACTTACAAAAAACCTAAAAATCTCACTGAAAAACCCACCCAAAAATCTACTAAAACCCCCACTCAACAGAGAGAGGACAACCGAAAAACAAGAACCCATAAAATTAGAGATAAGACAACCACAAAATCAAAAAAAATTCATCAACTGTTCGTGTTGGATAGAGAGAGGACAATCGAAAAACCCACAAAATTAGAGCAAAAATTCATTTGGATTGAGTATTTGGATTTTGTGGGTTTTCGTGTTGGGTACTAGAGTATTTGGATTTTGTGGGTTTTGTAGTTAAAATTATTTGAAATAGTTAGTTAAAATAGAGAGTATTGTTAGAGTGAATTAATAGGAGTTAGTCTTTAAAATAGATAGTGTAATAAAAAAATATATTTTGACTAATTACTCTATATAATCTCCTCGAAGTTACTATTACATTGCCGGACACATAAGTACGACTAAAAAAGGACAAGGGGTGATAAAAAAAACACCGACTTAAAATCGATATAAAATCAATAAGTTATAATTAATTATTTTTTTAATATAAACTTAAAAATTATATGATTTATAATTATAAATAATAAATGAGTTATGTTAGTATTAAACATGAATAATATTAAATTGATACAACTAATACATTTAACTAGTATTTGTATAAATAAAATTTTAAATAATTATTATTATTATTTTTATCTAGTAATGGCATAATCCTTGTAAACTAAAAGGATTTTATTATTTTTTCTTTATTATCATATGTATTTAACTAATTTTTAATTTATGGACAAATTGTGCTTCTCGATTTGGTTAAGAAATAATAGAATGCTAGTGTTAAATTTCTAATTCGTGGGTTATGTTGGTTAACCCGAATACTACTTTAAAATAAAAGAATTAGATTAGTGTCAAATAGCCCAGAGATTAGGGAAAGGTTACCGAACGGTATCGAAATATATCTGAATTTTTTATTTTATTTTAAATAATTTTAAATTATTGATTAATAAAATGATATCGTAAGAGATTATACTTTCCACGAGATACACAGTTGCGTGGGGGCCCAACACATTTTCTTTGTCAACCGTTGAAATAAATGTTATAAATCTTTTGCACTTTATTCTTTTTCACTTTAACCGCACAGTAAATATACTTGTGGTTAGTCAACACTCAACAGTCTTCAAGCAAAAGTCTCTCCTAATAATAAATGAAGGAGAACGAAATTCACCCCTTGTTTGGTTAGGAGGGAAAGGACATGAAAGTAATTACAGTTTGGTAAAAAAAAAAAAAAAAGGAGTATTTCAATAAAAAATTAACTTTAATGTAATTTTTTTTTTTTTGCGTATACGAAACAATTATATTACATCCATTCGTACTATTTTCTTTTATATTTTGGTGGCACACCAGCATGCGACCCGACCCGACCCGATCGTATATCACATCGATGGGGATTTTTTTTTTTTGTCTTCACTTAACCTCTTAACTTCACTAACTCCACATCATGATGTCAAATGAAGATAAAGAGTTCCACCAAGGTTGTCTTACACAACCAACGGTGTCTCCACGTCTTTTTTAGCTAATCCTTGCTAAACCAATCATATATTTTTTAGCCCTTTGATTATATAATAGTATTTTTATTAGATGGTAATATTATATGATATTGATGATGTGGTATTACTATTATAACGAATATTTACTCACGTTCTATCATCATCTAATAAGAATATAATAAGTTAAAAAGTGGATCTCATATATTTTAATACTTACCGCTATACGTCAAGTGATAATCACTTTTCTATGTCATTTGATAATCAGTCCATATAAAAAAGTAAAGTTTATGCTATGTGAAAATGATTACGTGTTATCATCGTTGAAATAAGTATTTTCTCAACATGAGTAAATATGTAATGGTATACTTTCTCCTGTTTCTGTTGAAAAAAAATTTAACGAATTAAATCAGTAAAATAGAATAATCGTCATTCAATAGCAACAATCGTCTTTTTTGGTTGAGTATTGGTGCAACATTATTGAAGTTTAGAAAAAAAAAAAACCCTTTATTAATTTAAAATATTTTACTAGCAATTATTTTAAGTTAATAATCAACATATTTCACAAACGTAGATATAGGGTTAGCATTTTTTAAAGCACCGCTTTTCTAACATAAAAATCATCCTGAAAGTGATTGAATTTGTGTTTAGACTTGCTGAGTTCATGTTTGAACTAACTTTTTTTTTGATTCACACCTAATCAATTACTCTAACAGAGTAAGGGCCAAGTGAAGACTTATAGACACACTCACACGCCCGTAACTACCCGATGTGAATTAGTCCAGACCCCCACCTCCTCGATGTAATTACCATGATCGTAGAGCCTAACAGCGAACTAAGTTGATCAATTATATTATTTTGATAAATGAGTTCCGCAATATACAATCTAATTATTATAAATTTTGGTACGACTTAAATTGAATATTGGCAGCATATACATGATTTGTAAGTAGGTCTGTCAATTGATTGAATTTTAATCAAAATTTGATTGATAGAAATTTGATTTCGATTTTAAAAGTTTGATTTGATTATTCTACTAATTTTATTTTTATGATTCATATCTGAATCCGGAAAAAATTCAAAATTCAATCCAAAAAATTTGATCCAATCCAATCCAAATAATTTAATTTAACAAATTTAATTAATTAATTAATTTCAATTTCGAGTTAAAATTCCATCTATTCCCAGCCTATTTGCGAGAGAGAAAAAATAAATAGATAAAAATTTATAATTTAAAATAAGATAAATTTTAATAAATTTATTTAGCGTTCTTAAATAATATTATCCACCGATTATTAATACGTTGAAACACGTCGTACCGTCAAAGTTAAGACAAATGGAAGTCATTTTCACGAAGGCAACGTGGAAATTCCTAGAGAGAGAGGGAGAGACAGAAGCAACACCATTCTTTATTGGATATTCCCACAAACGAAAACCCTTGTTCTTCTTCTTCCTCGCACGCGGATTCACAATCACAAACAATCCACAGTATTATTCAAATCACAAACACCCCCCAGTCCATGCTTTGATATAAATATATATCTATATATGTATCACCATAATCCGAACAAAAATTTCGTGTCACTTTTGAATTGTTCTTCTTGTTTTCGATCTGTTTCAAACAGCAATAATTTCAAAGCAATCAGTCAGATTGAATTCTTTCTCAAAGACCTTGAAATTCAGTTCAGAAACGACGGTTTGAGAAAAAAATTTGGGTTGTTTTAATGGCGTCTGCTGCTATATTTTCTTCGTTAAGAAGACGGAGGTCGCCGTCGATCGAGGCTTTCTTGGCGCCGGTGGATCTGGCTGATGTGGCGTTGTTAGAGACACTAGCGACGGTGTCGGTGGAGCTGATTTCGGTGTTTTCAGGAAAAACGGTGGCGTTTCAGCGAAAGAATTCGAGGTCGCTGATAAGGAAAATTGAGCTATTTGTGGTTCTAATTGAGTTTGTTCGTGATTCGGGTTTGGCGTTTCCTTCGACGGCGAATTTGTGCTTCAAAGAGATGTATTTGTTGTTGTATCGGTCGAAGATTTTGCTTGATTACTGCTTTCAATCAAGTAAGTTATGGCTTTTGCTTCAAAACCATACGATTTCTGGTCATTTTCATGATTTGAATCAAGAAATTTCGACCCTTATGGATGTCTTTCCACTTCAAGACTTGAATCTTGATCATGATGATGTGAGAGAACAGATTGAATTGTTGAAAAGGCAATCGAAAAGTGCAAAATTGTTGATTGATAAGCATGATGAGTCCTTGAGGCTCAAACTTTATTCGTTTCTGAATGAATTTGAGAACGGGAAAATTCCTGATCCGGTGGAATTGTATACGTTTTTCGTGGAAAAGTTGGGAATTTGCGATGTTAGAAGTTGTAGGGTTGAAATTGAGTTTCTTGAAGAGCAAATTGTTAATCATGAGGGGGACGTTGAACCTAATGCCTCGGTGCTTAATGGGTTTGTGGCTTTGACTCGGTATTGTAGGTTTTTGTTGTTTGGGTTTGAGGGTGGTGAAGTGGAATTGGAGATTGGGAAACATAAGAAGCCCAAAAAAAGTTTGATCACTCGGGAAATCGCGGAGACGTTTATCACCATTCCCAAGGATTTCTGTTGCCCTATATCATTGGATTTGATGAGAGATCCAGTGATAATGTTGACTGGACAGACTTATGATCGAGCTTCGATATCTAGGTGGAAGGAGGAAGGGCATTATACTTGTCCAAATACGAGGCAGACGCTTGTTCATACTCGGCTTGTGCCCAATCGGGCTCTAAGGAATTTGATTGTGCAGTGGTGCACTGCTCATGGAATCCCCTATGACCCGCCAGAGACGTTGGAGTCGTCTTGTGAAACGTTTCCTGCTGCCTCAGCAAGTAAGGCTGCAATTGAAGCTAATAAAGCCACCGCAGGACTTCTCATTCAGCAGCTAGCAAATGGGTCACAGGGTGCGAAGACAATTGCTGCCCGGGAGATACGATTGTTAGCAAAAACTGGAAGGGAAAATCGGGCTTATATTGCAGAGGCTGGCGCCATACCCCTTTTGAAAGATCTGCTTTCATCCCCAAATGCTGTTGCACAAGAGAATTCTGTGACTGCGATGCTTAACTTATCCATTTATGACAAGAACAAAAGCCGGATAATGGATGAACATGGATGTTTGGGATCAATTGTTGGAGTTTTGAGATTTGGACACACAATCGAGGCCAGGGAAAATGCTGCAGCGACCTTGTTCAGCCTCTCTGCAGTTCATGACTATAAGAAGAGAATAGCAGAGGAAAATGGAGCAGTTGAAGCCTTGGCAGGGCTGTTGAGAGATGGGACACCCAGAGGAAAGAAGGATGCAGTGACGGCTTTATTTAATCTATCCACTCATACAGATAATTGCATGAGAATGATAGAGTCAGGGGCTGTAACAGCACTAGTCCGGGCCTTGGGATATGAAGGTGTTGCAGAAGAAGCAGCAGGTGCATTGGCCTTGGTTGTTAGGCAGTCAACTGGGGCTGAAGCAGTTGGAAATGAGGAAATGGCTGTAGTGGGGCTAATTGGAATGATGCGGTGTGGGACACCAAGAGGGAAAGAAAATGCAGTTGCGGCATTGCTAGAATTGTGTCGTAGTGGTGGAGCTACTGCAACTGAGAGGGTGTTGAAGGCGCCAGCATTGGCTGGTTTGCTTCATACTCTGCTCTTCACGGGGACAAAACGAGCGAGGAGAAAAGCAGCATCACTTGCTAGAGTTTTCCAGAGGTGTGAGAATGCACCTTTGCATTATGGTGGGTTGGGTGTAGGGTATGCACTTGCAAGGAACTCAGCCGCGACTAGGGATTCAAGTTTTGCAGGTGACGTTGCGATGTCAATGTCCATTTCAGTACCAGTATTATTATAGTGGTAACAACCACACTTCTTCTTGTTGTCCTCAATTCATTGTGTCCGTATTTTAGTTTGTTATATTTACAAATTCTTTCATTGAAATATAAACGGGAGAAAGAGAAAATCGTAGGGATACCATAATTTCATGTGTTTGAAAAGAATGATCAATGTTCAAAGATAGTGGTTAGTCTATTCTGTATGTTATATTGTTATGGCCAATGGTTTTGGAGCAGATTATGAAATATTTGCAAAATAAACGGACCGTTGCAGTTGCCTCTGGAAAAATTTCTTTCGGATGCTTTTCTTCTTGTCCCATTTTTTTTAATGTTGTTGATGGGAGGGTGTTAATCGAGTCGAGTTTTGCTAGCTTAAGTCTGAGCTTGTCGAGTTCATTTTTTAAAACGAGTCTAAAAAAAAAATTGTTCGGCTTATTTAAAACTCGACCTGAATCCGAGTAACTCAATTATATTACATATGAACGAGTCAAGTTTGACGAGTTTGAGCTGAGTTTTTTAGACTCATTTAGTTGTTTAAGTTCAACTCATTTAAAACACGAGTCGGAGGCTGTTTGTGGATTTGAAAAAAGTCCAAAAGTATATTGACAGCCTTGAAAAACATGTATCATATGATTAGAAGTAGTTTGGGACCAACAAAATCAGTTTGGATGGTGTACAAGATATTTGAATAAAAGATTAATTTATCCCTTGAAACGTCAATTAAAGATGATTAAATCGCTGTTTTAGAATTTAGTCTGGGCCTCAAGAATTGAAAAAGGAGAATCAGGCGTGGAATTGGATATGCGAATCTCACTCATCTAATCTCGAGTCGAATTTGTAAGGGTGATTTCTTGCACAATAATGAGATAGCAGCTCTTTGATTGTTGCTCAAGAGTAACCGTGTAGCGTGAGGGTGACGAAAAACCTGAGGATCATACAAAAGGGTTAAAAGGAGGCCGGAGATGTCTCCGACGATTCCCCTCTAATGCTTATGTCCGATTTTTAGGAGGGAATCAGACAATATTCAATGTTATGGTTGAGGAGGTGCAGAACGTACATCTCTCTTTCGACAAAGAGCACTATTTATACCACCTTGGTGGTTGGGCGCCTTTATCAAGGATACCTTGTATGATTCCCCTTGGTAGAAGGCTCTCTAATTGGTTAGTCCTTGAGACAACAGGGATGTCTCACCAACCTTGTCAGGCGGTTGGGCATCGAGCTGGATTTCCATTCACTTCGATCCCTGATCATTTTATGCGTGACGCACATTAATAACATTAATCTTTCGACGTCCAAGGCTTTGCCGATCATTAATTGCAAGACATGATGTTGGAGGGCTTCTCCTGCAACGATGAATGTCCGGCATCATCAAAAACTCCTATGTTGTGTGTAGTATGCTTACGAGGAGCATTTATTATCAATTGTTATAGTTTCAAGGATCTTTTCCATGATTCGCTGCAATGTATTAACATGCTTGATCTGACAATATGGGATAATGGACTAACGCTTGCTGAAAGTTGAGTATCGATCCTCGTAAATCGTTTTCTTTGTTTATTCCCAGGTAGACATTCTAATGCGTTCCTAGCTGTATTCACTTGCACCAGTCAGTATGACTATTATAACCACTAGTCTCTTTAGGAACCTTGGCCTTCTCCCGAACCCCTCGGCCACAGTCTCTAGCCTCACGCTGAGGGAACTACGACGTGCTTTCATTACTATAACGTCTACTTGAGTGACTTCTTCCATCATCATCACCATTTTTCCTCCGGATGACGTCACTTTTAACTAAGTGACGTTACCTTTGTGCTGACATAAGTGTCACGTGTCCGCCTTTGATTGGTCTAACATGTGACATCCCGTTAGAACCAAGCAAGAGATTAGAATGATTTTAATCCCAAATTTTAGCAACTTATCCAACCGACATGAATTAGATTGGAGGGAACTACCCGATCCAAAACCAAGGCTGGTTAGATTCGTAGGTGAGTGAGCTGCTCGCCTGTGACTCACTTGTATGTTTGGCCAATGAATTCTTAATTTTTTTTTTAAAAAAAAGAGAATATTTCATAGTATTATCAAAAAAAATATATATTCTTTCGTTACTGGCAAATGCTTCAAAGGCAACCCTCTTGAGTTCCCTGGTGTTTCTTAGATTGAAGAAATTTTTCATCGCCCTATCAAATAGAAAAAGTCATTATTAAAGAGTTCGCCCTACTGAAGTATCATCTACAAGTGGTATCATTGGGATGATGATCAATCTTAGGGACAAATATTTATAGTTTGTTAGAACTAGAAGTTTTGTGTCTTATGGTTACAAAGGTTTTTTTTTTTTTTTTGGGGAAATTTTATCCAAACTCTCGGTAGTTAGGTCTAAATTTAATGACATCCCCTCTCAATTTTAATTTTTCACTACACCCCCTTCTTGTTCATATATTCACTTCAATCACACCCTTCCGTGTGAATCTCACTTACTGACAATCAAAAATACTAATGTCATGCGATTCTTTTTCCTAAAATACATATACTACCTTTCAATACTACCATTCTTTTTCTTAATATATTTATATCTATTGAAATTATTTTTGACACAAAATAAAATCATTCAACATAATAAGGTCAAAAATGTATACAAACAAAAAATAAAATAAATTAATTTTAACATTTACCAAAAAATAAGATTAATTATAGTCATTTTCAATTGATCCCATTGATTTTTTTATCATTTTAAAGCACTGCATAATATTTTTTTTATAATATTAGTCATCATATTATCACTCATTTGATAACATAATAAATTTTCTATAATTTTTATAGTTAAAAATAATTTCTCTGCAATAAAAATTATAAATGATAAAGTTAATGTCAAAATTTTATCTATTTCCAACTCTTCTGCTATCGTCTGTCATCCACAATGTCACCCAACCATCCTTCACACATTACCCTTCACATATATAATTTAAATATTATTTGATAAAATTTAATATTAATTGAATAAATTTGGTCTTAATTTGATAAATTTAAATATTAATTTGGTGTTAATTTGATAAATTTAAATAATAATTTAGTGTTAAATTGAAAAAATTTGAATGTTAATTTGATGAAATTAAATGTTAATTTGGTGTTAAATTTAAAAAAATGACATTAATTTAATAAGGTTAAATGTTAAATTAATGAAATTTAATATATTAAATTTTAATTTAATAAAATTTAATGTCAACTTGGTGTTGATTTGATAAAATTAAATAGTAATTTAATGTTAAATTAAAAAAATAATATTAATTTAATGAAATAAAATATTAAATTAATAAAACTGAATGTTAATTTGAGAAAATTAAATATCAATTTCTTGTCGTTTTGATGAGATGAATGTTAATTTAGTTTAAATTAAATAAAAGACATTAATTTGATAAAAATTAAATATTAAATTAATAAACCTAAATGCTAATATAACAAAACTAAAAAGACTGTAATGAAATTTCATAATCGGGAGAGGATATTATTAAAATTAGGTCAATTTACAGGGAATGTAGGTGAAATTTATCCTATAAAATATTAAGAGTATTTCTATAAAACAATGTCTCACATTAACGCAGTAAACAGACAAAAGTAACATAAGGTACAAATGAAATTTCATAATCAATAAAGGGTATCATTGAAGGGAAATGCTACTTGGATCTTATTTGAAGACCTAATGATATACAATCATTGAATTGATTGTAGGTTTCATCTAACATTAGAACTCACAATTAATCTAATGGTTATATTAAAGTCACATCATTAGATTCCTAAATAAGGTCATTGTAATATTACTCATCATTGAATTTAGATATAACTAGAGGAGGTGTTAATGAAATTCCCTTTTTTCTTTCTTTGATAGTTTTCTCCATTAAATTCTATATTTTACTTATATCTTTCGCGTTTTCTCAATTTTCTTTCTCCAACATCCATGAGCAAATATATTATAACTTTTAAAAGAAATCCTCGCCCTATTCTATTACTCAAAAATTGTAAGACTCTCTCTCTCTCTCTCTAAGTTCTAATGACTCCAGCACCCAAATGTGTTTTATCAAACTTTATTTGTAGGCTAATTTTAATCTTAATATAATTGTTCGTGTTATATTTGTTTTGTAAATAGTTTTTCCTCTTTTTATATATATATAGAAGATTTATGATTATAAGAATAAAATTAGTTTAACTAAAAAATTTCTTTAGACCTCAAATTTTCACCTTAGACCTCAAGTATTATAAAGCAGGGCAATCCAACCCGAACATACCATGTCATCCACCCACACCCATATGCAATAACTAATAGAAGGACTAAATTGCTGCACAACAATCATAAAACACGGAGGACACTTCAAGATAGAAAGACAAAAGGGAGCTGCATAAATCTTGCTCCTTCATGTTTGTAAGTGGGCCTGACAATTTTAGACAACATGCCCCAATTCAATAGGAAATTGACACGAAATTAATAGATTTTGAATGAATCTTAGAGGGTTCAGCTCGTAAACAAGTGGAGTCGTTAGACACGTTAAACATATGAATTTAGATGAAACAAGCTAAACACAACAATAATCCATTAAACACGACTTATACATGACATAAACTCGATTATACGCACATATAAATAGGTTGAGATTGGGTCAAGCAAATTTCGACACAATTACCATAAATTCGGCATGACTCGACCCATTAACAACCCTTTTGTAAGCTCTTTACCTGGGTCCTGATAGAATTGAAGGCAACAATGTGACTGTGGTGCCCAATGCTGCCTCCCTTTTCATTGCCACCATAGTTGATGAATCTGACAAGCTGTAATCTAAGGCAGACTCAATATCCATCAGACCCTCTATTACTTTGACTACCATTGACATGGCAGGCCTGCAAGTGAAATCTCTTTGTAAACACCAAACTGCAAGTCTCATCATCTGAATAACTTCTGAGATATTTGAGTTCATATCATCACTGTTTTTGTCAACCATATCGATCAGTTGATCCTCCTTTGCCTGTTTCATAAACATACTAAGTAAATGCATGAATTCCTCAGGTTGCGAACGATCCAAGTTTTTCCTTCCACAGACTATCTCCATCACCACAATGCCAAAGCTATAAACGTCTACCTTTTCTGTAATAACTGAGCTCAGCCACTCCGGAGCCATGTATCCGGGAGTTCCTCTCAACGTGGTCACGATTTGGATTTGGTCCCTGTCGATTAACGTAGACAAGCCGAAATCAGAAACTTTGGCATTGAAGTTTGCGTCTAACAGGATATTCTGAGGTTTGATATCCAAATGAACTATCCTCTGTCTGCATTCTCCATGGAGGTAGGCCAGGCCCTTTGCTATTTCATGGATAATATTTCTTCTCAGTTGCCAATCAAGCATAGGTTGTTGAGGCAGATTCGTAACAAAAATCCATTTGTCCAGAGATCCATTTTCCATGTACTCGTATACTAAAAGTCGATGCAGTTTTTCAGCACAGAATCCAACCAGCCTCACCAGATTGAAGTGGTGAATGCTTCCTATTGTCTTAACCTCAGCCGTGAATTCTTTTTTACCTTGGCCTAAACCATCAAGGCGCTTCACTGCAATTCTCTCTCCATCGCTTAGAATTCCTTCGAAAACTGATCCAAACCCTCCCTCTCCAAGCTTTTTCTGAAAATTCCCAGTTGCTATCTTCAGCTCTTCATAAGAAAATCTCATAGGCATTCCTGACACTTGATCCATGTAATCCTCCTCATCTTCTTCCATATTTGTTTTCTTCCTGAAAAACACAATCAAAATTCCGATGGTCATTAAAGTGATAGCTAGAGCTCCAGAAATAGATCCTGCTATTATCCCAATTCGGCCAGGAGATGTAGAAGACCCTGCTCCAGAAATAGATCCTGCTATTATCCCACTTCGGCCAAGAGATGCAGAAGTCCCTGCTACGTTAGCCGTATCTTTCGAAATTTTGATAAATGCAGAAGACTGGTAAACATTTCTTTCCTTTCCATCACTTATAAGTGAGAATACAGGGGAGGGTAAGAAGCAGTCCCCGTGTGAAACATAATTAAAATATCGAAATAGAGCAGCTTTGCAGGAACAGTTTTTCAAGCATGCCTCTATGCAACTCTCCACATTGGTTCCTTTGAGGACTACAGCATCATTATCGACATAGTTAAAGTAATACACATCTGCAAGCGGCAGGAATCCATGGGAACGAGGATCAGTGCACGTTGTCGGGCTAATTTCCACGCATCCATTGTATATTTGATCATTTGAAACGTCAGCTCGAAATCCACTAGGACAAGAACATTGTCCATTCACGCAGAGCCCAAAATTGCCACAGACATTGGGATAATCACATGCACTCAAAAAATCTGCAAATAAATCGACTGGTTCAGCAATGTCTCCATTAATGCCACTGTAAACTCTGAAGTGGCATTACTGCAATTCTCTCTCCATTGCTTAGAAGTCCTTTGAAAACTGATCCAAACCCTCCCTCTCTGAGTTTTTTCTGGAAATTCCCAGTTGCTGTCTTCAGCTCTTCATAAGAAAATCTCATAGGCCTTCCTGACACTTGATCCATGTAATCCTCCTCATCTTCTTCCTTATTTGTTTTCTTCCTTAAAACCACAATCCAGATTCCGATGGTCATTAAAGTAATAACTAGAGCTCAAGAAATAGATCCTGCTATTATCCCAATTCGGCCAGAAAATATAGAAGACCCTGCTATGTTTGCCCTATCGTTCGAAATTTGATAAATGCAGAAGACTGGTAAACATTTCTTTCCTTTCCATCACTTATAAGTGAGAATACTGGTGAGGGTAAGAAGCAGTTCCCATGTGAAACGTAATTAAAATACCAAAATAGAGCAGCTTTGCAGGAACAGTTTTTCAAGCATGCCTCTTTGCAACTCTCCACATTGGTTCCTTTGAGGACTGCAGCATCATTGTCGACATAGTTAAAGTAATACACATCTGCAAGCTGCAGGAATCCATAGGAATGAGGATCAGTGCACGTTGTCTGGCTAATTTCCATGCATCCATTGTCATTTTGATCAGTTGAAACATCAGCTCGAACAAATCCACCAGGACAAGAACAAAGTCCATTTACGCAGAGCCCAAAATTGCCAGAGGCATTGGGATAATCACATGCACTCAAAAAATTTGCAAATAAATCAACTGGTTCAGCAATGTCTCCATTAATGCCACTGTAAACTCTGAAGTGGCCATCAGGATCAAATTTCATATATTGCATTCTCGACGGTTTCAACAACACTGCATCTGGTTCACTTGGTTCAGTTGATGATATATATAAAGCAAGAGTGCCATTAATGAATTTGACATAGCTTGTGTCTGTGCTTTCTCCAGTCCCTTGAACCAGAAATTTGAAGTACATCTGAGGCATATTGGATTGGTAAAAAGCAAACAGACCATGAGAGGTCACGGTTAAATAATAGTCGCCTTCTGTCCAATCATCTGTGGAAACTCTAGCCACAAGCTTTTGGCCTGCCATCAGTTTCTTCCCAGGAAGCAGTGTGTCTACTGGATGATCAAAAGATTGCCAGATAGTACGATTAAACTTGTCATAAAGCACAAGATTACCTGTTGCGAAATCATATGTGAGAACCCCATATTGAATAGCAAATGAATTGAAAATGTCCTAACATATCGTGAATAAGTTTGTTCATTGAAATTGAACTATAAGTAACTTGTTGTGGATGAGCATGGGGAATATAATTTCTATTCATCTTATTAGTTCAACACTATATAGATAGGACTGGACTACGTGTTATCAATTACCAGATAATAACATATCAATGAAGTCTTTTGATCCGTGGATGTGTAGGCAAGATATGCCAAACTACTTATATGGTTATGTTTTTGTGGTCTTCCCTCTAGTATGTTTAATTACAATCTCACAAGTAGTGGTATCAGAGTAATTCAGATCGAAACAATTGCAACATTACCTGTTTCCATCAACTTTATACCAGCCATGGATGTGTTGAAAGTGTTGGTAGACCACACTTGAGTTCCATCTGCTTCTCTCAAGATCAAATCTCCATCAGAAGAAAGTAAATTCAAAGTTGCACCCTCACCAACAGGCTTATTTCTGTTTGTAAACCAAACTAAATCAACATCCACTGAAGTGTCATTATGTGAATATATAAGCAGATGAACTATTCCAATTGCAAAAAAAAAAAAGGTATCATTTCCTGGATGGAGGAAGAATCCACATGCAAAAAAAGAAATGTCATAACTACTCTCTGATATCTCTTTCAACAGTATGATTGCCCTGAAAGATTCAGACCATGTGCCATTGATAATGGACCGGCTGTTGTTTATCCATGATGCGGGCGCTGTCGCATGATCATGAACACTTTGAGATGATAGGAGATTCATATGGTATAATATAAGCAGAAGCTGCAAAAGATACTTGAAAGGCCATGCAACCATTGTATTTGCTAGTCTGATATTCAAAGCTCCAGAAGGGAAGGTAAAGGAAAATAAATTAACCTATGGTTTACTTTCAAAGTACCATATAAGGGCCTTAACCTGATAAGAATCATGTTGTGAGAGATGTCTTGTATTCTGTTAATTAGTAGCCACGAAAAGTACTAACCCATCTCAAGGAAATTTCCTACCTAAAAAATAATTAGGGCAGACTTCACTTTATACTATCCTACGTGGTTTACCCGCTTTGCAGGTAAACGTTTAACCCCAGTATATAGTAAAATATTGAGCGTAACGGTTACGGCTGTTAGAAAGTATAGGAATCACCACCGCCACCTCCATCCCCACGGTGCACCAATGCCATTGTATCACTTCAACCAATGCCCACAAGCACGACACTACGGTGCACCACCACCTCCGAATCACTTTCTTACAGCCCACTACCACCGTCATACTGCGTACAACCACCACCCAACTACGCACAAGCACAACCACGATCAAACTAATAAACAAAATTGAAACGAAAAAAATCAAATTCAAACCCAGTAGCGGCATGAAGCAAGACCACCACCGGTCACAATTCCCACCGCTTCGACTAAAATATTGAATCATCATCTCAATTCAAATCCAGAAACCCAAACCGGAATGGAAATCGAATCGAATCGAAATCTAAATCTTGACTGAAATTCAACAAATCAAAATCGCAACCCCAACACCACCGCCGGCGCTACTGTCACCACCATTTCTACACCATCTTCATCTCGTCTCTCTCTGGCGTCCTTCCTTCACCGATTCAATATCACTTTCGCCTTGTTTTGTTTTTCCAACAAGGTCATGTTTGCGGGGGATATTCCGCTGATCGGTTATTGTAATTCGAATTAGGTTTGAATTCTAAATCTATCGGCCATGGTAACTAATTTTGAGTTCTGAGATTATTAGCTAATTCATTTTAAATTTTTTTTTCTTGAGCTTAAATTGTTCTCAAGTACTTACGTTTGAATTTCAAATTAACATTCAATTTAATTAAATCAATACCAAATGATCATTCAATTTTTTGAATTTAATATTTTGTTTTATAAAATTATTATTATTTTTTAGAATTAACACCAAATTAACATTTTGTTCAATTAACATTTAATTAATACTAAAAACATATTTCTCACTGTTTTAAATTTGTTTTATATGACCAAGGGTAAATTTAATAATTTATAAGAGAATAATTCATCACATCACACCTTTTTTTGCTTATAAGTAACGGCATTAGACAACATGGGTAGTTTGTGAGATATGTATATAAATTATAAGTGATAGTGCTTAAAATCTTCTTACCCAACTACAGAACAAAAATAGGATGAGGCCCAGTGGAGCTTCGTGTGTGCTTATGATAAGGGGTATGTTAAGAGTGGAAGACAAAGCGAAGACAAAAATATAAGTGATTTTTCTCAGTCGAAGGACTAAGGCTACATGTAAAAGAGACGCTTATTCTATGAGGGCTATATTGTTTAGAGATAAAGGTTCTTGTTACAAATGGTTTGGCAAGAAGCCTGTTACGGAGTATTTCCTATTTTGCTATAGATATTCTCTCTCGCTTTTATCTCTTTCTTCTCTATATATCTTACACAACGGCGTTGTTGGCTATTTATACACCTTATCATTAGGGTTTCGCAGTGGTTTCTTTCTTGGCTGATTTTGTGGTCTCCTCCTCATTTGTCCCATAGTTGGTCCTAGCATCTTGACATTTTCTGTGCCCACTACGCTTGGAACGAAATGCATGAGGTATCTTCACTATCGGTGAATATTCGTTCATTAGAGTTGTCAAGCATTGTCTCTCTGTCCCCAATCCACGTGGTGCGATTAGGGTTTTCTTAGGTCTGCTTAGCTCCGAGCTCCATAGTCTCGAGCAAACACTTGTCACCAAGCTTGTTAACTCCGAGCTAGAGACTATCTTGGCCTGACTAATTTTGGGTTGTGACGTAGCTTGGGTATTTGAGTCGTCTTTGATGGGCCCATGAGAGGTTTTGGACTTTTGAAAGAGGCCCAAACTTAAATCCACCATCATCAGCAAGTGTGTGCAGTGATATTTTAAAAATTAGAAAGAGTGTTAGTAAAATATAACTTATATTCAAAGAATATCAGTGAAATTTACCTTAAAAAGTTTCACCGAGTTCATCGAATCTAGTAGCATTGTCTTTGGGTTTGGGTACGAGCCACCTCTTAAAGGTTTATTTAATGATGTTGATTATGTGGGCCTTGTGAGGTCTTTAGGATTTGTTTTTCGAAGTAACACACTATAATATCTGGTTTGGTTAAAATTTGATTTACCTGGTATCGATATGCTTCAGTTATTTTTAATTTAGTTTTTTATACTGAATTTGTCCAACTTATGTGTATCCCAATCGATGCAACGTATTTATTTTCAAACTCATTTTTTCTCAAAATTGTAACTTATTGAGTTGATCCACGTTACTCTACACTATTTATCTCTTTTATAGAGTTCTTAATGGATCAGGGAACCACTTGTTTTTCGGGATATGTTTCTACTCAGAGATTTCTTTGTCTTATCTTTTTTATGAATTTTAATTGGAACTTTGAAGTTTGTATTTTGAAGTTTGACATTAGGAACGATTTTCGTATCTTTTTTATTACTTTTTTTTATCATTATGTCCTTTCTCACTTACAAAATTGGTTTTTTCATTGTCTAATACGATCAAATTAGATATATTATTTGTGGTGATTGAAAGGGTGTCATGGTTTGTATTGATCATTACTAAAACTAATATCAACGGATTGGACAGTAAAGTACCAACCTCACTACTTTCGTAGTAGGATTTACGATAGATTTGTTGTTGTAGAATATTTTACTGTCCAATCATAAACGTATTTTGATTTATTTATTATTCATGTCAACTAATTGTATTATTTTTGAATTTTGGGGTTGAGAAAGTCAATAGTCCGGTTGAAGCTCAATTTTACATATTTTTATTTTCAAAGTGAAATGAGAATGGGTAGGCTCGGTTTGACAAGTCTCTTCAAAAAAAAGTGTGCTCCTTGATTTCCACTCACTTGCTACCTTAAATATGGAGAAAATATTGGGTGTAACTTGAATGTCCATGCATAGGGGTGACAATTTTTGACACGACACGATAATTTGATATGAATAAATAGGTTTGAGTTGACTAATTTTTTGTGTCAACCCGTGTATAACACGATTCGTTAACACGAAGTGTTAGTGGTCGTATTGGGATTCAACATGTTTAATACGAATTGACTAGTCAACACGAAGTTTTTAACTCGAAGGAGATTGATCTGGCCTTTTTGTTACATGTATGAGTTTTCATGTTTTGATGACTTATTTTTTTCATTATTTTTTATGTTTAATTTGGTTGTGCGATGTACGATTAATATATTTAATTAGTATTATAAAAATAAAATATTAATTATTTGTAACTGTTTATCAAACACTGACATAATTATTGTATAAAAAATATATTATTACTCATTATTATTATTAAGTTAATTTTTAGTTTGTAGAAAAAGTATGAGGAGAGATTTAATTAAGTGAAAATAAAATGTTAGCGTTAAATTTTTATTCAAATTTTATGTGTCCACAAGAATATAAACACGAACACGACACGAAAATAAACAGGTCAACTCGACATGATACGATTAGTTAAATGAGTTAGGTATGAGTTGATTAATATTCGACACGACTAATGTTCGACACGACACGAACCCGACACAACACGACTTAATTGTCACCCCTAATCATGCGGGATAATCATTTAGTGACCAAGTCTAAAAATTCATAATCATCTAAGTTATGTAATACATAATTACCCACATGTAAAGAACTTGTGTTCATTTTATTTATGTTATAATTTTTTTATTTAATAATTATATCACGTGATATTGTTGACGTGACACCTACATGATCTGAAAGATGGAGTAAATCATTTTACTAGTCAAGTGGAACAAAATAATAGGATTATTTAATCCTCAGTCTATTTCACCGTCCATGTTGGGTATTTCACTGTCTATGAGATAACAAATTTTGCAACTTGGAATAGTGAAATTTGTTGAGAAGGGGACAATTAATTTGACTATCTATGCTGGGTATTTCACTATACATTATAGATAATTTTTTGAGACATAAAATTTCGTAAAATAGGACAGTGAAATTTGTATTTTAAGTTTATTAAAATCGAATAATGACATAAATATTTAACTGTTCAAAATTACAATTTTTCTTTACTCTCACTGTCTCGATCAAAAATTTGTATTATAGTGAAATTGCAAGGTCCAACTTTTGGTGAAAGTGGACAATGAAATATGCCCAATTTCATGTCTTAGATAGTTTTATACACCCATTTTTACGATCTTTGATCGTGAAATATATTCAATTTCTCTGTCTTGAGTAGTGAAATAATATATTTTATATTTTGAGTTAAGACTCAATTTTACTAACAGAATTTCATTTCCAATTTTTTCACAACGGCGAATCACATAATTTAAACATAACATTAAATTACCATTAGACTAATTTAATCCAATCTAACCCCATCATTCCCAAACCAACACATGCCCAAGAACCCTAACAATTCTATTATCTATCTTTGGTGTGGATGCTAATCAATTTAGTTTCAAAACAGACTAGCATAAGCTAAACACTCAAGACATCATTCATTTCCTCCAACCAACGGAAAATTTTATTTTTTTTTGCTATCATACCTGTGGAATGTCTCTAATTTTTCGTTTTGAGTTTTTGATTCCTTCCCTCTAACCATAAATGCCATTGTATGGTAGGCCAGATACATACTAATGATGCACAAAGTTAACTATACACAATCAAATCAGTTGAGTGTGTGGTATAAAGTAATTATTGAAACAATTAATAATAAGAGACAAAGATTGAGTAGTTGGGTCTCAGTGATCTAACCACTGAAGGCGGCAATAGTGTACAGAGAACTCTATTAATAAGAGAGTACAATGTAATAGAGAGAGAGAGAGAGAGAGAGAACAAGAGTCCATTCAAATGAGGTATATGAGATTTGCCCCCATGTGTAAAGGGGTTAACAATTTGTAGGCGTATAGTACCAGTTGAGGTAGTGACGTGAGGGTCAAATTAATAATTCATCAATGAGGATAGTTACAATTGGGGATGGACACTATTCTGGAGTAATGGTTATCTCGATGATTATTCTTTCACGTGCATTAGTTTTTCCTGGATTCTTGAGTTTTTGACTGGACTGAAACCATGAGCTAAGTCGGACATGCCTTTTGATGATTTTGGTTCAATCTACGAACTGAGCTCAGGCATAACTTGGATCTAGGCTCGTCACACACACACACACATATGAACAATGCTATAGGGACCTAATGATGTGGTTTTAATGCAATCATTGGATTAGTTGTGAGTTCTAATGTTAGATGGAGTCCATAACCAATCTAATGGTTGTACATCATTAAGTCTCTAGATTTGGTCTTCAAATTAGATCTAAATAGTATTTTCTATATATATATATATATATATAGACACACTCTAGCAATAATCTTGTATCTGAACACGCAAACATATAATTTTGTATCATTAAATCAAAGTAAAAGAATATTAGATTAATTTGATCGTTGTTATATTTTTATAAATTGAGAATTCAACTGTCTAATATTATATAGATGTTAACAAAAAGTGTGGGTGTGGTCTTGAAAATGTCTATAATACCCATCTTTTTTTTCACTTTAGTCATACACAACTTTCTTTTTAATTATATAATTAATTACATTTAATTACATATAACTGTTTAGAAGAATCTATTCAAATATCGTCTAATTCTTTCTCTTTTTTTCTATTTGTACAAAGGTGCCGTGTGTGCACGACCCAAACACATATATAAGTGAATTATTACATTCAAAAATTCATAAATATTTTTTCATACAACATTGATTAAACATACTTTTATTTTCTTGACTAAATTCATTATTTTATTACATAAAATTACTTTAAAGTTTCCAAACTTTGCATGAGTTAACAAACTCTCTGTTTGTGAAGACTTGTTCAGGTTTTTGGGCTTCAGCCCTTTAGACCCTAATAACAAATTTCAAAGTCAGCTGATTAAGGCATTTTGCACATATCGGGCCAGATTATTTGGATAAGTCAGCTAGACCCGAAAGTAATTCGGCCCGGGTGTGAACAAATAGGGTTGGCAATGGTTCTTGTCGTATCGTATCTTTAACCATGAGAATTATGTCTTGTTAAAATTTGGTCAATTCAAACACGAACTATTTATCATCCTTCATGTATAACTAAGTTTGTATTATATATAAACTATGTTTAACAGGGTTCTTATAAACCCATTGATGAGACTTTTCTGAAATACTCCATGATGAAGACACGTGTCTTCGGTATTTACCAAAACACTGTTGCTAAGATCAAGTACCATCGCCCCACAAAGGTCCTCGCCCCCGAGGTACTCGTCATATAGGATCATGGCATTCAGTACGAGTTACAACTAACACGTAGCCTCGGTCTGATATGGTACCTTGGTCGGTATACCTCCCTCGGTTCCGAGATGGCCTTTCCTCGGTGCTGAGAGGTACCCCGTCCTGGACGCTTCCTCTACTTCAGGATAAGCTATTGACGTACAGGTCATTAGCCTAGACTAGTCTAGGCTATTCATCATGATCTCGTCTTATACAATTAGTGTCAGAACGTACTGAAATGCAGGGCCCACAGCCAATGGGGGATGGACGCGTGGCATACGATATCACATCAAAAACAGAAAAGCCGCATGTCGTTGCTGACACGCGACTTGGGAACACAAATGATTAATTGCACCACTCCTTTGACGAGACTGCATTCAATGCGGTAAGGCTCGGAAATGAAAGACAATAAATGCTCTTAATACAGAGCATTTATTGCATCATCCCCGAGAGGAGTATATTGTACCGTCGGCATCCCGATGACGCAGCATTGATTGCTCGGGACCCCGAGCAGTTAAGAAGAAAAGACATTCTTCATCAGAATCAGTGCGCACACTACCTGAACCTAATGATCACCTACTGACTACACTGACAACAATCATGAGCTTTTGAGGTATAAATACTCTTTGCAAAAGGCAAGACGGGTATGCAACAAAAAACTCTTTACTACAATACACACTCAGTGTTTTCTCCTTCCTCTCTCTTTCTCAAAGACTGACTAGATCGTCGAATGGGATACGCCGAAAAACACTTCGGCGCCCTTCTAACTTGTTCTTCTTTGTTCCAGGAACCTCTTTCAACCTTACTGGATTGTTCTTCCGCTCCCCCAGGGTCTCCCGTTGCCGTTCCAGGTTACCACCGGACCTCGCAGGCTGTTCCAAGCAGTGTGGTTGGCCACTCAACTGGCTCACTCGAGTTCACCAAGGGAGAGATCTGTTCTCGTTTTTTATATTGTGCAGGATCTTGCACGCACAATCTGGCGCCGTCTGTGGGAAACGATTAGTTTTCCTAGTTTTTTCTCTATAAAGAACAGTGACCATGGTGAACACTCGACAGAAAGGGAAAGGCCCCCACCAAAGGAGTCTCGAGTTACAAGCTCCCTGTCATCACGGAGGAAGAGATCACACCAATATGAATAAAAGTGTCTTTACTCTGTCAAGAGGGGTTACCCCACAAACCAGTATGGGAATCAGGTCAGGGGGATCAGCCCCCTTGGCTCGTCAGCTGGCAGAGGTGATTGAAGAAAAGTTTGGCGATAGATTACGACAGCTGGAAAAGGACAATGTAAACGTCCTAAGCCGGCTCAATGAGTTTGCCGCATCTGGCGAAGGGTCGAGGGATTCATTCCTTTCTCGTGGGCTTTCCGCCCGGGAGGTGGAAACGAAGGATCTAAGAAACCACCTAAACAACAAGGCAGAAAGCTCTAGGGCCCCAAAGCGACTCAGAGCCAGCGAGCATCATCATGACAACCATTCAAGGAAGACCAGGCCATTGGCTCTAGACGACCTGCGGCGAGGTTTGTCTAGACGGAGGAAGGGAGATGAATCCGAGGAGGATTCAACCCAATCCACACGACGCCCAGGAAATGAAGGGCTTACCGATAAACTCAAGGACTTCAGAAGGCATCCCGTCAGGGAAGAAATTGATCTCAGGGCCCGGTTAGACTCTAGGAGAAAGGGTAAGGTTGTACAGGATGAGGCCGATGACGAAGTCATACAAACACCCTTTACGAGGGAGATCGGTGAGATGGAGGTTTCAAGAAAGTTTGTCGTGTCGCGGTTCAAAACTTATGACGGGCGGTCCGATCCCAAAGCCCATGTCAGGCAATACAAGCAGATGATGTCCCTCTATCATTCGGACCAACGGTTTTTCTGCCGAGTGTTTCCTATGAGCTTGAGGGACTCTGCGATGAAGTGGTTCGAGGCGCTTCCCCCCAACAGTATTGGGTCATGGAAGGAATTGACGAAGCAGTTCCTGGCTCGATTCATTACAGGGAGTAAGCGCCCCAAAGACATTGGACCATTGCTGACCCTCAGAAGGAGGGAATCCAAGACTCTTCGCCAGTACGCCATCCGATACTGGGAAGAGGTTAATGAGGTAGAAGGCTGCTCGGAGGTCATGGCAGCAACATCTTTCCGGCTCGGCTTGGCAAGGGACACGGACCTGTACCGATCCCTGACCAAGAAGACTCCCTCGGATATGGGGGAACTAATAGCCCGGATAAACAAATACTCGAGGGTTGAGGACGAGATGGAAAGCAGCAAAGGCCGAGCCCTCCAATCTAAGAGAAAAGAGAAGGAGCGGGAAGATATTCCCCGAAAGGGATTGCTACCCCCTCCAGGGGGTTCGTCCAAAGGAATTCACACTGTGTTCAAGGAACCCATCTTCAAGCTGCTCCATAAAATCAAGCACGAGCCGTTCTTCAAATGGCCGCCCAGGATGCAGAGCGACCCCTCCACCCGTGATCAAAAGGTTAGGTGTTCCTATCACCGGGATTTCGGGCATCGCACCGAAAGCTGCAGGGTGTTCAAATCGTTCTTGGAAAGATTGGTCCGAGACGGATATTTGAAAGAGTACATAGAGCCCAGGCCAAAAGAGAGACAAGCCCTTGCCCCGACCGAGGAGCCGGACAACATCATAGATGTCATCCATATATGTCCCCTGAATCGCCCCACGTCCAAGGAACTCGAGTCCGACCTCAAAAGGGTAGCTTTTACGAGGAAGGTAGCCGAGGTTGATGTAGGGCCACCAAGTAAAAGGCCCAGGACAGGTGAGCTTGACATTACATTCTCCGACGCGGATTTGACAGGCGTAGTGACTCCTCATAACGACGCCCTTGTCTTGACCCTGAGGATAGGAAAATTCGATGTCAAAAGGATTTTGATAGACTCTGGAAGTTTCTCGGAGGTGATGTACTCCGAAACTTTAAAACGGATGGGTCTTGGCCCCAAAGACCTCACCAAAGTCAGGACACCCCTCATCGGATTCAACGGCTCGTTCGCCCTGCCCGTGGGGAAAATCACATTGCCAGTTGTCACAGGTCCCTTCGTCATCAACACCGAGTTTGTTGTGATCGATACGGACTCTCCCTACAACGTAATTATGGGGCGAACATGGCTGCATGCGTTGGGAGCGGTGCACTCCACTTTTCACCAGAAATTAAAATTCGCCACGCCAGAGGGTATCATGGAGATCCAAGGGAACCAAGCGTCCGCGAAAAATTATTTTTATTCAGCCGTTCGAGCCGGGGCGTTCAGCCAGGAGAAGGGGCGAGCACCGGAATAGATTATGAAAAAATAGCAATCACAGTCCGGGCGTCCAGAAATGGATGACCCCCGGATAGACCCAACTGAGCGGTCGGTAGAAGACCTCCAGAAAGTACCCTTGGTGGAGGGAGAAGAAGAGAGGTATTTCTTAGTTGGGACCTCGATGCTCACAGCCGAACATGAGGAGATGATCGAGTTCCTGAGGGGAAATACAGACGTGTTCGCGTGGAACGAGATGAAAATGACGGGGGTAGACCCCGAGATAATCACACACAGGCTGCATGTTGACCCGTCGCACAAGCCAGTCAAACAGAGGCCACGACGCATGGCCCCGCATCACACCAGCGCGGTCAACGAGGAAATCGACAAACTCCTGAAGGCCGACGTCATTCGAGAGATACAATTCCTAGAATGGCTGTCTAATACGGTGTGCACAAAGAAGAAAGGGGGGAAATGGCGTGTCTGCGTTGACTTTACAGATCTGAACAAGGCATGTCCCAAGGACGACTACCCCCTACCAAAGGTGGACCAGCTAGTAGATGCCACTGCCGGATATGAACGAATGGACTTCCTGGATGCTCGAGCAGGATATCATCAGATCCCTCTCTATCCCCTGGATCAGGAAAAGACGGTGTTTATCACTCCGAAAGGAGTTTACTGTTACAAAGTGATGCCGTTTGGACTAAAGAACACCGGGGCAACATATCAAAGACTGATGAATCGGATGTTCAAAAAGCAGATCGGCAACACCATGGAGGTCTACATAGACGATATGCTGGTGAAGAGCAAACGAAGTTGTGATCATCTGACAGATTTGGCGGATACCTTCTCCACCCTCAGGGAGTATGGGCTGAAGCTGAATGCGACAAAGTGCGTTTTCGGAGTGGAATCAGGTAAATTCCTCGGATACCTGGTAAGTCAATGAGGAATCGAAGCCAACCCGGATCAGATTCAAGCGATCCTGGACATCCGGAGCCCCCGCACTGTCCGAGAAGTCTAGAAACTCACAGGGATACTGGCTGCACTTAATCGTTTCGTCTCACGCTCCTCGGACAAATGCAAACCCTTTTTCGGAGCAATCAAGAGTGCTAGGAAGAATATGTGGAGCCGGGGGTGCGAGGACGCCCTGGCTGGAATCAAGGAATACCTAAGGACTCTTCCAACCTTATCCGTCCCCATCCAGGGGGAGATGCTGTTCTTGTACCTGACAGTATCTGAGTTTGCGGTAAGCGGGGTACTTATCCGTGAGCATGAGCACCACTAGAAGCCGATTTATAAGCAAGGCGCTCCTGGACGCAGAGACAAGATATCTACCCCTAGAGAAACTGGCTCTATCCCTGGTCACCACTGCAAGAAAACTGCGGCATTATTTCCAGGCGCACCCAATCACTGTCCTTACCGATCAGCCCTTGAAAGCGATCCTGAGGAAAGCGGAACTCTCCGGAAGGATTTCCAAGTGGGCAGTAGAGTTGGGGGAGCACGACATTCATTTCAAACCCCGAACAGTGATAAAAGGTCAAATATTGGCAGACTTCATAGCTGAGTTTTTGGGGGAGCATCCCGTTCTAGAAGGACCGCCTCCTCCCGACTTAGCGTCTCCAACGAATTGTGAAGGATCGCCATGACTTTTGTGTGTGGACGGTTCGTCAAATAGTAAGGGGTCCGAAATCGGTATCTTGCTGACCTCTCCAGATGGGATTATTGCGGAGCAGGTCGTTCGGCTGGGATTCAAGGCTTCGAATAATGAAGCTGAATACGAGGCCCTCGTCTCAGGACTTCGGTTAGCGGAGGCGACTGAAATTACCGATTTAATCGTGCATTGTGATTCTATGCTAGTAGTCAATCAAGTTAACGGAGAGTTTGAGACAAGGGACCCTAGGATGAAGGCCTACCATCACCAGGTGACGACTGTAATTCGAAGGTTCGGCCGGATTGAAATCAAACAAGTGTCCCGAGACAAGAACACACATGCCGACGCCCTGGCTTGTCTAGCCTCGGCGGTGGACTCCTCCCAGTCGCGCAGGATCACCATTGAATACCTTCCCGCATCCTGCATAGATCATGCTCCCGAGGCAATGATCATCCAAGACGCACACAAGCCGCCCAGTTGGATTGATCCTTTTCTCAGGTTCCTAACAACAGGAGATCTCCAGCGAAGATTCAGGAAAAGGCTCTCTTGAGGAAGTTCGGAATGACGAAACAAGAAAATGCAAGAGGAACCCCATTTATATAGTGGCAGTTTCATCATTGGGCGCAAAAAACGAAACGGCGCATTTAATGTACACGATATCCTAAGCTGGGGAGAGCGACTCGAGGCAATGATGAAGCATTTGTGGTTGTTGGGAAACCCTTCGTCTCCTTACGACGCGTGCCCTCGGTGTCAGAAGATCGAAGGCTGGGGGGCAGTTGATGGGACTTTTCTAAAATACTACATGATGAAGACACGTGTCATCGGTATTTACCAAAATACTGTTGCTAAGATCAAGCACCATCGGCGCACAAAGTTCCTCACCCCCGAGGTACTCGTCATATAGGATCATGGCATTCAGTACGAGTTACAACCAACATGTAGCCTCGGTCTGATATGGTACCTCGGTCGGTATACCTCCCTCGGTTCCGAGATGGCCTTTCCTCGGTGCTGAGAGGTACCCCATCCTGGATGCTTCCTCTACTCCAGGATAAGCTATTGACGTACAGGTCATTAGCCTAGGCTAGTCTAGGCTATTCATCATGACCTCGTCTTACACAATTAGTGTTAGAACGTACTGGAATGCAGGGGCCACAGCTAATGGGGGATGGACGCGTGGCATACGATATCACATCAAAAACAGAAAAGCCGCATGCCGTTACTGACACGCGACTTGGGAACACAAACGATTAATTGCACCACTCCTTTGACGAGACTGTATTTAATGCGGTAAGGCTCGAAAATGAAAGGCAATAAATGCTCCTAATACAGAGCATTTATTGCATCCTCCCCGAGAGGAGTATATTGTACCGTCGGCATCTCGATGACGCAGCATTGATTACTCGGGACTGTACCGTCGGCATCTCGATGATGCAGCATTGATTGCTCGGGACCCCGAGCAGTTAAGAAGAGAAGACATTCATCATCAGAATCAGTGCGCACACTGCATGTACCTAATGATCACCTACTGACTACACTGACAGCAATCATGAGCTTTTGAGGTATAAATACTCCTTGCAAAAGGCAAGACGGGTATGCAACAAAAAATTCTTTACTACAATATACACTCAGTGTTTTCTCCTTCCTCTCTCTTTCTCAAAGACTGACTAGATCGTCAGAGGGGATACGCCGGAAAACACTCCGGCGCCCTTCTAACTTGTTCTTCTTTGTTCTAGGAACCTCTTTCAGCCTTACTGGATCGTTCTTCCGCTCCCCCAGGGTCTCCCGTTGCCGTTCCTGGTTACCACCGGACCTCGCAGGCTGTTCCAAGCAGCGTGGTTGGTCACTCAACTGGCTCACTCGAGTTCACCAAGGGAGAGATCTGTTCTCGTTTTTTATATTGTGCAAGATCTTGCACGCACACCCATTTACTCAACAGTTTTGATGGATTCACCCACTCACCTCTCAAACCTAACCAACCCTGGTAGATCCGTTTTTGATTTCGTGTTAGATTTGCAAATAGTGTATAAAGTTATCAGACCTAAGAATCAGCCTTTCCCTTTAATACTGTCCCCAACTCAATACGATGATTAAGAATTGGGTACACGAAATTAGTAGGTTAAGGTTGATTATTTTTTAACACGAACTCGCATACGACATAAATTATTAACACAAATAATAAATGAATTGAGTTAGTGTCAAACTCGAATCACACAAAATTAACTCGATTAACACATTTAACGAGTATTATAAAAATAAAATATCAAATTTTTGTTATTTTTTATCAAGAATTGACATAATTCTTGGATAAAAAATGTGTTTTACTTATTTTTATTATTATATTTATTAAGTTAATTTTTAGTTTATAGAAAAAATACTATGCATGGATTCAACTAAGTGACATCAACACGATACGAAAATAAACAAGTGGATCGACATAACACGATTAGTTAAATGAGTTTGGTTAGATTAAGGTTGATTAATACTCGACACAAACTCATAAATAACACAATGAGTTGGATTAGATTAAGATTGATTAATGTTCGACACAAATTTATAAATAACACGACACGACACGACACGAAACGAGTAGAGTAGAGTTGCCGGCCTACATTCAAGCCCAATTGCAGAAAACATTGACAAAAGAGAAGTTCAAATTCTAGAAACTAAAGATTAAAGGATAAAGCGCAAAGCAAAAGAAGAAATTCACATGATTCGTTTTTCTTTTGTATCCTTCAAAGAAATATAAGAACCTAGTTTGCTTAAAGAAAAATTCAAGTGTTTGGTTAGTAGGATGTGACAAGTAATTAGGATAGAAACTTATTCCATTGGATGGATTTTTAGAAAGTAATCCACTTTTCTTTCTTCTTCTTTTTTTCGTTTGAGTAAGTAAATAATTTTTTTCTGCCAAAAAAAAAAAGAAAATTTGGTATTCTTTTTAAAATCAATGTCTAATTTCGTTAAAAAAGATTCACACACAGCAATATATATATATATATATATTATGAGAAGAAAAAGTTAGGTAACCACAAGAATATACTTGTAACATTTATGCTTTTCAAAAAAATAAAGAGAAATTTTACTAATTTTTTTTAAAAAATATTTTTTGATCAAATGTATATAAGAAAATATATTTTCTTTTAATTGCCTTTTTTTTTACTCCACTTTCTACCAGTTCTACTTCACTTCATTTTGTTCTTCTAACTAAATAAATAAATATTTTCACCTATTATTATGGTGTTCCTACTTTTTACTTTGTACTTGTTTTATACAATGCCTCTTCGATGAGATCCCATATACACTAAAGTGAGAGTTGAGTTTAGAAGAGTTCGATAAAACCAATCCAATCTCTTAACCCCAAAACCATCCAAACATGCCCTTGTTAGCCCTTTAGATACAGGAATGGCTTTGTATATTTTTTTTGTGAGAATTTGATGCAAGCCTTGATTTTGAAACCAATAAATTAACCTATATTTAAAAATATACCCTATATTTTTGTGAAACTTCACTAACACCCAAAATTAGAGTTTTGTCTATTATTGGGTATAATGGAAATGATTACTTTCCTTATTTTTCTGGGAAAAATTTGAATATTTATTAAATTCATACTATATAATGAGATATATTTGTTAATTTAATGTTATCCTTTCAATACATAGATTCAATTTTTACTCGTCATTTTTTTAACTTGTCTAGGCTTTTGTATAGAATGCTGTTAAATAGCATTAGGGAAATATTATATACATCATCATATTTACCAAGTGGAGGGAAAAATTCTATTATTAAAAAAAAAAAAAAAAAGTTGATAACATCATCTCCTTTAGGGTATGTTTGGATAGTTTTTCAAGAGTTGGGGATTGGATTGGTTTAATAAATCCTTTCCAAACTCAACCCCTTTTTTTGTACATGTAATTAGTACATAAATTCTATACATACCTTTGTTTGATAACAAGCATAAGCATACGTGGAACCCACCGATTAATAGCAATTGTAACTAGAAATTACTATGTAATTGACTAAATTGTCCATTGGTCAATACAATCCATACACATGTGGTCTCACATTACCACCATCTGAAATGCACAAAACTTCAATCGGCGGAAGTCAATCCAAGAAAATTCTCCCTTTGCTTACGTGAAATTCCCCTCCTTCGGCATTTGATAAGATAAAATAATTTATTAGAGATATAATAGTCAAGTCACCTATTTATACGAGTCTAACCGACACTATTCACCATGGACTAGGATTTAAATACTGGACCTTAAACCCGTAAACAAACATGGGTATGGCTGGTACATTGAACTATTTTAGTTAAACTCCCTTTTATAAACCCAATAAACAAACAGGCCATAAAGATTGTTAGTATCGGTTCTTCAGAGGAGAGAGAAAGATATGAAAAGAAGATATAAACTAAGAGAACTTGTTGGTACGTTTCGGATAATGCAAGGAGCTTGAAGATACAATAATCTACAAGGGGTGTGGTTAAAGTTTCTCATATTATTTTTCTCGGGCTTATCTCATTTAGTCATTACATACCCTTTACCTAAAGGACTACGTAAGAATGGTCCTTGGTCCCCTCAAGTTAGAGCAGCCATTCTACAAAGCTCAAGTATCAAACTAAAAAGTAGGAAAAAGTGGGTAAAGTGGTCACAAGATATAAGGCGGGTCTTTCTTTTGAACAAAATAGGGCAGGTCAGTAAAACCCAATATGAAACCCACGTTCCCAATAAACATCCTAACCGTCCCCTAACTGCTTCCAACACCTACAACCATTATTCATCACAACAGATCTTCTCACCTTTTCCCTGCAACTCCAAAACCTCAATAGTATCAAGCAATAATTCAAACCCACAAGAGAAAATTTGTTCTTTGCAGCCAATGATGAAGTGGGGAAGAAAGAAATCGTCTTCTTCTTCACCTTCTTCATCGCACCCTCCTTCAATCTCTCGCGTCTTTCCCAGTTCATGGCTTTTGAAATTTAAGCATATGGGTGGTGGTAGTCCTGTAATGAAAGGAGCAAAAACAATGCAGAAAGGGAAAATGGCATCAGAGTGTTCGAGTTCAGTGCAGGGTGTTGTTTTGAAAGAAGGTCGGTTTTATGGCCCAGACGATGATGACTCGTATTGGCGACTTTCGTTTGGAGAAGAAAGGTTCGATGGTGTGAAGAGTAGAGGAGTTGGTCTGCAATCTGTTTGGTATAATTCAGATGACGAGGTTGATGATCCCATGTTGAGCTCCAAAAGCTTGAAATGTAGGGATAGAGACGTGGCAGGAGGAGAAGAAGGTCACAAGTTCAGTGACATGGTCTCAGCTATAAGAAAGGTAAGAGAATTGCCTCTCAATGTGGAAAATTTCCAGGGAAATGATACATGTAAAGGAAGAAAAGAAAGTGCAGAAGCAAAACTTAAAAAAACAAGGAGAAAAGCTGCGAAAGATCAGAAAACGAGAAGAATGAATCGAAGTATTTTGGAAGAAAAAGGGGCAGAATTAGCAAGAGGATCAGATAAAGAAGCACAAAAGAATAACAAATCAGTAGAGAAAGATATATTTGAAATAGAACCAGCAAGGTTAATTCGAACAAAAGAGGAGGATTACAAGCGGTCAACAGTTTCTGATTCTAGGAGGCAGCATAGTGTCTCATTCGTGAACTCAAATCTCAGGACAACTGAAGAAGATTGCCTAGTTGAGGCTCTGAATTTGGAGGAAACTAAACCACTTTCTGAAGAAGAAATGAATCCAGAGATGCAAAAATGGAAGGACAATAAAATCAGAGAACTGATGTTGAAGAGTGAGAAACAGAGGAAATCTATTCACATAAGAATGGAATCACAGAAAAGAAGAACAAAGCAGAGCTGCAAATTCAAAGTTCATTCCCCAAGAATTGCCGCTCTTGAGGACATCAAGAAAGCAAAGATGAAGATGAATAAGAAGACAAACAACAAAGTGGTCAAGGACAGAACAGCCTTTGATAGCTTTGCTGTGGTAAAAAGTTCACTCGACCCCCAACAAGACTTCAAAGATTCAATGGTTGAGATGATCATGGAGAAAGGCATCAGACAACCAGAAGAGCTCAAGGAACTCTTGGCTTGCTATTTAACACTGAACTGCAATGAATATCATGAGCTCATCATCAAGGTCTTCCGGCAGGTATGGTTTGAACTGAACCAGGTCTATTTAGGACTTGATTTAGAGAATGAAAGAGACTGAATAATGTTGTAATGCATAAGAACAGTTTAGTTGATGATGTAACAACTTGCAAACATAACGTAAAGTATTTACTTTTTCACTATAATGATGCTTGCTAATTAACAATATGTGCAGTTTGGTTTCAATGCTTATGGTATAGAAAAGTAAAAATAAGTTGCATGCTTTTTAAGCAGGCATTCATAAGCAACTTCATGGACAGTGATTCAATAACCATTTTGCTACGAAAATTATGTAGAAAGAGTACTGCTAAGATAGGTCACAAAGGAATAATAACAAGGAAGATAAAAACACATATTTATTATTTGTCTTGACAATTTAGTAAGAATTTTTCCGGTGGATATTCTTGCTTCAAAAAGAATTTTCTGGATCAAGCTTTTCCAATACAGGAGAGAAGCTACAGTAAGGGAGTACATACGATCTAAGCTCTCCTGCTTCTGATGTTGTACTCATCAATCAACTTCGAAACTCCAAGAGGACAAGTCATCAATTTCTGAAGTTTTTTCAAAGCCCAGAAGAATGCAGATCTGTTCCACTTAAAATCCAATTCAAATGTCTTTGAAGGTGCTATAGACTAATTGCCAACATTGATTAAATTCCGTCTCAATATAAACAGCTAAGCGCAGTGGACATTCTCAATCAAGGGAGTTCTTCTACCCATCTGAAATCCTCAACAACAATGAGGACTTACCACATAAGCTTTTTAGTTATAAACTTTATCAGAAACCAACTGCCTGACTCCTCAGACAAAATTAGAACAGGTTTGAAATTGATATCTGACAGATTGCTCAGAATCTCCAGAGGGAGACACTCACGGCCGTATCTAGAAATCATTCCTTCACTAGCTAAGAACTCGTGAACAATTCCATTAACTTCAACCATGCTACAACCTGGCTCTTTAGTTACTCCTCGTGTCCTCAGTTTCCTTGTTGGCTCCTCAACATGATCCCATTTCCTCATTGATGCAGGAATATATGACAATTGAACATAACCAGCAGAGTCTTCAGAATCCAACTCTAAAAGTCTCCTATCAATGTGTCCGGCCAATTCCACATCACCATGATTTCTGAAAGCACCCAAAAGAGACTCCCAAAGACGGGCCTTAGTGGTGTTTGCCTCACAGTTCCTCAATTTTTTTAACCATCTGAACGAAATGAGTAGATCAACATCACAAATGCCAAATGGTGGATTGAATCTTATAAATACAAACCATGAGGTCAAAAATTCCACGCCCCTCATTTAGCAAACCTGCCTGACTGCAAGCTTATAAAAAAAAAAAAAAAACCTCATTTGGGTCAAAACCATCCCACGGAAAATCTGTAATGCATGCTCTCCAAATCCATGAATGCTTAATCATGTCATTGAATTCTGGGTACTAATAGCCTCCCTCGAAGTATCGCAAAACACTTCAAAAGCATTCTCACAAATCACAAACCCACATTTGGGATTTGGGATACATGATTACAAGAATAAAGCTGAAAAACCATTCACAACAATCCCATTCTTATCAATACACACATGAACCCACTTTCCTTTGCATTGTGCAATGCATCACCAAAACGACTTGCCTGGCTGCCTGAGCACATCGAGTGATCATTGCATTCCAAGAAACCATATTTTTCATTGGCATATGTCGAAAATCCCTCTTGCTTCATCAAGTAACCGATCATTGACATACCCTGAAATCATAAAATTCCAAGAATGCAAATTATTTTCAAGCATCTCGTCAAACAACCCAAATCCAAGTCCGCCAAACCCATGTCTACATTTGCACTCAACATTGCATGACAAGAGATAACATCCCTCACTGGCATCTTATCAAGCAAACTAAGCCCAAGATGAAAATATCTACAACTGGCACACATGTGAATCAAGGTATTGCATATATACCTCATCCCCAATTTCAATCGTGCCACATGACCATGAACTTCTTGCCCATTTCCAACACTGCGAAGGCTTGAACAATCCTTAAAAATAAAAATCTAAGTGTAGTTGTCTGGGGCAACAAGGTACTCACATAGCATTTGGAGGAAGGCAAGGAGAGCATGTTGAGGAGTGGAACTATCCGCATAGGCCCATATCACTGTGTTGTATTTGTCTGGGTGTCGAATCCAAGAGAAAATGGAAAGCATGTTGTCTATAACATGGAGATATATGATAAAATCAAAAATGTTCATGAATGAAAAAAATTTCTGGCATCAATATATCACAATATGCACAACAACAGTGAAATCAATTCTAAATTTACATATACTCACATTAAAGGCGAAAAAATGAAACTAGAGAAAAATAACAGTATATGTAACCTACTAAAATCAAGTTCTCTCTTCAGGAGTAAGCTGCCCGAACTGCTCTGCAAGGTTATTTACACTCTTCCTATTCCACCAAAAGTTCCCATGGTCAACTGGTTTGATGTCAATATTTCTGCTGTCTAGACCTTTTCTTTCTGACTGAACTTCGGACGCATCAGTTGAACCAGGATTCTCTGTCAGGAATTGTTCCCAGAATACATCATTAACCCCAGTTGACACATTAGCCACAGTGACAGCTACTTGCTCTTCTGAAGTGGCAACCTCAGGAACAACGGCAGTAGCAGGCTCGGAATTCATGTCAATCCCACAAGTTTTAGTTCCAATTTCAACATTTAATTGCATGTAAGATATAGTCGGGCTATCTGCACAACTTGTAGTTTCATCGAACTCCACGGATGAGTTCTGTTGCATGTAAGCTTGACCAACATCGTGTATGATATACTCCCAAAATGAAAGCGAAGACTCCAACTGCTCCAACAATTCCTTGTTAAACACCAAAACAGAACTACCATTTAAATTTTCTCTAGTCAAAATTTGGGAAGTGCCCAACTGATTATGTTCAATGCTGGCCTCATCACAAAAATAATTGTTTCTTGGCAACCTCCTCTTTCTATCATGTGCTTCGGATTGTGGCAAGAGATTCAGAGCAAGCTCTGATTTATGTAAGACTCGAGCCAAGGATGATAACATATTTTTTTGCTGTTGCTCCACATGTTGCAAATGCTCTGTCAAAATCCGCATTTGCAGTTCAATTCCTTGCTGCTCCTGCTCGTGTGTATGTAACTCCATATGAAGTGACTTTTTTTCACATGTCAACCTCTCAATTTCGTCCTTATATCCCTGTATTTCTGATTCAGTTAATGGTGATGAAGAAGCTCCTTGTCCTTGAAGATTCTGTAGGGAATGACTATGAACCGGCTTGCGTCTGTGGATGTTTTTCAAAAGGTGTGGCTGACCTCTAATAAAATCATCATTTGCAAATTCCCACTGCTCAGGATCAACTTTTCTAAATCCCTGGTGGCCAGTTCCGGGAAGGAGAAAAAAAGCATAAACATAAATTAGAACATAAACTTTGGATATAGGATCATCTGAAAGTAAATGAAGAAG
Organism: Ilex paraguariensis; assembly: GCA_963454935.2. Lineage (NCBI taxonomy): Eukaryota > Viridiplantae > Streptophyta > Magnoliopsida > Aquifoliales > Aquifoliaceae > Ilex > Ilex paraguariensis. The sequence goes on along the minus strand of CAUOFW020001725.1, from coordinate 412,828 downwards.
AAATAAAACCAGTTATCTCACATATGTATTGAGTTGTCTGACAAAGCTGGAGAAGTTATTGTGCTTGAAATATCGGGGCAATAGATCCCTCGCGAATTCTGGTGGATTCCACACAATGAAGCTTTTATTACTCTGACTCCAGGAAACAATGGAATCCGTGGAGGGATCATCCACCATTTCATAGGTCTTTGTGAGGAAAGGAGGCAATGCATTAGCATTACATTGAGCTTCATCCATTATATATTCAAATCCCTAGCTGCAATCTGCTCAAATTCGAAGCCCAAGAGCCAACCCTCAAAGATCGCCGAAAAATTTTGCCAGAGTAATATTATTCTCAATCTCCTTACCTATTACCAAGCTCCAAAGACACTGCACAACACAAGCAAATCTAAGTTCCGTGGTGTATTTCCAAATACCCAAAGAAAATATCATGAAATTGGTTAGAGCAATCAAGAGCATCTTTTATATCGGCAAATTCCCAGATAAATTATCCAGAAATTAATTTTCCAAGCTTGTTTTATATTACCAAAACCCAATATATTACCATAAACAATTAAAAAGGATTAAATTTTCTATCGTCTGTTGCAAAAACAAAATCGTCAAACACCAAGGTGAATCAAAATTCACCCACATCAAATTTCCTCAGTCTTCTTACTTGTTTGAAAAGCTGAACTCAGATAATTCCGAAACCTACCAATTTCCACCTCAAACTCTTTCAAAATTCCACCATATTTGTCACCAAGTCTGATCAATTTCAATCACATTCAAAAACCCAATATTTCCCACCTGAAAATCCGTTCAAGTTCAACCCAATTCAACCCCTAATCACCCGAATGACACCACCCACAACAAATTACAAATCAAATCCAAAAACCCACAAACCCACAAACCCCCAAGCCCTCCAAACCCCAAACAGAACCCAACTCACCAATCGCGAGTCTCTATTATCTCCAGAATATTTCTACAAAAGGAAAAAAATGGTTCATTTCCTCTCACAATTTTCCCAAAACTAAAACATCAGACATTAAAACAATCATCTTTGTTCAAAGACTCCAAACCTTAGAACAAATGCATCAATTTCCCCAAAAAGAAGGGACAATATACATATAAATATGTGTGTATAGATTATAAACGATTGGAGTTCTGTTGTTCAGGTGTTTGAGGTTTTACCTGAGAGGAAAAACAGTTGCAGACAGAGAAAAGGTTGGAAGGCTCAACGGTTGGTTCGTTGGTACGTTTGTTAATTGGGAATTGGGAGATCTGTGTGAAAATTGATGAACAACAGAGGCTTATGTAAGGTTTTACAGGGGATAACAAAAGAAATTCTTAGAAAATAAGAAAAAAAATGTGCAGGTTCTCATAATACAAAGGTGAACAAGTTTAATAAATTATCGAATTAATTGTATGCGTTGACGCCGTAGGTCGTTAGAACAGTGGGATTGGGACGTTCTTCATATCTTCTATGCCTAGTATTACTTTGATGAATTTTAATGAAATCTGGGTCGTTTGGTGTTAAAATTTAGTCATTTTATACTCAACGTTTATAATCCATCCATAATTGATTTTTTGTATCTGTTGCTTATTTAGTTTTTCGTTGTCTACCCGTCATTTGAAGGGACTAATAAATTTATTATATGAATTTCAAAGCGTAGTTTAAATAGTAATAGAGATAAATTATAAATTCAGATATTTTAAAATTTGTCTTTGATTGGACTAAAAAAAAGATTAGTCGTTCGCATAAATAAGTCCAAAGATCCTGACCCGTTGAACCCAAAAAACAACCTAATTGCTATAGGAATCCAATAAAATTGAAGTTAAACCCTAGTTTTGGAGTCGTATCTCAAATTGTAATTATGCGTTATTCGATCACAAAATATGTGTATATATATATATATAAGTTATATATTGTGTTGATGTAATAGCAGGTAAATGAACTCGTGAGTGTTAAAATCAAGGTGGTGGTGATTTATATTAAATCATTCGTTAGTTATTTGTATTTGTTGGTTTACCAAAAGTCATTCAAATCTTACATACAAACTCAAGAAGTCTTCGTAAAGAAAGGATATTATTGGACCAAGGTTCGTTGGTTGGATAATTTGTCATTCATCCCTTTAGATTTTAATTTTAACAAATTGGATCTTTTTAAATTTGAATATTTTACAATTAACTCTAATAGTTAATTTTGAACCATAAAAATATATAAAGTAAAACATAAGAAATTCACGAGATCTCTACTTTATTTAAAAAAATATAATTATCCATTAAAAGAGTGTGTGTGTGTGTGTGGATGGGTGTGCGCATGTGTTGGTGTTGGATGGAGCTGGAGGTGGAAGCGAATATGGTATTGTGCAGTGTGTTGGTGTTCGGTTGAACAGATATATTTTTTTCTTGACTTTTTTTGTTTCCTTATTTTAAGGGATAAAAGTGACATCTCAAGAAAAAAATATGCAAAATAATGTATAAGATGGAGATTGTAATTGTATTTTCATGTTCCAATCACTGTTATCGATCAATTTAGTCTGTTTCAAACTTGAAGGGGGCAACTTACAGCATTTAAAACCATAGGGAATTAATTGCAACAAAAGGCATAATTGGAGGGAAAAAAATTATAATTAACCCTTGAATATATTTATGGACGCGGTTTGAAGTTTCTTTTTGGACAAGTCTAGGAATTGGATTGTCAAACTTTTTGTGGAAATTGTAAGAGTTTTAATTTCTTTTTGGACAAGTCTTGATATTGATATTGGATTGTCAAACCATTAATGGGATTGTAAGAACCTTAATTTCTCTTTGGAAAAGTCTAGGTATTGGTATTGGTATTGGATTGTCAAACTATCTTATGGGATTGTAAGAATTCCAATTTCTTTCTTTTTATACTTTATACATAATGTACGTATATTCCATGCTTTGAATTGCACAATTTCGCAATTTCGTACCCAAAAAATAATGGACAAGACTTTCTTTCTAATTGTAGACTACCTTTGTTTGGATTTTTCATTGAAAACTCGGAGAAAAATGAGTTTTTTTTTTTTTTCAAACCACACTTTGTACAACTCATATTCGAAGCTCCTCCTCTCTCATTTGTTTGCATCAAAAATTTTGGAAACAAATCGAGAGAAAAGTATTTTGTTGGTGCTTATTAAAAATTGAATATTTACTTGAGTTCCTACTTCTATAATAATTTTTAAAATATAAATTTTGTTATTGCGTAACAATTCTATTATCGCACAATTAACTCAATATTTTCGTTTATTGCATAACAGGTTTAGAATATTGAACAAACTCAAAAAGTAGGTTGAAAGTTACGGTCTATAAGTTAATTGACAAACAAAGATTTTTTTTTAAAAAAAGAAAAATCATCTTCATATAGATATATCATTTTACTTAAAAATTAATAATTTATTAACTTTAAATTACTATTTACTCTTAAAAGTCATTGTAGCGTTCTGAGGAGTAGTACCTAACTGACAGTAAATTGAATATTAAAAACCCTAATCAGAAATATAACAATTATAACTATGTTATGCAATGTTATCATACTTTTAATGTCGTTATCAATCGTTTAAAAATATTGTAATTTAATAGTTTAGAATATGAATTTCAGCTAAAATAGTGAAGAGTCGTGGAAAGCGAATACAACTCATACTTATTTATTTATTTATTTTGGCCTTTTTTAATATAAAAAAAAAAAGAGAGAGAGAGAGAGAGACTAAGCATTTGTGTGCATGTGCCGACGCATGGTGTGACCTGGGGTTGTCTGTAAATCTATTTGTTAATTTATTTATTTTTAGAATTTAGATTTAAAAACCTCATCTCTGCATTATACGTTTAAAGAAATATATTCTCGATCGTAAGCATGCAAATTGTTTAATATGGTTCGATTTACCATATACATATACATTATTGCAATGGGTTAGTACTATTTTTTATCCTTAATATATGTTTGTTTTGTCACTTTAATCCTCAAAGTATTAGTTTTGATTTTAAAATATTAAATTCGAGTCAAAATAGTGAGCAATGCTACGCACACCAAAAGTGTGTACCAAATCATCTGCAACCCGTTAGATTAATAGGTCTCATCATTGATTCAAAGGCTGCAGATGATTTGATGCACATAGTTTTATCCTTAAATAGTCATTATATTCGGACGAACCGTTAATTTTTGACAAAAATAATCACGTGACACTGTCTGAAAAAATAACACGTAATCATTTCCGTCATAAAACTAACGACTCAACTATGTAGGAGTTTGATATAGGGAAACGGGTAGAATAAAGGTGAAAAATAAAAGAATGGGATAATGAAACTAAAACGTTGATTTGGCACAAATACTATATTATAATCATACTCTAAAGTTGTTGATCCACAAAAAATACTAGTTTTAAATAATTCAATTGATCTATTGATTCACAAAAAATACTAGAATTATTAGAAATAAAAGAGAAGCTCTCTCAATTATATTAATCAATCAAAAATTGTTTAACCATAAGGCTTACAACGGTATAAATAGTGCTAAAACTAATTACGAAATAATCAAAAGTGAGCTAATTATCATTAATTAAGAAATTAGGCTATTAGTACAGATTTTGCCAAAAAAAAAAAATTTTAAACTAATTATACTGCTAAAAATTATTAATCAGTCGAATTAAGGCAGAACTGACAGTAATCAATTTCTGACTTTAGATGGTGAAGTTATTCGATTACAAAATATTACCAAAAGTGACAAAATGCCCTTTTCAGGCCATAAACGAAGTAATTTGTTCGAAATCTGCCCTGAGTCATTGCATCCCTTGTTAGTGGTGCGATAAGTTCATTTTGCCCCTGTCGCTGCTAACTTGACATGGCTATTTGGAAACTCAAATATGTGGAAGTGCTTTTGAAAAGATCAACACGTTTGATCGGCCCGAACCACCTCGACATCGAATTCAAGTATTGTGCTGCTATGCGATCTACATCAAAGTTGAAAATTTTAGACATTAAATTTATAAAATTGATACAATCCATCTAGACTATTTGCCTATCTCATACTTTAAAGTAGTTGGATGCTATTTTATTTAAGGCTATTGCATTTGGTTATGTTAATATAAGGGCAGCATAGCACACCATCGATCCAAAATTTCAGGATATAATGAAATACATTGAGATTATTGTTGATTAAAGTACAAAAAAAGATTAATGTTCATTTAATTTATTTGAGAATTAATTCGGCTAATTTTTTCACAAAAGACATTCTATGAGTAGCTTGCTCAAACTTTTTTGTTAAGTTAATTCGACTTGATCTAAACGTTGTTGACCATCTCATTGAGTTTTTTTTTTGGTTAAGTGGCCGAGGGTGTTTGGGCCAGCAGACGCGCACTTTGATTAATCTCTTTTTGATCTAGTCAAAGACAGGTTATCCACGTCGAAGTTAGGACTTAGTCTCAAGAATTCCTGATGACTTAGTCCCAAGAATTTGTCAAGTTTCAAACTCAGAACGTCTGAATTTGTATCTAATTTAATTTGTAGAAGGATGTGAATATGTAAAATTGACAATATGATATACCCATGCATGGATATTGTTGTAATTCGTTATGAATTGCATAATAGACTCGTTTGATAGACGTATTATGAGAAGATTAAATATTGGATTGTACAATTTTTTATTTAATCAGATATAATATTTTGTTTGATAAACAAATTTGACACTGTATTAATTTTAAAAACGTGCACTTATCGTATATTTTTTATATAATAGATCTGTATAATGGAAGTATTATCTTGATGATATTATAATCCAACTCAACCATATTATTTTACATATTTATTATTATAAACCCTCAACCGATAAAATCAAGTTATCATCAATATAACAAAAACACTGATTACGGGAATTTTGTTAATTCAGCATTAATGCAATGAAATAATTGTCTAATCAAACAGCCGATTAAATTAAATAACTAATATCCAATATTTATCTTATATATTATCAAATACTAAATAAAATTATGTAATAAAGAGGCATAAAAAATTAGAACACGTGTAAGGAGCATTTAATACTTCCACAACAAGCTAAGACACGCGACGAAACAGTAAATTGATAAGCCGGGTAAAGTGGGACCGAACTGTCCAGGACTCGGTAATGAGAACAAAGAGCTCGATCTCAACAGGACCGAGCTTTACATGCAAACAGTATCATTTTAAGTAAATGCCTATATTTGAGGTACTAGTGTCACAGACAAGCATCATCAACGGCTTGGTTGGTGCTAGACAACTGGAAAGCGTTCGGAAAAATTTCAGCAAATTCCTAACGAATATCTCAAATCGATGGAATGTGTGTTACCTTGCATCGTCAATCATGGAAAACCTAATGAATCCATGAAAGAAAATACTATAAAGAGGATCAAACAGGCATATTAAAAGGTATGTTGCATCCTTCATGCATTTCAATTCTTTGTGTTCAATTACTAACGTAAGTATCGGAGTACTTTCGATCAAAATACTTCGGTCTTGTGTAGTTTGTTCGTTTTGCAAGAAGGAAGAGAGGAGATACAAGTTTCAAACCAAACATCTCTTAAAAGGAGTAATCTCACTTTTTGCCTCTTAGACATATTATTCTAATATCCTATTTAATTTTGTCTTTTGTCAATCTGTATTGTATTATATTAGATTACTTTATCTAATTCATCCATTTTTAATACGGCAACCAAATAATCCAAATGTGAATATACTAGACTATAATCCTAAAGAGTAGTCCAATGGAGACAATGACTATAAATTCAGATGTTCTAAATTCGAAATATAATAATTTCTTTGAATTAGGTCATAAGAGATTTATTTCCAATAAAATTTTTAGTTTTGACGCGGATGATGAGTTACACGTGAGTTGACTAAAATGGGGAGGGCCTCCATTTTCTACATATATTTGACATTTGAGACAATTGTGGTCCTAAAGTTCTAGCTAATACTTTTGGTGAGGTAGCAAACAAAGACTAGATCCATATCTGATTGATGAGTACTGGACCTACTGGTACACTATTAGGCAAAGGCTGATTGATAAGAAGACAAAGGATATGATGCTTCGGAGAGGAACATTTTGGTTTTGTATAATATAAAGTTTTATACTCATGAAACTCACTAATTTCTTGGGTTGTCTGAGTTATAAGTGAAACCCATGTCACAACATGACTTTGTTACACATGATATTCGGCAAAAGGTCTATGGTCGGCCTTGGATTGAATTTTGATCTGAATCTGAATTCAATTAATCGAATATATTTCTTTTATTGATTATTTGAACTCGAATTCGAATTTGATACTTTATATTTTAAGAGTTTAGATTTGAGTATAACTATATCTGATTCAAAATATTTTATATATTTTTTTGTGTAAATATTAAAGAAGTTAAGTGATTATTTGTAGAAATTTAGTTAAAATTTAGATTTTTTGATTGAATTTTAAATTTTTAACTAATTCGGATATCAACCACGAAAATAAAAATTTATCGATTTATCGAATCAAAATGTCAAAATTGAATTCAAATTTAGATCAGTTAAAATCCGATTTAAATTTGATCTATCGACAGATTTAATCTATGGCTCGTGAGCCGACCCACCACCACGTGCAGAAGTCTAGGTGCACATTATTTTTGGCCCGATGGATAAGCTCGTTAACTATGTGCACACTTAAAGCTGTCAATCTTAACCAACTATTCATTAAACAGCTCAACTCGCCTATAAATAAATAAATTATTTATTTATATTAATTAATACGAATTTTAAATAAATTGAATAATATAATTTATTTTAATTAAATAAGTTAATATGAATTATAAATGGGCATCTGTTGGATTGTGTATTTATATTTCTATTAAATAACACAAATAATAAAATTAAATAAATATATTAATATACCAAAAAATTTACACTCGCTAATATATCAAAAAATACACACACATACACTAATACACCAAAACATACACATATTAAAACATAAAAAACACACACTAATACACCCGACAATGACTCGTGGGTCGACCCATGACCCACGTATATAATAAGTGATATATTGACGTATATGTAATTAATTTACTTAAATTCAAGATAAATATTTCACCAAAAAAAAGTAAAAATTCTCTATCGAATATTACAGTTAGGAAGTTAAATTCTTAATTTATGAAATCACAACAACAATTAAGATTGATCTACGTTTCTTTATTTTAATTCAATGGTACAAAATTAATTTAAAACAAAAATTCTTCTACCAATTCATACCTACATCTCTCTCTCTCTCTCTTATTTTTTATTTTAATTTTAATTTTAAATTATATAATTAATAAAAATTTATTTAAAATATAGTTATTATACGATCATATTTAATTTTTGCTATTTATAGGGTGTCTTCGTACACCTATCATTTTGTTAGTTTTGGATAAAATCAGTTATTTTGGAACATATTGCCGAGTATGTAATGCTTTGTTGGTGGCAAGCATATCACTTGACCCTGCCAATTCATTAAAGTGTCGTTGTCACGACCCACGTGCCAGCTTGTAAAGCCCATGGGCCCCAACAACGACCGCGATTGGTGCCACCAAATGTGAGCTGGGATATAAAGGTTAAGGATAATTTATAATTTGTACCTTTAAAATATGCATATAATTTTTATTTAGTCCCCAAATTTTAATTAATACAATTATATCATTAAAATTTTAACCGAATTTCAATTCACTCCTTCCATCCAAATCCTTTTTGTTCCCTGAGAAAGATGTCACAAAACTTACCCATAAATATATATTTGTCCAATAAAAAATCTCTCTCCAATAGATCATTATTTTTCTCTTTATATCACAAAATCTTTCAAATTCTCGCTCTACATTTTTTTGAATTTTTTTATTATTTTTTTCCCCTCAAAATTAAATAAAATAAAATAAAATTTTTAATTTCCATTTAACAAATTTTTCACTAGATTAATATACTCATTTATCCAAGTAATATATTGGTCACAAAAGACCATTTCGTCATAATAAATTGGTGAATTTTGATGTAATAATATACTCTAAAGGGCGTGATTGTTACAATTAAAACTTCAAGTACCAAAATAAGAATTAAGTACATACTTTAGGGGTACAAATTATAATTTATCCAAAGGCTAAAGCAGTTCCGGACGTAATCTTCGGATTACAATCCAGTAAATTAACGACAAGTTTAGCGTCCGCGGCGCACGTGCGGTTGGGTTGAATTTTGGACAATGACCCGTTGGGCCCACGCAAAGGCTTATCCAAGTTCGGTGCTACCTTTCTTTATTATTATTTTTTTTATTATATATTTATTCTGTAAATTCTTTATTATTATTATTTATTATTTTACTTGTGGGAGACTAACCGATCATGTGAAGAAGTTATAGATATCACTTTTCACGGTTCTTTCTCTTTTCTATTTCTATTTTTTATAATTCTTAATATTTGTTTTATTGAAATGCTATGAAATATGAATATTTTGTCAAAATTGACGTACTAATATCGATATTTGTCAGATACTCAAAAATATATATCAAATATACATCATATGTATTTAATACTTAATAAAATATGTGACTACTTCGCAAATATTTTTATATATAGAGTAATATATATAATTTTTAATTTTAATTTATATCCTATTCTTTCGAGCTCAGAAACAATATAAAAATATCAATAAAATTTTATTTGACTTTGAATGGTAACTTTTTGTAAATCCAAATTTAAATTTGAAGAAAAATCCTTAAACACCTTTTTCAATCCTATACTTAAACTCATACAAAATTAAAGAAGACTCAAACCTTTACTCAAATCATCAATGATTAGATTCAATTTTTTTTTAAAGATTTAAGAGTCATATTCTCTCTTCCTTAAAATTAAGGTTTGTTATCTTTTAAATTTGTGTTTCTCTGTTTGAATATTTTGTATAAAATCAAGTTTTTTACTCAAATGTTGACTTAAATTTGGGTAAAAAATTGATTCAAGGTTAGAACATCGAGTATCTTTAACCTTTACCCTTTTCTAACTACAAATTTAAATTTGAGCATCTTTAACTCTTATCATTTTTTAAACCCAAATTTAAATTTAAGTGAAAACACCCTAATAACTTTCTCCAATTTTAATATCCAAACCCATATCAAATCAAGGAAGACTCAAATTTTTACTTCAATCACTAATGATTAGATTTCATTTTGTTTTAAAAATTTAATAGTCATGTTCTATTCTCCTTTAAATTTGAATTTGTACTAATTTAAATTTGAGTTTATCTTTTTTTAATTTTGAGTTTCTCCATTAGAGTACTGTTTTGTATCAAATTTAGTTTTTTTTTTTTATCAATTTTTAACTCAAATTTGGGTACGAGTTTGGGGAAACCAACTAATTAAATATTAGTTCTAATTCTTTTAATTGGTCACATTCATTTTATGAATATATCCTAATGAGATTATATTACACAATTTTTAAGATAAAAATTGCTAATTTTGAGTACTAATAATAGTAAAGTATAAAAAATATTTTTATTATAGACGTATCCTAAATTTGTTTGTATTCTATTTTTTAAAATTTTATCGTATTGCTATTACTGTATTGTATGTTATCCGTATTTCGTATCTGTGCTTCCCAACTTATATGATAAATCATAATTCACCAATTTCTATGCATGGTAAAAAAATATATAAAAAAAAATCATCATAATATGCATAGTTTATTTTTTTAATTTTCACTAAAAAATCCCAACAATTTAGTGATAAAGAGATTCCAAATGTGAAAATGTATTTTAAATGTAGAGGAATTCGTTTCAATTCTCCGGAGTTATAAGTTCGAGTCTTGATTAATTCAATATGCCTAATTTTGCAGGCAAATGTATGGAACCGAAATTTATATAGTTTTAATTAATTTGATCAAACCTAACTTGCCACCCTTGATTCTTACTGAATTTTCTTAATTAGGTGGTTAGTGAGCCAATATTTGTCAAATAAAAGACTGAATTCTCATATTTTTTATTTGGATTTCATTTTGTCAATCTTTCGAATTTTTCTTCCAATCATTTGTGGGTGTTTTCCTTTATTTGTAATATAGTTGAATTGTTTTTTTTTTGTTACAATGGTTTATTCTTAATTGTAATAGTAATTTGGGGTAATCTGTGTTTAAAGATACGTTACAATGTGAATAGTTTTGAGAGAGATGTTAGTGACTGTTAGATGAATTTATTTGAAATTATAGAATAAATTTATTGAAATCGTTCTTATTTTATAAATATATAGTTGTACATAAAAAAATATTTTCTCTTACTAGGTAAAAAAACCCAATAAACATGCTAGATAGCATTCTAAGACATACAAAATGGGTATTGAGACACTTTATTAGAAGTGGAAGACTAAAAAAAAATAAATCATATTTTTTTTATATATAAAATGGTCTCATTTACAAAATTATAATATAATTACTATTCAATAATATATCATTTTAAAGATGATAAATGAACGTTATCAACAATAATTACGCTTAATTTGGCTAATGCAGGCCCTCGGTCAAACCACCGCTACTACAATGCTACGATTGCCATGACCACTTTTTGGGGTTGGCAGATCTAGGAGGATAAAAGCAAAATTGAACAAGTAAAGGGGGTGAGGTGACAGCGCACACAAGACTTTGTAATATGTCGTTTCATGTTTTGTCATATCTACAACAAATCCTATCAAAATTTGATCCAATTAATTCCTATTCATTTTATTATTATATATAATCGAATATACCACTTATTCTTTTGAAATCATATATAAATTCATTAGTTTTATATCGATTTTTTATTTTTTCTATAAATCAAATGTAAAATTACCAAAATTCAGGGAACAAATTTTATTAATTTTTTATAACATCCGATTAAGATTGATAATTGACTCGAATTACTTGGGTTCGATTCGTATTTAAACGAGTTAAGTTTGAACGCATTTTTAAACTCGTTTTTAGATTTGACTTGAGTTCGCAAAATTTAACTTATTTATATATAACATAGTCAAATAATTTGAGTTTTGACTTGTTCTGAAAAATAAATTAAATTTAAATATTTTTTTAATTAATTAAAAAAACAAACTTAAAAATTCGATACGATTATTAATGCTATGTTTAGTTGAAGGCAGACTATGAAGCACGAATACAGATACGAGATACAAGTATGATACGATACGGATATGACGATACGACAAAATCTAAAAAAGAAGGATACGGTTACGGTTAAGATACGATTATAATAAAATGTATTTAATATTTTTATTACTTTCAATCTGCATAATACTTATATATTTTGATAATTCTTTAACACAATAAAAAAAATTTGTAATTCTTTTTAGTTTGAAAAAAATATATATTGTATCACTATGGTATATTCACAAAGTAAAGTGATTAATTAAAAAAATCAAAGCTAATATTTATCGAGTCAGTTTATTTAGAAGTGATTTTTGCTAAAACTATAATGTAATAAATTTATTTTATGCTCTTTGAATATATAATTGTAGATAATACTTAAAAACAATACTTATGTACCTTTGAAGTATTATAAATTTTTGTAAATGTATTGTATGATATGTGAATTCGAAAAAAAATATTAAAAAATTAATTTAAAAATTATATATATGTTATTTGAACACAAAATATTCCTAAAATATGCTAATATTTGATTATTATCATATACGGAAAAAATATATCTAATATATATTTTTAAATATTCAACAAATATTAAATCTGATAAAATATCTGATATAAATACGTCGATCTCAACAAAATAAGGCAGACCTTCCATTTGTTTTTCATCAGGCAGATGTTGCCTGTGTGAGAGGACAGAGAGGACGTGACACGGGAGCAGGAAACGCCCAATGCCAATCGCCCCCAAAATCTTCGAGCGCTGCCAAAACCACACGCTGACAAGTGACAGTGGGCGGTCCTTCTCGCCGGCATACGTGCCTTTAGCTTTAGCCATGTCTTAGCCCCCCCTCCTACCCAATCACCATCTGCCACACAGCCACTGTCACAGACCCTTTTTTTTTAGACTCTTAATAACTTTGTTTAGATATTTATATCATTTTTTGAATAGAACTTACAATTTGTTTTTTTGGGTGCAATCATTTTTTAAATTCATTTGTTAGTTTTTGAATTGAATTACTTTTTTTGGGGAACTTTTTTTAATTTTTTTACTTTTTAATATGATATCAAAAAATAATTTTTTACTTAAAAAATAGCTGAATACCAAAATGTATTGTATTTTAATTTTTTTAACAATAAAACTTGATGTGTAAAATTTAGTTTTTAAATTATCTTATTATTTTTAGTCAATAATTATTGATTATTCAAAACCAAATCAAAGATTGAGATTTTATTCAATTCAAATTTTAAAAATTCATCAAAATTTAAAGTAAATCTAAAAAATGTATAGAAATTTGAAAATATTTGATTTGGGCCTACAACATTGCAAGGGAAGGAAGTGACATAGTGATTATCACTTTATTATGGTTATAGGTTCTACGACTCGTAATCGAATTAAGTCGAGTCAAATCTGTTAAATTTTTTTTATTAAACGAGTTTAAAAAATTATTTATATTTAATTTATTTAAAAAATAATTCAAGCCCGAGTTAAACAAAAATATCCACAAATCACGACTTTGTAAGCCATCAAAAAGAAAACGGCGTCGTACTCACCAAATTGCCTTGCTTCTTCCACTTTCTTTCCTATCATCTACCCCACGTCCACCTTTGAAAAGGCTAAACATGTGCGCGACGCTCATTTCCAGGACTGTTAAAACACCCAAATGGCACTCTCGTAATAATCCTCCCATCTAAGGTCAAACAAATACCGACGCCCCCATATTTAGCTCACCTTCCACCGCTCTAACCCACCTCATTTATTAAACTCCTTCCCAGTTCCCAAATAACCCAAACTCGGTTCACACCGGTTCGCAGCAATTCAAACCGGTTCTTCGATTTTCCGATTGGATAAACGGCGACGTTCTTGCTCCAGCTATGACTTCCGGGACGAGACTTCCTACATGGAAGGAGAGAGAGAACAACAAGCGGAGAGAGAGACGGCGACGAGCCATCGCGGCGAAGATCTTCGCCGGACTCAGGATGTACGGTAATTATAAGCTGCCCAAGCACTGTGATAACAACGAGGTCTTGAAGGCTTTGTGTAACGAAGCTGGTTGGATCGTTGAAGAAGATGGTACTACTTATAGAAAGGTAACAAATGCAATGTTTACCGACTTAATTTCCCTCTCTTCTCAATTTTATACTGGTGCGAAGTGCGTATTTTAGCAACGGTTGGTGGATAAATTGGGACGGTAGGTTTGGACCTGGAATCCTTTTCATTCATTAGTAGTTAGATATTTTTCTTCGAAAAAGTTAGAAAAAGTTGTTGATTCTAAGGATTTCAGTTCAATTAAGGGTTACCATGTCCATGTAGCGTATGCTAGCGCTAGGAATACTTGCAGAAATGAGATCTGATTTACAATAGTTGAACATGTAATATCTTCTCATGTGATAGGCTAGAATTTGCCGTTGATTGCGGCGTATGCTAAGGTGCGCAGTGCATTTAGCGTATGCTAGCACGAGGAGGAATCAGTACTCCACACCTGAACGAGTGAACAAAGCTCTCTCTCTCTCTCTCTCTCTCACACACACACACACACAGAGCTGTCGATCTCGATCTGGATCGTTGGCTGAGAGTTTCTTTTTACTGATATGACGGTTCAGATTGTCTGTAAACTTTTGTCCTCCAGGCGTACGGTAGATCACTTCGACCTGTGATTTGCCATAGAACGCAGTGAACACCATAGATTTTCTCAGCTGTGTGTCCAAGAGAACTGAAACCACTGCGTACCAGATTGTCGTTTTGACAGCATTGCCCCTCACAATTTCTGCAATTCTCTTCCCTTGTCCCAGTGTCAGCTTTTACGTTCCCAAGTATATTTTTTTACAGTTTCCTCTCTTCGAGATTTTAGATTCCGAGGACTTGAATTTTTTTCCTTCTCTTGGGGCCAGTTGGGGGGCATATCTAGGTGGGAACTATTCAGCACAGTGAACATTTTTAACTACGCTAGCATTCTCACAATGTATCAGCTATTAATAAAAAGGTAACAACTGTACAAATAGAACCCAAAATTCAATAACTGATTTATCCTTCGAGAATATTATAATATTAGCGCCAATAACTTATTTTTAATCGAAGGGATATCGAAGAGAAGATTAATTTAAGAATGTAATAGTTGATTTGAACACTATTAAATTTTTTTTTACTAGCCCTAAGTTAATAACCACTCTAATAGGATAATTGAGTTCACTTTACTCATTGGCTATTAATGGATTGGATTGTGACACGTCATGTTGGTGATGACTTGTTTTCATTCGATATTTACTCCTTCAATTCTGCATAATATCTGTTATCCCTAGATCAGCAACTGACCAACGGTGTGAATTTCTTTTCTTGTGAGGTCAATTTGGTAAGTTGAAGTTAAAAATTTAGTTAATTCAGCAGGGGTTCTCTTTTCCGAGATTCCCGGGGGTAATACTTTCTCCACTCGCGCGTGGAAATTTTGGGCTTTGTTGTAGTGCATGGAGTGTGGGCCATTACTGTTTCAACTGGGTGATTGTTTATTGTTTTGTGTGTCATTATGATATCTAATCCTTGGATTCCCTATTCTTTTAACGTTTTCTTAAGCTGTAGAACGTGTGGGCTTAATGTTGTATTCAACCAGAGAAAGCTGTAGCTGGCTTCGTGTTTTAAGGGAGGGAGGGGGGGGGGGTGTGTGTTATGACTTGTGGGAAGCAGTATAATCATAGTTTTTATTTTTTTAAACTGTAGTATAATCATAGTTGACATTGTGATCTTTCTTTTTGAAACTTTTGGGTAGGCTATATAGTTAGTAGTTTGTTTCCTTTTGGAGGGGTGCGGGGGAGGTTTTTAGTGGAGAACCAGAATATACATGCATATGTTGACCAGAATAATAGTTTTACGCTTCCTACACTAGAACCCAACTAATTTCTTGCACTATGCGTCATTAGTTTGGATTTTAGCATTCAGGGTGGGGTCCATCTTGGCTTCCACAGATGTTGAAATATAATTTGTGAGAGGGTAGGTTGCCTTTATCTTGGTGTATTATAGTTTATACCCTTCCTTTCTACCAGGTATGAGATGTCCAACTCTGAGTGTGATCCTGTTGGAAGTTACATGTCAAATGCGGGAGGCAAAGATGAAATCTAAGAATCCAAGTCATGGATATATTCGCTATTTTTAAGATGAATTTGTCATCTTTCCAATTAGTATTGCAAGTGCAAAAATAATTAGATGACAAATTTGTCCCCAAGATACAATGGACTTAGATTCACCTGTTACTTTTCAAAGAATTTGAACAATCTAATAATAGCCTAAACTTTTCATAATGAAAGAAGAATAATGTCATAAAAAAGCAAGAGAGATTTAGGAGGAGGAAGAGTAGAACAATGTTTTACTGCTTAATGAAATGGAATGAATATACTCCTATTTATAGAGAATGAAGGGGTGCAAAGGCACTGTTTTATTAGAAAAACTATTGCATGAAAGATGTTTTTTCAGTATAAGACACATTTTTGTAAAGACATTTTTATATCAAGGCACATATTCATGAAAAGACATGGATGGTGTAAAAAACATCCATTCATTAGAGAGCACTCGTTAAGGGAAAGATGACCATTCATTTCAACACATGAAGAGTTACAACTATACATATTCACTCTTTCATGGAAACAAACCCATTCATAACATTATATAAAGGGTTTTACTAAGTGGGAGATCCTAGGTTCAACTCTCCCACTCTTGCCCTTAGGGACCTGTGGTCAGCTTTCAGCTTTGGGTATACTGGTCATATAAGTGTAGGTTATGGATGCACCCATACCGGGGAGAGAAGTCTGCCAAAGGCTGATACCCTTGAAACCAATAAAAAAGGGGACAAATTTCATCTCATGTGGTTTGGCCGTTGGTACTATACCTCTGTAGTTAAAAAATAACTACACAATTGTCAGCCAAATTTTGGGGACAATTGTTTGATCAAACTAATTAAAACAGAATGTGTACACATGATATTCAATGTGGATCCATTAGATGGTGGTTCCCAATCCTTTTCTCACATTCACTGGTTTGAGATTTAGGGCTTTGGCTAGTGAAAAAATAATCGAGCGACTAGCTGAATAGAAGCTACATCTGGGGATGTGGAGTATAAGTGCCTTAGAATGTGCGTAGCTCAATGTTTATCATGACTATTGGTGTTTTGCTAATAAGAGGTTCTAAGCTCCTTGCAGTTGAAAACCAGGTTTAGATACTTCTCTTTCTTATTATATCTTCTGCTTTGTTTCATAGGAAAGATATAATTTTTTACACATAAAGAGAGAAAAAACATTTCCATATTCAACTAACTTAGAAATTTTTAGCACACCAGTTCTAGAGTATGTTGTCAAGGGGAGAAAACTGGTCTCTGTGCTTTAATTTAGATGAAGCTAACAATGACTTCTTGTTTCTATGTGTAATGCTTGTTCTTTGGTGTTAATTCTCTTATTTTTGTTATTTACTCATTGGTGTGTTATTATTTAATATTGTAATAAATCCATACCTTGTACATTTCAACCTAATACCTGGGGATTAGTCTTATGATTTTTTAGTCTTTCTTGTAATTGACTTATACATCAGTGGAACGACTGTACAGCAAGAAACTGGTTAGTCTGTTGAGGTTTATGATGCATTAAGGACCATTCTCTTGATGCAATTACTTTTTCCTTCAAAACTCCCATGTCTTCTAGACAATAGATGCCTTTTGAGAGTATATCATGTACCTGGCATTGCTAGATTGCAATGTGTCTTATCATTTCAGTTTATAAGATTCGTATCCAGCAATGAAATAAACTATTTTGGATAATCGTAACACCTATATTAGTGTATTAATATATTTATTTTGGCTACTGCAGGGATGCAAACCCATGGAGCGTATTGATATTATGGGTGGTTCAGCATCAGCCAGTCCATGCTCATCATACCAACCAAGTCCATGTGCATCTTATAACCCAAGCCCTACAGTATCATCTTTTCCTAGTCCAATCTCATCCCATAATACTGTTAATGCCAATAATATTGCTGATGCCAACTCTCTCATTCCATGGCTGAAAAACCTATCATCTGGGTCATCACCTGCTTCGTCCAAGCTTCCCCAGCATCTGTACATAACGGGAGGTTCTATAAGTGCTCCAGTTACACCACCACTAAGCTCCCCTACTGCCCGAACTCCCCGAATGACAAATCATTGGGATGATCCAACTGCTGGTCCTCCTTGGTCCGGGCAGCACTATGCCTTTCTACCTTCTTCCACCCCACCAAGCCCAGGCCGTCTAACCCCTCCTGATTCAGTATGGCTCTCTGGTGTTCAAACTCCCCAAGATGCGCCATCATCTCCTACATTCAGCCTTGTCTCGTCAAACCCATTTGGCTTCAAAGAGGCATTATCAGCTCCAGGGTCCCGGATGTGGACTCCGGGACAAAGTGGGACATGCTCTCCAGCAGTTACGGCTGGGTTTGACCAAACAGCTGATGTTCCTATGTCAGATGCAATTTCTGCCGAGTTTGCATTTGGCAATAACACCAAGGGGCTAGTAAAGCCATGGGAAGGAGAGAGGATACATGAGGAATGTGTCTCTGATGATCTTGAGCTTACCCTTGGGAACTCTAGTACCAGGTAAGTTGGTATAATTTGTTGCTAAGCATAAGAAGCATGGTCAAATCTTGGTAAACTTTGGTATCGTTGCGACAATTTGTTTTGGCAAATTGCAGATAATAGAGAGATGTGATAGAAGAAAGGAGAGAAAAACAACCATGTGCCAATTGATTTGGTTTATACCTACCCTTTCTGCAACTTTACCGAGTGATGTTTTAATCTGTTGATTCTTTATGAATTCGCGTTACTCAGGTTACCAAATCAGGGCAGTGGAAAGTTCAAACTATAGAGTAGGACTTGTTCTTTCTTTCACTTAATTTTTTTTTTTTTAAATCTGCACATCAAATTATAAATAGTTCATGTCTTGGCTTTTGCATTTTTTTTTTCCAGGAATTTTTCCTTTGTATGTTCCAATTTTTTTGTTCTTCTGTTGAAAAGAATTTTCCATTATTGCTCTGATACACGATATTTGTTGTTTGGTTTTCTGATTTTGTAATTGAAATGTATCTTGAATGCCAATATCTGCTACCGGCAAATGTCCCTATTTCTGCTCATGTTTTGAATTTAGTGGTATGTTCTTGCAAATTTAAACTAGCATCCTTAAAGTATGCATTTTTTGTTAGTTTAGTTTTCAATGAATCAATTTTATCAATTTAGTCCTTAAAGTATTTAATTTTGGTTTTTACGTAGACGGGCTGTCAATTTTTTTGACAGAAGTGATCATATATTATTTTTTTAGATGGTATCACGTGCCAATTTTTTTAAATCGTGAATGACAAGTCGAGAGGGCTTGATGAGTATGGCAAAGAGCAGAAGTAAAATCAACTAAGGGAGAGTCGAGCATGTCTCACATTTTGGCAATGTTGTATCTGACTAAATCTTTTGGGTAATAATGACATGGGATAGACTATGGTATTAAAAAAAAAAATCAACTTAATGGTAAGGTTACACGTTTGAAAAATAAAATTATCACCGGTGAAAGGAAATTCATGATCGATCATAAGTACTATGATTGATCATTGGGTTCTTTTGAGTAGTTGTAATTTCTCATTTACTAGTTGTAATGTGCCCAATAAATGGTGTAACTTAACCTTTGAAAGTTGTTGATTGATTGCAATGTTTTAGGATCGGTTATGTCATTTGCAAGTTATAATTTATGTCTTAAACAATTATAATTTATACCTTAAAAATTGTAATTTAGCGTTAAAATTTTTTAATTTTTGAAAGAGTATTGATAGCGGTACTGTAGTCTTTCCCTAATGACATACTAGTAATAATCCGTGTTTAAAGACAATCTAGGAGTATTGATTGCGTAATATTTTTGTTTTAAATAATAGTTTATTTTTTTTAATTATATAATTTCAAATTAAAATAAATGAAGAGAAAATAAGAAAGAGAAAGGGGAGAGAGAAGAGAGTGAATTGGTTAGAGTTAATGATTTTGAGTGGTAAAATAATTTTGGAATGAATTTTATATCGTTAAATTAAAGTAAATAAAAATTGAATAAATTTTCACCGTTTTTTGTATTTATTAATAAAAATGTAACTTATTATCTATAATATTAAATAGATTATCAATAACAATGCTACAACCATTCGCTAACAAAATTATGTGTGCAAAAATTTGTTTTGAATTGTAGTGGGTGAGAACAAGAAATGGATAACTACTTTCTGTGCTATCACTAGGGTTAAATTTTATACGAATTTTTGTCCTGTGATGCCACTGATATCTAACGCTCAATCTTAACCAAACTCACACAATCTCTAATAGAAACAATATATTGAATAGAATATAGGCACGAATCAAACATACAGATATAGATGCACACGAGATTATAGGCCAAACGGTCCAACCTTTATTTTCTCAATAAGCTTAAAGATTTCTGGCTATAAGTCTACTTAAAAAATGTGCCCAAACTCTCTTGGTTCACTGTTGACCCTAACAATTTGTATATAAAGTTATACATGGCGATTACAGTCCAACCGCCTAGGCAATCTGACACCATCCAACTCTGCCCAACTTAGCCATGCGGTGGACATCCCCAACTATTAGTATTGCAGGTACTAATCAAATTTGCCCTCAAGGATTGTGGAGGTTTTGCCACTCCCCACAATGTCTTGAACATCTAGTGAACATGGCTGAAGCAGTTGTAATTGTTGTTTGACTCAGTCATCAACTGCTTGTAACTATCCTACATGCTGCGCACATACCATCAACTACTTGGAACTGCCTCACCCGATGTGCACATGCCATCAACAACTCATAACTGCCTCACACACTGTGCACATGCATCCCTTGATTGCCCATAACATATGATTTTTCTTAACCGCGTGTCAAGTTATGTCTAGCCCATAATTTGGTTTTTCAAGCTTGCAATGCAACATAATTTGAGCCATCATGGCAAGCCTTGATTGCTTGCTTGTGCCCTAGCGCGCCCATACATATTGCGTTTCTCAACCATGCATGGGACTTCCATCAATGATGGGTCCCAATGATCGTCGGCTCCACATTTAGAGTCTCAAACTTTTGCATGCCTTGCCCACACCCATAACAAACATTGTTTTGTGCCTTGCTTTTGTGTGCTAAGTCTTAGGGGGTATAAGGGTTGTTAAGGTTACCAGCTTGACACCCCTTTGCGGAGCAACCCCTTATAATAGGGTTAGTGAGCAAAATCTTAGTGGCAGAAACGAATATCATCTTACCGAGGAGTCATAATGATGAGAGCTTGGAGTATAGTTGTTGCATACTACTTGAAACTTTTGTCGAACACCATTGATACCAAACTAAATACACAACCAAGTCTTTAAGAAGTCATCTTCACACAATGGACACTCCCCCAATTTGACTAAGGCATGGGATACCACTAGACTAGTACCTGCATGGTGGAGTTAAGGGGCTAACACCTGTATATATGAGATCTTATTGTTGGATGGTAATAACTCGGTTGACATGATATCTTTATTATATTCAATATATATTCATAGTTAAAAATAAAACATAGTCATTTGAACTTACTTTGAAGATTTTAATGCACTATAACTATTAAATTGACAATAAATTTCAACATTAGATAAAATTATGTAAAACTTTTCTACTAATGGAACCGCCTTAACAACCATTTTGAGAGCAGTAATCTCGTGTGTCCTCAAGTAACGGGAAACGGATTAAACAAATTTTGCTTTCTTCTTCTCAATTTCCTTTCCAATTTCAAATTGAACACAATTTGTTCAACAAAATATGCCCATGAAAAGAAACCAAATTGAAAAAAAATATTAGAAAAAAGAATTACACTTGAACCACCTTCTCATCTCTCTCAGCAAGATACTTATTCACAGCATCTCTCATATCTTCAAACTTATCAGACCCCTCAAAGAACTCAATCAACCTCCTCAGCTCTCCATCTCCGATATCATCAGTAAACGGCCTGATCGGAATCGCATTTTCCGGCTGAAACACGTATGAATTCGGATTATCATCGACAATCACCACACTCTTCAAGTCCCTCCCCAACTCAGACAAGTCCTTCACAAACTTCCCATCAACCTCTTTACATGAATTCCGGTACAATCGGTGCGATATCGCCGCCCTCCAATCAAGCCTATCAAGCACCAATGAAGCATATTCTTCAATCCCGGCGGTGAACACCACAATCTCAAAATTCTTGCTGAGATAGTCCAATAGTTCATCTACAAATGGACGCTTCAACACATAGAAAACGACTTTTTGTCCGTCGATCACTGGCCTTACGATAAAATCGTACTTTTCAGGAGGTGGATCTGGCTTGGAATGGACTAAAGTCTCATCCAAATCAAGAAATACCGTCTTCTTCATCGGTGATATCAATGGAGGAAGAGAGTGTTTCTCATTGAAGAGTGATCTACGGAGGTTTTGTGGGTCTTCGGCTGTGACTTTCTTGAGGAATTTGTAGCCTTGTTTTCTGGGACTTCTCTTTGGGGTATCAATTCGGGTTAGTTTTGAGAAGATCTTGATGAGGCGGCGGTGGCAACTGTAGATTGATTTGTTGATGGAAGCTACAACGAGGGAGGCAGTAGCGGTGGCGCTCTTGATCGGAGACTTCTTGCGGCGGCGTTGGTGGTAGTTTCGAGCCTTTTTTATGGTTTTTGTTGGGGTTTTCTTGATGATTTTGGACACCATTTTCTGGGTCTAGGTTCTTCTTGTATTTCTCACAGAGAGAGGAGGTTTATGGGGGTGGTTGAAGCGGTTTTAGGCGTTGTGAACTGTATAATGGGGCTGAAATTGATGTGATTTGAAATTAGATTCGGTGCAACGGTCGAGTATTGTTGGTTCGGTACCGAAGCTAGAGGTGCGTTATGTATGTCCACAAAATAGGGAAAAAAAGGGATGGTCTAAAATTAGAAATGCAGCTTTGTGAACGTTAGCTTTGGGAAGATACAGCTGGCTGTCTTGGGTTCAAAATATTTTGGCGCCCATTTTAATTACTTATTTTGATGTACATCCCATTAATTTAACATACTTTCCAATGTTATCAGAACCAAAATGACCATCGAGCTGACAAAAGAATTGGGTTAATGGTTCACTGGTTCAATTGTTCGGACTCGTTATATAATAAAAAAATAAAAATTATAAAATATAATAATTTAGTATATATTTACTGTATATATGTATTTGACTCCGTGTGTCTATATGATTGTGTGTGTATATACGATAATAATAATTGAAATCTGAAATCTGAAATCTGAGGGGGAGAGAAAGGAGAAGACTTAGTCAGGCCGGAGAAGACAGCTGGTCTAGGAGAAAATTGCCCAAAATATGGATTTTGATTTTTTTGTTTTTAGTTGAAAGTCAAACTGTTGGTTTTTATCGGTCTGTCTGGTTCACCAATTTTGAATTAATTTTATTTAAAATTGGCCGGTTTAGCGATTTATCACTAGTTCAATTGCTTGGGTGGTCCAACAAATAAACTGGACTGATCTAGGGTTCAATTCATGTCCAACCGATCCGATCACCCGGTCCAGTTTTGATAACACTACTTCTAAGTTCTATAAAAAATGAGAAAATTGTAGGTAGTTATCTTGCAAACTACTTAACTGTGGGAAAATTCTTTACTGAAAATCTATCGTAGATAAGTATTCCCAATTGAAAATGTTTTATGTGTAAATACACATTGACAGTTTTTAAAATATTCTCTTTACTAAAATGCCATTTTCTATAATTTAGGTAATGTTTAGTTTGACAGTTCATTCTTTTGTAGGATTTGTTTTATTATTTGAATGGTTTCTTATTTTAATATATTAGGATATTTGAATTTTAAACGTATATCATCTTCTTCTTCAAAGGTTGGTGATCTTCTTCAACTTCTGGTGTCTTTTTTTAACTTAAACAGTTAGTGATCTTCGTCTATTTCAACGAATTAATCTTCTTCTTCACGTCAGGTTTAGGTAGAATATAACATCAGCACCCTTTTTTTTTTTCCTTTTTCATGTTAATTACCAGAGGTTGTATTTAAATTTAATAAAAATGTTTGTTGTTGTGGTTATTATTATTATTTTTTTACATGTTTTCTTCATCTTCTTGTGAATATAGACCTCTCACTATGATTAATTGTGTTGTTACATTGTGATGTAATATTATCATGTTCTTGAAAGCACTATGTCATGTCACACTATATGAAGCATAAGATTTAGTTTGTGTTGGAATCAAGAAATGTAATTGTACATTTTTGTCATAGTGTAACAAATAAAAACGTGTTAATTGTGTTGTTACACTATGATGTAACACTGCTATATTACACTGATTCATATGAATCATTGTGTGCCCAACACAGAGTCAATTTATTCACACACCTGTGGTGACATCATTTTATCAATATATATCAACATTACAGACTTTGTTTAAATTTCAAAACATTGAGCGATATATTAGTTACCTTTAATGGGATTGGTACATGACTTTCGACTTTTTCCAAAACTAGTCGCTGTGTTGGTTAGTATTACCTTGTGAGTATTTTTATCATTCATGATAATAATGGACCTATGTACAAAACGTTTTTTCCTGAAGAACTTTTACACAATTAAGTGTTATATTGTGTACCGGCCTTAAAAAATCCCATAAAAAATCTATATATAATATATAGTATGTAGTTGGCTTGGATAAGCTACAAAATCTCATCCCACTTTTTTTAATTTTTTACTTATTAAATTGTCAAATTTAATTTGATTTTATGTCATTGGTCCTTTTTAAAAAATTTAATACCAAATAATTACTAAAATTTCTCAACTATCGCAATTTTTTTCCCAATCATGTTTACCTTTTCTGTCTCTTTCTTACACACATATTTTGTCTCCTCTAAATCTTTGTTTAGTATAGACTATAACAATCAATTTAAGAGAGATAATGCTTATGAAACTGTCATTTATCAAGTACTAGATTTTTTTTTTTATTATAGCTTATTTAAGAACAATATATTGTTCTCATCAAATTAAATCATTACATGTGACTTACATCACTACTCCCACAAAATAATTTTATTTCATCCTTCTTAATTTAGCACAATAATAGAAATTTTTTTAAACAAACTAAGGCCGGGATTGGGGTGGCAATAGGGGGTGGCGATAGGGGTGGTAAGATTGTGATGAGAGAGATTTAAAAATATTTGGTATCGCACAGTGACAAATAACTCTTTTACTTAAATGATTACACTTTCTCGATTATGTTCGATATTTAACTACGTATACACATTTATATAGTGTATATGTATTTGTATTTGTATGGATACACTTTAATTTAGTTACTATAATACGTGTATGGTTATAAATGCTATGATATGTAGTACACTAAATGCATTAAAACATAAATCTATCAAAAGTGAAAATATTTTTTTTAAGGAGATAAATAAAGAACTAAAGTTGAATAAATGAATATATATTATATTCCTTCACATGTAGAGAAAGGCTGGAATGATGGGAGAAAGCTAGGTTTTAATAGGTTTTGAGAGAGATTAGGTTGAATTCCTCAATAGGTTTTAATATTTTAGTAATATCTCCTTTAATTATATTTTGTAGAATAAATACCCCTCCCTTGAGCCACCTTTAACCAAACACAAAGGAACCAAGTTTTTTTTTTGAACAAGGCGATTAGGTAGTAATCTTCTGTGAAACGTTTGATTTGAGTCATAACTACTAATCGAATAGTACATCACTACAACACTACTAAAATCAAGCAACAAACCATATTACTCCTGTGAATCAAGTCCTATTTGATAACCATATATAAATCAATGACGACTTTAAATGAGTACGACTTACCGCTAAACCACCAGCTCAACTTCCAACAAGAATCTAAAGCTTGTGGCCTGTTATTCTTTACTTCGATTCCTAAGCAACATAGGCTTATGGATTTACACAAGAAAGCTAAGATGGATCTGGATGTTCTCAATTGTAAATTCTATCAAAATTTATTGATTTTGATAAATTTATCTACCCTATTTTCAGGAAAAATGAGATAGGAGCCATTAAGTGGTAAATGAGGATAGCATATGTATATTCAGCCTCGTAAGATCATCTCCAATTAAGCTTCGACAACGTGCTGTGCTTGGGTAGATTTTTTGGGAAAAATGGAGGTGGGTACAAAAAATTTAGACTTATTTGAGATAAAATACATTAAGAAAACTTATTTAGTTCTAAGTTTATTTTTTTGAAAAAACACCAACAGGCCATTTCAATAAAAGTACAAAAAAACGTTGCAAGACTAGTTTGGAAATCAACCGGTTTTCTTGTAACTTAACTGTAGAACATGAAGCGCCAGTTTAGGAGAAGGAAATTGGTGCACGATCTTCTACTTTCAAAGTGGGTTTTGAATTTGAAAATTAACATCTATTGTTCCACTGTAACTAAAAATTCGAGATTTACTTTCATTTCAAGAAGAACAAATCACAAAATCGCTCGACTGTGATGAAATAGAGGATTTTGGAGGAAGAAAACTGAAGCAAAATTGTCAAAGTTTTGGAATTTTTAGTAAAGTTGTTGTCGGAATCATCTAAAATGTCTTCCCTTCCGTTGGAATCAGTTAACAGTATGATTTTTTTTTTAGTTCAATATTTACTCTTGATAAAATTCAAATGAACAAAATTAAAAAATCCATGTTTTGTAACAGGAAAATAAGAAACCTTAAAACTTTTATGCTGAATACATGCATGTAAGATTGAAATTCCTAAAAATATAAACACTAATTGTTAGTTTATTGTAACAGTTTGGAGTAATTTTATTGACATTCACTACTTTTGAGTTATATATCTATTTTGGGCTTCTGATTCTTACGAGCGGCAAAATATTCTAATACGAAACATCATCCCAACATACATTGATTCATTGGTATCCCTATATGATGTACTTCTTTGGTGTGATTTATTGGTTCACCCAATTTGATGTATATAATTGGTGTAACTATATTATGATACTAAATGGTGTAACTTTTTGGTTTATGTAAACAACTGAATTTGGGTTAGCGTCATAATTTTGTGTAATTGTTTAGTATAACTATTAGTTTATCAGAATATATAAGTAACTGTTTTGTGTATTATAGAACAAGTGTAACTAATTAGTGTAATTATTTGTTGTAATATTGGTATCACATTATGTTTACGTAACTATTTTGTGTAATTCTTCGTTGTATTGGTTTGTGGCATTAATATGACGTTCTGTAAAAAAAGTCAGTACACAAAATAGTTTATCATTACAACTCTGTTTTTTTTTTCCAATCGTAAAAAAACAAAAAAAAAGAGCATCTTTACATTTTTGTTTTGCTGCAATGTGTTTGATGATGTACAAAAGTGAATTTATATATCACCTGTCGAGTAATTAATATAGGTAATAAATGCAGTAAATATAAATGTGAGATCAACACAGACAACTTACAGATATAGAGTGGTTCGATCAGGATGACCTAC
Organism: Ilex paraguariensis; assembly: GCA_963454935.2. Taxonomy (NCBI): domain Eukaryota; kingdom Viridiplantae; phylum Streptophyta; class Magnoliopsida; order Aquifoliales; family Aquifoliaceae; genus Ilex; species Ilex paraguariensis. The sequence goes on along the minus strand of CAUOFW020001725.1, from coordinate 385,192 downwards.
TCTACTTTGAAGACGACAACTGTGGCCAGAAGACTTTATTGATAAAGTAGTAGATGGGAGAGAGAGCAAGGATATGCTCTAGGTATGATGAGGTAGCTATGAGAAAGATAATTTTGTGTGGGATGTAAAGATGTGTAAAATGTGTGTCCCTCATGTGTAGAGGTCTTACAATTTATAGGCACATAACTTTGGTTAAGGCGGTGGCGTGATGCATAGGTTACTAGTTTTTCGGGAAGGATAGTTACAATTAGGATATGCACAATTAGAGATAGTCTTAATCTTCAAGGTGGCTATCACGATAATTACTCCCTACATGCGCTAATCTTTCTGGACTCTCTAAACTTTGGGTTGGGCCAAATTTATGAGCTGAGTTTGACTTGTTTTGTAGCTAATTTGGGCTTACTTTATAAATTGGGCTCGACCCAACTGGATCTGGGCTCGACCCAGCTGGATCTGTGCTCATTAGTTTTCACAGCCAATATGTTTTATTATGGAAAGAGTTATATCATATGGTGTGATTCCGTGAATTATAAGCTCCACAGCAACATTCACATAGAATGACTACAAAATAATACAACACCCAAAAAATAACATGACATTAATAAAAAAAGGCAATGAAAAATTATTAATTTAAATAGTAATCCAATCAGATAGGTTCATTACAAGTTTTCTTGTTGTGGCTCTCTAACCGTCCACAACGACCATATCGAATTAGCTTAATAAGTTCTCCCATGAACCTTCTTCTATATTTTTTGGGTCGGCTAGACTACATTTTAGTTGATGGTGGCAAAATCTTAACTTCGTCCATCAAGAAGTTTGGACGACTCAATTTGGTGTATAAAATTGATGTAACTATATTGTAATACTAAATGATGTAAGTTTTTGATTTATGCAAACAATTGAATGACACATTTAGTTGATGTCGTAATTTCGTATAATTGTTTAGTGTAATTATTTGATTTATTAGAAAACATAAATAATTGTTTAGTTTATTATAGGTCAATTATAACTGATTGATATAATTGATTAGTATAATTATTTTTTGTAATGTTAATATAAAGAGAGAGAGAGTAACGGTGTGTGAGAGAGAGAGAACAAGGAGATAAAGAGAGTATCGGTGAGAGAGAGAGAGAAGAAGGAGATAGAGAAAGTAATGGTGAGAGAAAATAAGGAACTGAGATGAAAAAATCAAATCAAATTTTTATATATTTAAAAAAAATAAATTATCAAGAGAGATAAAATAGGGGAGAGATAGAAAGAGTAATGGGGGGAGAGAGAGAAAATAGGAAAGAGAGTAAGAGAGAGAGAGTGAAAGAATAAAAATTATATATAATTTAAGAAATAATAAATAAGTAATATAAATATAAGGTAAAGTGAATTGTGTACTTATTTTCTCTCAAATAAGTCTTAAAAATTATTTCCACACCTAAAAAAATCTTTAAATCTAAGCTTGTTACGGGCTGGGCTACGTCAACTTTGACTAATTGAAAGGATAGACTTGGGCCAAGTAGCCAAAAATTACCTTGGCCCACGGTCTGCACAATGAGCCCAATTGATTGATCGGCCCTAGTGGCCCATAAACAGGCCTTTTAGTCCAAATTTTTGGAATATGAACAGAGTTTGGAAAGAAAAACAAAAAGTCAAAAGTTTGTTTTTGAAAAAACAAAAAGAAAAAGAAAACAGGCTGGTGGGCAAGCTCATTGGGTAAGCCCTTCGGGCCGTACCTAACCCCAAAAAAGCCCTACGGGTAGGCAGGCGAACCTAACACGGGTCAAGTTGCCTGTTGGCTCGACATGCGGCCGAGTCATAGGAATAAACTTTCTATTCCCACTCAAGTCTTCATTTTAGAGAGTCAATTTATTTTTTTGAAAAGTATAAGCTCTCTATTTGTATGGGTTAAAATTGAGAGTCTAATTTGACACTCCATATTTGAAAGTGAAACTCACTTTTTACTACGCCTTAATTTGCATTAAAAAATGAAATATTTATAATTTTCATTAAATGTAATGTACAATACAAGCTATTCCACAATATAAAGCTTTATCAGAGTTATACATTAAATTTCACTCTTGGTTGTCTATTTTGGAAAAAATATTCTCTAAAATAATGACTATGGTAGGAGATGCACTAAGGATAATGTCTTGTTTTTACCACAAACGGCTTAATTACCTTCTCGTAACTCCTTAGGTGAGTCAAGAGAGTCCTTTGCATCAAACTCCAAGATAGTTCAAGTGGTAATAGAGATGTGTAGTAAATTCAAACGTATTGAATTGACGACCACTTGAGAGCCGAGCTATGAAAGATTTATTTCTCATTAATATTCTAATCCCGTTATACATAACCTGCTTTTGACAAAATTAGAGAGAATTAGTCGATGTATACATTATAGTTTAACTCTCATCATAGTTTAACTTTCAATAGTTATACTTGGAACCATAGAATTTAGAAAAAAATGACTACCAAAATAGATGGTCAAGGTTTGTGATTATCAAATCACAATCATGCATAATAATTATTATATAGTGAGTGTGTCACGGGGTTCATTGCCAGCCATTCCTCACAAAAAGGGTAATTATTATAACTGCATGAATCATGGGAAGAGAAGAGTGTGAAACCCGTGTGGAAAAGTAAAAGATTACAATTAACAATAGTTGCACTTTGACCACAAAAACTATAGCAGCCATAAGAAAGGTGATGATTAACGTGAATATCTGAGGATAAATTATACTTTATACCCTTAAAGTTTAAATTTTCGACATCTGTTTGCTATTTGAACTATCAATTGAAGCAATCAAATCTCCCAAACTTTATGTCGCTATTCAATTAAGTCATTTTGTTCAAATCCGTAATCGATGAAGTTTGTATCTTCAAATCTACATAAGTTGGATTCTGTTGCAGATTTGAGTTATTTAATTACGTGTGTGACTTTTTTATTTGTGAATCGATACATTATTTGGTCAAATTTATTTTTATGACTCAAGTGATGTGACTTTCCCGTGGTATTTTCCATTTTAATTGATGATAAATTTTGACAATGAAATTTAACAGTAATTAAATCATAAACTTATAGTGATTTGATTATTTCAACCGATAATTAAGGGACCAAATAGTAACCATATAAAACTACAAGGGTATAGTCAAAGAATAGTATGCAACACACACACACAGAGATATATATGTGTGTGTGTGTGTGTGTATAGAGAGAGAGAGATAGGGAGATAGAGAGAGTTAGAAGAAAGGTCAAAGAGATTAGTTAGGATAGCATTGTTGACCCACAAGATTGCTCCATATATGCAGCTAATTGTGGTGGGAGGTTGAAGATCGTGTTGAAATATGGTTTCATGCACTTCCAACCGACAAGGTTTTGTTCAACATGCACCCTTCCTTTTCTTCCCTTTCCTTTCTTTTTTAAGGGGAAATTGGAAAATGAAAAGAAAATTAGTGGTAACTTTATTATGAGCAATGCTACATGAACTTAAAAAATAGACTTGATAATCTCAACTATTAATTTTACTGTGGGTTCCATTATTTATTGTGACTCACTACCTCTTCAATGATTGAGATTATCAAGTCTAATTTTTAAGTCTACTTTTTAAATTTATCTAACATTACCCCTTTATTATTAGTTGATGTTGTCATGCACATTACGTGCATTAATTTATGTTGTTTAAGGTTTTACAGTACAGAATCTAAATTGGCAACTGCATATCCAAACTTGATTAGAGTTGGTAAGAAAAGTTTTATGGTAAAGACAACCGAAAACAATGCTGATTGACATTTTTTTTTTGGTTATAGAATGTTTAGGTTTGTGTCGATTTCTCTCTTAAGTTCTAAATTGGTCACGGTAATTCGAACTAATTTAACGATATGTCTCATGAGAAACAAAGATAGTTGGCTTTTAGGAATATGAAAAGTATCAAACTTGAGACATCTTACTAGTAAAAGGAAAGACTTGACTAATGTATCATCCCTAATGCTCCGTTTGGTACGATGAAAAAGTGGGAGGATGGAAAGTTGAAGGGATGAAAAGTTGAAGGGATAAATAAAACATCATGTTTGATAAGGACGAAAAGTAGGAAGGATGGAAAAATGGATGAATTAACTTTCCTTCTAACTCACAAAAATCAATCCCTCTAAAATCGGAAGGGAAATAGATGAAAAGTTAATTATTTGTGTTGAGATGTATCTTATTTGTCTATATTATCTAATGTATACATTAATTTCATATAAAAATATAATGGTAAAAATGTATATATATTTTAAAAAATTTTAAAAATTAAAAATTTTAAAAATAAAAATTTTAAATTAAAAAAAAAATATTTTTTTCATCTTAACTAAGGGTACAAATTTTCGACTTAACAAGATAACACGACTCGAACTCGATATGAAAATAAATAGATCAACTCGCAATTCGACACGACATAATTAATTAAATGAGTTAAATTAAGTTTGACTAATATTCGACACAAACTCATAATGACTTAACACAAATCTAACAAGACACGACTCGACTCTATTGTCACCCCTAATTTTAGTCAACACAAAAAAAAAAAATAGACAGTTTTATTTTCCATCCATCCAACTAAACACAAAGGAAAGAAAGTGTCTCATTCCTACTTTTCATCCTTGAAGGATAGAAAGTGAATCTCTCTTACTTTTCATCTTTCCTACTTTTCATCTTCCCTACCAAACGAAGTATAAGAGTTAAATGTAGATTAAAATAGTAAATAAGAATATGATCAGTTGTGATCGAAAAAATATATGTTGATAGACCCGCAAAATTAGAAATAGATTGCATTTAATAGATCCCATGCACGCAACAGTTTTTTTTTCATCAAATGATTGATCAGAAGTTCTTGTCATTGCGGATTCAGGTAGATTATTTCTGCAATTTGAATTCATGACTTATCCTTATCATTGTGTCAATGTCACCTTCTCAAATTTTTTTTTTTTGGGGGGAGCGGGGGTGTGTGTGTGGTGAGGGTGGGTGGTTAAGGGCTTGTATTGGCACTTAAAAGCTGTGTATCATCTCCAACGTCTAGCTGTCAATGACTACACCACTTACATATTGGGATAAAACCATAAAACATGTCTCTATCAGATTTGTTAAGATAAAGTTTTGTTGGTTTGAGTTGGATATAAGGTATTTATCCATTCCTTAATGTTTATAAAAACACTTTTTTTTAAATAGTTTTTAAGTAAAGTTTGATTCGAATTGTTTACTTTTTTTTTTTTGGTTCCAATTACAACTCTATTAATCGAGTTGTTGTCAAGCTCGTTTTTTTAAACGAGTTTAAAAAATTGTTTAAGATCAATACATTTAAAAAATGAGTCAAGTCCAAGCCAAGCCTAAATCGAGCCGAGTCTAAGTAGCTCGACTATTTTACATATAAAGAAGTCAAGTTTTGTGAGTTTGAATCGAGACTTTTAAAAAATTATTGAAGCTTAACTCATTTAAAAAATGAGTAAAGCTTGAAACAAGTCTTCTTAAAGCCGAGTTTGAGTAGTTCAACTTAATTATCGGCTCTAGTTCCAATTTGTCTTTTTCCTCTTAAAAGTTTTATTGCATATATATATATATATTTACACACACACACATATACCTTCGTCAGTTTTTCATCATGCATACATTAGAAATGCAGAATAAATGCAACCATTTTCTCTTTTCCCTTTTCTTATTAGGAATTTGGTATATCACTTTACATTTTTTTTTTCTTATTGGGAAGGTGGTTGAGACTCAAAGTCTGTTGACTTGGCTTAAGTCACTCTAATAGCATTCAGACCTCAAGTCTGTCATGCTGATTATTTTACCAAACTCTACACTTGGTCAAAAAAAAATTCCATTTTTTTTTTTTTTTTTGAATAAAGATGGGGTAGGGGGGATTCGAGACTCGGTTAATTAGATCATCGTAAACGATATATTCTCACTAGAATAGAATTATTAGATTACTTGATTATGTTGCGAAAAAAACATGTTGTGTTTGATTTTTTTTGCACAAGAAAGAAATTATAACTATTTATTCTAATTAGCTTGGAACAAGAAGAGATACCGGATTTGCCCCTGGGGGAGGGAAATTCTTTTCACACATATTTAAGAAAGAAAATTGAGAAGAAAGAGAGGAAAATTTCAGGGAAAGGAGGATTTAACTCCTTAAAATTATAAGAATCGAATTATAAATTCAGTATCAAAGAAAACTTTTCAACTCGGGTATGATCATCCACCTTGGTCCATTGTTGGTTAGTCTAACTAGAGGAAATACTACCCCTTCTAGATGGGTAGAGGTTTTTTGCTAATTGCTCTTTGTTCTCAACGATGCCATGATATATATTTAGTCTGTTAATCGTATCAGGTTTTAACGGGTTCATACTAAGTCTTAGTGGACTCGTGTCTAAAAGCGTTTCATTCATAACTGATTTGTTTATCAATTTGTGTCATAAATCATGTTATATTAAGTTCGTGTTGTGTATAAATCATATATAACTTACGAGTTATGTAGTGTATTTCTTTTGATTGTCTTTATCCGTATAAATGTCTCGTGTCTCATCCATTTGTTTACGAAATGGATAATTTAGAGAATATTTAAACTCTCTAATTTGGTATCTTATTGTATCGTGTTAATAGATCATGTTATATTTTAATACCCCTACATATACCATACCAAACAATATTGTTCTATTGAGTAGTCTACGGTACCGGAAAAAAAATTAGTATCGTATCACCATTACAAGTTTTGTGATTGTTTTTTTTACAAAATTGGAGAGTCATTTACAAATTTTTTTAGGGTTATTCACAAGTTTTGTGGATCTTTTATAATTTTTGTGGGTTATATACAATTTTTACTTTTGGGATCGATCTCAAGTAGCCCACAAAACTTGTAAATGACTCACAAATGTTATAACTTAAATTATAATATAAACTCAAAAATTATAATTTTTTTATTATAAAATGACTCTTAAAAGTTATAAAATCACCTAAAAAATTATAAATATTAGAGTTACGATACCATTTTTTTTTATTCTATAATCTTCTCCTTTTTCTATAATAGAGGAAGTCTGTCCCTCCTAGGGCTTGCATTTGCATGACAAAATATGAGATCACTTTGGTAGGGTCCATGAAATTGGGAATTCATGATCATTTTCCAATGTCATTAGACCAAATAATCATTTAAGTGAGAAAACATAAGTCAAGGTTAAAGTTAAGATCATTGGTCACTCTACTCATGTAGCACTTTTATTACAAACACCAATGCATGGTCCCCAGAAGAACCACCAATGCATGGCCCCCAGAAGAACTACCTTTTTCTACCATGTCCCATTCAATGTCTTCAGGCCTCCCAAGTCTTGGTAGACCATCAAAGCCGACGTCTAACCGTTTAGTTTGTGTGGAATTTTTACGAATACGTGTTAAAAAATAGTCTACTCATGTCTAATTTATTTATTAAATTATATCTAACGAGTCGCATTATATCTAATTCGTATTGTATATGAATTATGCATAATCACTATATAAATGAATCGTATCGTATGTTTATCTGTATAAATATTTCGTGTCTCGTCCACTTGTTTATAAAACGAGTGATTTAAAAAAGACTCAAACTTATTAATTTTGTGTCATATTAACGAATCGTGTCATATTTTCTCACCCATAATATTCAACTTAAAATGTAAGTTTTTGACTCAATGGAAGCAAAAAGTTATTTCTTGCGTTTCTAAATATCTGTAGTTTTACACAATTTTTTTTATTCCATAATATCTGTCGTTTAATGAAACTAAAACATAATTAATATTTTTTCTTCCAAATTTACCCTCAACTTGTCAATGCATTAGATTAGGTGGAGGCTAAGTGTCTTTCATATTCATTTCCTTATCAATACGTATTGAATAAGGGTATTTTAGTCTTGTGTAATTATTTTTTACTCATATTAGAGCTATTTAATAGTTTCCTTAATTCCTATACAAAAAATCTTAAACGACAGATATTTAAAAACAGAAAGAGTATTCCAAAAATTTAGGATCAGTCCTAAGCATAGCCATTAATACCCCTTCTAGGTCATGCCATGCATGACAGAAATCTGAGATCAGTTGGTGAAGCAAGTAAACACAAGTCAAGTTTAAAGTTACACCGGTGCTATTGGGACACAATTGAGAGACATAATTTAAGAATATAATGAATTGTCATAGATAAATAATAGTAAAATATATTTAATGATGGGTCTCATTATAACATTAAATAAATTTATTATCATATCATTGATGACAATTCTTTATATCCTTAAATTATGTCCGGTAACATTCGTTATAAAGTTAAGAACATTAATCACTATACTCATATACCATTTCCATGCAAAAACAAATGGAGGGCCCACAAGAATATCATGTTTCTTGTACTATGGCCCACCACATATTTTCAGGCCTCTTAAGTCCTGGCAGACCGTCAAAGTTGACATTTAACTGTTGCGTACTTACATAGAATAAAAATAAATTGAAAGACCAATTCCACCAGAAAATGTAACTTATCTTTTATAGAAATCTATCCCACCTACTTGGTATCATATTGATAAATTTAGATAATTTTTCATCCAATTAGGTTAAATTAGGATGCAATGAGCTCAAAGATATGATTCGATAAGGTCAAAAAAATTAGATCGATCTAAACACATAAATCGATCACAAGTTTTTTTGTATATATATCTTATACACATAAAGATAACAGAGAGAAAAATTTTCTCCTTAATTTTGCATGGGTGATATATGTCTTTTATGTTGGATTTTATGCTCCTCGCAGTTATTATGGTGCTACGTCTTTTACAACATGATGATCATTCGTATTTATTACATCTTTCCGATTTAGAATAATAGTTTAATCAATTAAAACGTTCTAACTTTGACAAATGTTAGGTTCATCTCTTGATTTTGACGTGGTGCCTATGTAGTGGTGGATTCACAGTGGGGGCATTTGCCCCCATTGGAATTTTAAAAACTTTTGGTTAATAAGTATAATTTTAAAAATTTTAAAATTTATTAGAGATTTGTCTCTACTAAATTTTTTTAAAAAGATTTATAGGTAGTTATGATATTTTGAAAAATATATGGGTCTCACTTATAGATATCAAAAAAATTCCTTTAAAAGGCTAAATGCCTCCATTATGTATTAAATTAAATTGTTTTAATTTGGTAATTTAAATAGTTTTGTTCTGATTGATTAAGTAATTCTTATACCCAAATTTAGTTTAATAGAATAATCATAGTTTACGTTTGTTTCAATTGTTTGTTAAAATTCAACTATATATGATTAAGCCCAATTTTTTTATTCAAAATTTTTTATTAGGTGATTAAGTCTTATAGATAACTTTATAGTAAGTTTTTTATGTTGGTTCTTTTTGTATAACACTCATATATATGAGTTGTGACTTTAATTGACGTTCTATTAAAGAAAACATATTTTTGTGAACATTAATAATTTTAATATTCATATGGTTTAGGTTGCCCCCACTAGAGAAAATGTCTGACACCGCCCCTGTGCCTATGGACTTCAATAATGTAGACCATAATGTCATGGTGGTGGATTATAGGAGAAGTTGGATTATTACCTATGCTATCCCATTTTTGAAGCAACACTAGTTGATCACCTACCATTAGGGGAATCAAGCAAGTAAGGTATTTGTTGGAAGCAATTAGATGCTGATGAAGGATGTTGATTTTGAACTCATTGTGTTTTAGTTTAGTGGCCAAGTGACCCCTTTAAATGAGTGATTCACAAGACCAAGCTTTGCCAAAGGAGAGGTGTTTCCTTATACTTAGTCCTATCAACAAATCGGAGTGAGATCATGTCTCATTTATTCAAATCTGTATCCCAAATCGATTACAAAAACTCTGATTTAAATTCGACCCAATTGTCTGTTAGTTTCTTTTAACTATCTATATTCGAATCCATTAGAAATCGTGTTTTCAATCACAAGGGGGCATCCTCAGTCTACATAATTTAAAACATAGGGGCATGAGCATTCTTAGCCTCGATAAAAGTTACCTCGATAAGTTCAACATAAGTGACCAATTCATGTGTGACCCTATTAATGTTGCGACTTGTGAAAACCGCTGTCAAGCTCCTGAATCTCAGGAATACCTTCTAATTTCTTTAATAATTGTTATAGTGGCAAATAAATTAATCTTCATCTTCTGCAATAATGGACAGAGCATGCCCTTATAAAATTACGGATAAAATCCTCAGTCAAATGCAAATTTAATTGCCATGGATGTAGCCAATGCTTCTATATGTTTTACCTCTAGAAGGGTGGGGACTTGTGATACAACCCAGTCACAAAGTCTAACTACATATATAAAAGGAATCTTATATTTGAATCCCTTCTCTTTCAACCAATTTCAGCATTCGCACACTCTTTATAAAGTAAAAGTATATTCGATTCACATGCTAGCAAAAACAAATAAAAAAAATTGTTATAAATATACTATTATGATTTGAATGACTACTATACATAAATAGTAGCATTAGTATCAAATAGTGTTTAAACATGACCTTATAATGCATAAATAGTTACTATCTTTAATGGGTAGTCTCCCATCTTTCTGCCGACAGTGTTGAAATGTGCCTATAAAAATGCTTCAAGTTGTAGAATCAATACACAGTGAAGAAAATATATATCTTCACATCCTCTCTCTATCTTTCAGTATTATTTCTATCTCTCAATTTGTTTGTTTGAATTAGTTATTTACACCCACATTTATTTGCTTGTTTTATAACAAAAATCTCATAATACTAATAACTAATGATTTTATTACAATACTAGTTAAATGGGACGGTTATTCGTGACTGGCACTATTCCGGTCAAGTTTATTATTCGTCTTAGTAGGTGGTAGTAGTTTTAGGTTTATGTTGCAAACTAGTCTGCTCTAATTCAGTTATTTTGTATCAGATTCGTGTCATCTGTTAGCTTATCGTGTAAAAAATTACCATTCTTAAACGAATTTGATGATTTTCCACAACTACTCCTGCATTTTGACAATGGACTGAGCATGCCCTTCTAGAAATCATGTCTGGAATGCTCTCACTTGAAAGGTAAAATTACTTGCCATGGATGCATCTAAGTCTTCAATAAGGTTTACCTCTAGAAGGGTGGGGACTTTGTGATGCAACCCAGCCACAAAGTCTGACTATATCAATGGATCCCAATTCTCCAAGTCAACTTGCTTATGCAATTTCTTTTTCTCTTGTTATTAATTCCATATTGTTTATTAGGTTGCTAGGTGATGCCCTCACACAATTGGGATTATCAAGTTGAATGAAATTGAGAATAAGCGGTTGACCTAATGACCGCTGTAGTCCATTGTTGAACTGATAGATCGCGAGTTCTAATCTCACCGTCCCTCTCGTAAAAGTTCAAAAGTAGTGACCCTAAAAAAAAGTAGAATGGTTTCTATTCTTACATTGATTTTAACCATGGCCTAGGGTGGTGATAGGCCAGCCAAATAGATTGGAATTTGACTTATCTAATCCGATTTGATTTTGAAGTTTTGATAGGGTTTGATCCGATTATCTAACAGATTTTATTTTGACAAATCATAAAAAAATTTGTTAGAGAGAAAAATGTGATCTGAAAATCCAATCTAATCTAATTGAGATAATTAAGCTTAATTTTAACAAGTTATATCCAAATTTTAACTCAAATACACCAAAAATAATTAAATTTCACCATATATTCATATGAACATACGTATGACTCAAGCAAATCACAACTAGATTGGATATTAATATATTTTCTAATTCAAATATGTGGAATATAATAAAAGTGATTTAGGTTTTGATTCAAAATATTATCCATCAAAAATATAAATTCATATCTAATTAATTTGTTTTAAATTCGGATCACAATCAATTCAAATTCTTATCCGTTGATAGCCCTAACTAGCAACCTCCATTATACACCGGAGGGCCCATACACTATGTAATAATACACCTTAAATAACAGTGAATCGACTCTAAACCGGCCAATTCAATTGACAAAAAAATTGAGAAAGGATGTCTAAAGACATGTTTCATTAATAGAATGGAGCTCATAAGAACATTTTTAACCTTGACTCAAATGTAAATTTAAATTTAAATTTAAGTTAAAATGGTCCAAAAAATTTATCTAATTTTGGACTCAAACCTATATCAAATTAAAGCAAAACTTGTAAACCCACACACTCTTATCTTTATATAGCACGTAATTATGTTTTTGAATTATTAATTTAAGTAATGGAGTATGCATGAACTAAGTAGATTGTAAAAGTAGAGATAAAAATATTAATAGTGTAGAATTGGGTAAATATTTAGTTTAAACTTAGTTTTGACTTGTAAATATATGAAACCATTTGCAATAAAACTTATAACAACTATGTTTGATATACAAATGTATGTTGTATAAGTTTGGATTGGTTTTGGAAGGGTTTGAAATGGATTAGAAATGAAAAACAAGGAAAATAGGCAAAACTGAACAGACCGTACCGGTATTGCGTACCGGTACGTCTGGAAGTTACCATACCGGTACAACGTACCAATACGCTAATGTCCAGAGAGTTTACCGTACCGATTCTACGTATCAATACGCTTTGTAAGTTCCAGATATTTTAAGTAGCGATTTGGGGTCCATTTTTCACCCTATAAATACATAATGACGCCTCAATTAGCTCCATTTCAACCTTTCTAACCCTAGAAAACCTTAGAGAGGAAGAAAGGAGAGAAAAATAAAAGATCAAAGGGGATTTCCACTACAAGAAGATCAAAAACCCTAGTTTTTCAAGAACACCAAAGGTAGGGGGTTTTCTTTCATTCTTGTCCATTAATACTAGGGCTAATATATGTATATTCTTTGAATCTAAATCTTATATATTTGCTATGAAGTCATCTTTTCTTGGTCTTCTTGCAAAGATTACATGTTTTGAACAAAATTAGGGTTGAATACCCATGAAATCTCTTTTCTTGCTTAAAAAATCTAGTTTTTGGAGAGTAATGAATTTTCTTCTTAAATTCTTCCTTTATTATTGATTTTGAAACTATAGTGCTTTGTGTTGAGTAATAAAATGATGTTGTTATGATCTCTTTTATTTTTCTTAATTGGTTTTAGAATTGTCACATAATAAATTTGAAAATTTTTGAGATATGCTTGTAAATTGAGAAATTGAGTTTGATATTGTATCTCTCGTGAGTGTGAGAGGACCATGGGTGACCTTTGACGAGATATCGTAGAGTGGGTAGACGTTATTCATACTCTGTGTGGGTTTGAACTTTTCCTACCACTTGTAATGCGGTTAGTGCTTTGGTAAGACTAAACTACTATTGCTCACGGGTATCGAGGCAGAGGGCTAGTATACTAATGCCTGGGTTGGATACGTCACTGTCATTGGTATGGTATACGTCCTTTCTAAAGGTTGGATATCTTTGAGAAGATTTGGGTGTGTATGTGTGTGGGCTAGATGTTACTCAATGCGTTGATTCTTGTGGATGTCTTACATCATGGTTGAGATACATGTATATACTGTTGTGAAATGTTCAAGTTATTAGTATTGTTTATTCTACCAGCAATGGTTTCTACAAGAATCTTGGGAAGTATGAGATTTTGCAAGAATTTGTGAGAAACGGTTTATGGTGAAATGAATTATTAGTTGTATTTTGGTTGCACTTATGCATTAAATTATTATTGTTGCTTAAACTTGAGATCTGTTTAAATGTCTCGATTTTCTTTCAAAATTTATATATGCTATTTGTGAAAGGTGACCGACCATTTTTATACATTTTTCTAAACCTTGTTCGAGTTTGGGAGGAATGTTGCTATAGAGCTTAGTGCTCACCCCCTACAAATTACATTTTTTAGATTATGTATTGGAGGAGGATTTGGGAGTTGAGGAACCGGCACGCTGGGAGATTCCCGTAAATGGGCATGTTGATCCCGATGTGGACACTTAGAACCACATTACTTTTTATTCTAGACTAGGAAATTTACTTTGAAAATATTGTGAAGTCTAGACTCTTTTGTAATTCCGCTGCGAGTTTATGTTTAATTTTTTTGGGATGTAATTATATTACTTTGGGATCATATTCTTTTGGGGATATATTCGTCATGTTTTGACATATTCTTTTGGGAACTAGATTGTAAAAATTACCTTTGATGTATAAAATTTCTTTATGGATGAATTATTTAGCTGCTCCCATAATTTGAATGATTTTTAGTTTATAATGCCGTATAAGGTGAATTTTGAAGCGTTACAAAACTTATTCTAAACCCAAATTGAAGCAAGCTCACATTCTATACCAAATTTATAACGGTAATTTTTTAACCTATTCAAAATTAAAAGACTTTCGATGACTTGTTCTCTGACTTTTCTTGCCTCCTTCTACTACGCTACTTCCTTCGCCGACCACCCCCAACGACCGAAGCTCTCACAAATCATTTGAACGCTTGTAGGTAAGATTTTTTCTTTTCATCTTCTAAATTTCTTGTATTTTTCAAAACTCTAATTTCGCTCATCTTTCATATTATATAAACCCTAAGCCTACCCATAAATTTAATTTTTTTTTGATTTTTTTGGGTTAAATACTATCGGTTGTACAATTTTAGGCCACTGATTCTCTCTAAAATTTTAAGTCTTCACTACCCACAAATTTAGAAAATTTGTCATTTTATTTCTTCAACTTTTCATTTTTGTTAAAAACGTATATTTTTGTGTTCTTCAGATTAAACCCATGTTAAAATAGTTGTTTTTTTTTTCTTTTTCCTTATCTAAATTTATAAAAAATGATAACAGATTAGAACAATCTTAAAATTCTTGGGTGATTTCTTTATTCCCATTTAGTGTTGTATACATATATTATTTTTTTTTTGAATTACTCATTTGTGAAAAGACATGAGAGTTTTATTTATTTTATCAAATATCATGATTTGAATGACAACAAAAAAAGAGTTTTGAGACAGCAAGAGAATTTTTTAAAAGATTTGAGTAGATATTTGAGTTTGCCTATTGAAGTACTTTATACCAAATCAAGTTTTAGACTCAAATTTGAGTTTCAATTTGAGTCATGGTTAGAGATGCTCCATGGAGTAAGTCTGTCAATGGATCAGATTTTGACTGATTCAAATTTGAATCGGATTTTAAAAATCATATCTGAATCCGATCTGATTATCCGATAAATTTTATTTTCATGGTATATATATGAATCCGTTAACAATCCGAAATTCAATCTGATCTAAATATATATCTGAATCTGTTAACAATCTGAAATTCAATCTGATCAGAATAACTTAATTTAACTAATTATATTTAAATTTCTTCAAATAATCGCCTAATTTCTTTAATATTTAGATAAAAAAATATACATATTTTGAATCGAATTATAATCAGATTGAATATTACTATATCCAAATACGAATCCATCATATATTATATTGTGAATTCGGATTCGAGTTCGAATTATCTATAAAAAAATATCAATTTATACCGGCTAATCAAATTAAGAGTTCAAATTAAAATTCAATCTATTGACGGCCCTACTAAGGCGCGGACGCTAGGATTTAAACTCCATAATCATAAAAGTGTAAGAAATGTGTGTTGGTAATATCACTGAGAAAACTCGGCTACAAGAATACAAAAGTTGTGTGACGAAAACCAGCATCAGAACCGGTGTTAACTAAGGATTTTATGCTGATTGATGATCGATGAAGCAAATCCCAAGAATATTTTCACATATCTGACAATTAATCTCTCGATAATGGAGATAAATATCTACCAGATCTCAGTGATAGGTGAGAGAGTCTTGTTCTTGTGTATTGGGTAGAATCTTTTTTTTTTTAAATTTTAATCAGGCTCAATCACTCAATACTTTTACTTTGCTTTCTCTTTTCATGCCCATTTGAGAGTTGGTCTTTGATGCAACACCGTATTGAGCTTGTTTGGAGTTGGCTTTCCTGGTAAAAAATTACTGTTTGAAAAATTTCTCAAAAAGTCAAGATTTTAAAAAGTCTCATAAAATCGTTTGAAGTCTTCTTTAAAAAATCAAAAAAGTTTGTTCGGAGTAATTTTCTAAATTTTTTGTGTCAAAATAAAAAAAATAATTATATGTATGTATAGACTATACATAATAGTTCTCAAAATTTGAATTTGAATATAAATTTTTTTATGAATATAATAAACTAAAAAGTTATGTGGGATTCGCACAAAACTCCAAAAAACCAGAAGAATGGCTTATAAATTCAATTTCTTGAATCAGCATAAATAATTTTTTTTTGGTTCAAAAAACTGCTATGCTAGTAAAAAAGGAAAAATCTAAACGGATCTAACTTATTTTATTCAAAAATTCTTAAACGCTACCTATTTAAACTAGTTTTAAACAAACACATTGTTGTGTCAATATTATGATTTAAAAGTCATGAAATTGAATTGCAAAAACAATACATACACAATAAGATTATATATATCTAACCTTTTCCTAAATCCCAAAAAGATAGGAAACTCAGAACACTGGGTTGTCTTTTTTATTGTTTTTACCTCGTTTATTTACATGATGTTTCTTGGGCAATGTTTTTTTTTTTTTTGTTTCTTGGGCAATGGTAGGCATGACAGAAATACCATACTATTTTCACTTCACTTGACTTATTTCTTCTTCTTGGTTTCTATGTCTATCTTTGTCTTTTTGTCAAAGAAGGGGGAATTGCATTTTGTACCCTAAAATATTTAAAAATTTGTAATTTATATCTTTAAAGATTAAATTTTTTATATTATACCTCAATGTATTAAAATTATTGTAATATGACCCGTCGTTAGGTTTCATTGCTCATTTACTCAAACATGACTCCATTAACATAAACAAAATGAGCAACAAAAGCTAGCGATAAGACAATATTATAATATTTTTAATACATTGAAGATGTAATGTAAAAAATATAATATTTAAGGGTACAAAATAATTTTTTAAAAAAATATTTTAGAATGCAAAATGCAATTCATCCAAAGTTAAATTTATGGCGGCAATGGTGCCCTAAAGTTATGCACTAAAGTTAAATGTCCAAAATCTATTAGGCTCCCGCCACTTGAAGTCTGGAGAGAATAAGATGTATGCAGTCTTATTCCTATTACATGTAAAAAAAAATTATTTTCACAACTCAAACTTTTGGCACTCCAAATTACAATAGAATAATTTTACAATACTTTCCGAAAGAAAAATAATTTAACGAGGTTTTATTTATGAAATTGAAAATGACATATTTTCTTTGCCAAATATACCCAACTGGAATTATTTTTTATTATGTCATTATCAGATGCTAACAAACCAATAATATTGATGCCACAAAAAGAAAAATACTAACAATAATTAATGCACAACAAATGTCTAAACTACAAGTAACAAATCAGCTGTCACCAAACAGTGACCTATTGTTTTAATTTCACCAAAAAAGAATGATGATTAAGATAAAGAGATATTCTTAGCTTATTGAGATTGTGATTTGCAACTTTACTTTTTTTTGTGGGTGTGGGTGTGGGTGTGGGTGTGGGTGTGGGTGTGGGTGTGGGTGTGGGTGGGGGGAGGCAAATAAGCCGAATTTCTAAAGTTTTCAGTTCTTTACGCAAAATAACCAAATACGAGTTTAATCTTAATGGTTTCAATTCATAACTTACTTAATAAATAGTTTGAGTATAGACGGTGTCAATTTTAACAATTTAATTAAAGCTCTTTATACCTTTCAACACATGGGAGCCACTTTCCATTATATAGTGCGTCTCCGATAAACTTTTTATTCTATTCAATTCTCTATTTTATAGAATCTGTCACTAAAAATCAATCCTCAATGGGTTCTCTTTTGTAAAAGTAAAATTGAAGAGTCAAATCCACTCTCTATTTCATCATTATTGATGAAAAATGTGATACATGTACCTTTTTATTAAATTTATTTAACATAAATATTATTTTTCTATTAAAATAGAAAATTGTATTAGAGTTGTATATAAAATTTCACTCTTTTTTTTATTTTAAATTTTATAAAAAAGTTGCCTAAAATAAAGACTACTATTTGAGATGCTTTTAAGAGCCATGTTCCTACTTTGTATAGAATTAATATCTTGTGTCTGTCTGTTTTAGGGGCATTAAAACACCGTGAGGGTGACGCCTATTAGTTCATTTGCATCAAAATTTGCTGTTTGTGATTCTTCTATTGTTTGTATATATGGTGGGGATCCAAAATTAAGAAATTAGGCTTTTCAAAATGAGGTAAGATTAATTCTTACTTGTCAAAGTTTGGGGTTAATCGATACGAGTTACTCGAACTCCGTTCGGATAAGACTGTGCTAGAGCTCGATTCGTGTTTTAAATGAGATAAACTTGAACAATTTTTTTTCAAAAAAACTTGGCTTAAGCTTGTAAAATTCGACTCGTTTATATGTAAAATAGTCGAACTATTATGACTTGGCTTGGGTTTGGCTCAAGCTCAGGCTCGATTCAAGTTCTAAACAAGCAAAACTTGAATTATTTTTTAGATTCGTTTAGAAAAACGAGCTCAACTAGCTCGGACTTAAGCTCACAAAGTTTGGCTAGATTAACATTCCTAGTCAATGCCAACTATAAATGGTATGACGTCCAATAGTTTTTTTTTTTTTTTTACAATGGCCTGAAATGTTCGAGTCAACTTGCGCATACCTCGACTAATCTCCTATCCGATTTAGTCAAAGACAGGTCATTTATGTTAGAACTAAGATATTTATGATGGGTAAATCTCTCATGACCTGACCTTAAAAGATTATTATGGTCAGGTCATGAGAGATTTACCCATCATAAATATCTTAGTTCTAACATAAATGACCTTGTTACCACTTTAACTATTCATTGGAATTCACTTCCATTAGTTTGTTGTGTCAAAATTGGCTGTTTGAAATTCTTCTATCTAAGAATAGTGTAACCTAGAGTTCATAAATTAAATTTTTTAGAATAAGATAAGACTATTTATTATTTATCTCTTCCGAATCCAATTACAAATGAGAATTATGTGCACATGTTAACAGAAATCACACTTTGCACCTCAAAAAATTTAAGGATTTTTAACTTATCATCTTCAAAGCTTAAATTTTTTACATTACACCTTCAACATATTAAAAATATTGCAATGCGACCGTTTTGCAAACTTTCGTTGTTTATTCTCAAAAACCACCCAATTGACGTTGAGAGAACGAGCATTGAAAATTAACGAAAAAGACTACATTACAAAACTTATTGATGGTATAATGTGCGAAATTTAATCTTTGAGGGTACAATGTAAGAATTCTTAAATCTCATGGGATATAAAAAATATAGGGCCTGTTTGGTTTGCATTTTAAAAAATAGTATCTGAAAATAATTTTTGAGAAGAGTTTTAAGAAAGTGGTTTTGATATTTTTTGAGATAAAAAAATTGTTTGGTTAGATGATTTCAAAAACAATTTTACAATACAGAAAATAGTAAAACTTGTTTGAACAGCCTAAATATATATTTAAACAGTAATTCAAACATTAATAAAAGAATATAAAAAAGTTATTTTTATATTGACAATTTCATATATATATATATATATATATAAAAACATTCAAAATTGTTCTTCTTGTTTCCAAAATTTTTAAAGAAAACTCTGAAAATAAACTACACTTGTTTTCTGTTTCTTTGACTCAAATCTCATTTTTTTTCCTTAAATTTAGAGAACAAAAATGCTAAACAAATAGGTTTTAAGTGTTTTTTAAAATTTTGAGAATAAAAAATAGTTTCCGAAAACTAAACCAAACATGGTTATAATTTGTCGCACCTTTTATCTTGATAGTGGCAACTAAATATGCAAGTGGCAAAAAAATTGATAATAACTAATAATAAATGGACTTAGTTTAATAAGTGTGACAATTTTAAGGCATTCATGCCTCTCTGTATTTCCGGTGGGTTGTTGAATCTGCCTTCAATGCTATCTTTCTTCACATATAATTAACCACACATCACTCTTTTCAACCATATCTTCCAAGAAAGATTAAATTTTATACAAAAGTATGTGAAAATGATAGAAAATTAGGAAACTTGAGGGCTCACACTCAAATTTATTCTTCAATCTGAAAAAGTCTAAGACCTCTCTCTCTCTCTCTCTCTCTGGCTGTCTGGATATGCATAAATAGGACACCTCCTACTGATTTGCATCACACTTCAACGTTAGAAACCAAAACAGAGCAATCTCTCTCTCTCTCTCTCTTCGGTGTCCAAAGTGTTGTTGAATTGTAATAAACACTGATGGCCGAGATAGGAGGAGGAGCTAATGGTAACAGCCATGGAGTGACTTTAAATATAAAAGATGGTGAAATGAATTACAACACTCCTCGCTCAGCATCAAAATCCAATGAAGACTACTCTTCAGGCTGCTTTGTCACTCTACCCTTTATGCAAAAGGTGATTCTTCTTCTGATTCTGTCCTTAAGTGTATGCAGATATATATATACACACACACACATAATCGCTTTTGTTGCTAAGGATCTTATAGAACAAAATTCTAGCCATAAACCCCAACCTTTATGGATTTATTCTCAGTTCCCAGAACTAAATCCAGGCCTACATGAACTTTTTTCTTATATTCCACTGACCAAGCATTTCAATCTCTCTCTCTCTCTCTCTCTCCCATGGTTTCTTTACCATCCAAACTTTTTCTTTCTGAAACACGATTGGACCCCATCTCTTAAGTTTGGAGATATCTCCAAAGTTAATACCACTCTCTGACATAAATGTCCATCTATCCAATTTTCCCAGAAAATAAACTATCTTGCTTACCCACATATCCAATTCCTTGAAAATTGATTAATTATGAAATACAAATAGTTAATTTTCAATTTTTCCTTTTTTTTGGTGGCAGTTGATTGCAGAGGTGTTGGGGACATACTTCCTAATATTTGCTGGTTGTGCTGCTGTGGTGGTGAATTTGGACAAGGACAAGGTTGTGACTCTACCAGGAATATCAATAGTCTGGGGACTGGTTGTGATGGTCATGGTTTACTCTGTTGGACATATCTCTGGTGCCCATTTTAACCCTGCTGTTACCATTGCTTTTGCCACCTGCAAGAGGTTTCCATGGAAACAGGTAAAACTAACATCAACCAACTTTGTGGGGTTTTTCTATTCATAAGTCAAATCTTGTGATTAATGCACTTTATTCCTTGATACCCTTTTGTCCAAAATGAGGTCACCACAAAGAAACTTCCCTCAATTTCATAAAAAAAAAATAAATAAATAATCGAGAACTATCTAATCATTTATTTTCTGGATTGGTAAGCATGATTTATTACATAAATTAGGAATGCACGCAATTTTCTACCGTCAAGTATAGTAAAAAATCATCTTTCTTGAAGAACTTCCCTTTTCACTTGTTTTTTAGTGGTTGTGAAATGCTTTCATAAATCAACTTGTTTTAGTCCAAAGCAAAATGTGCTTATTAGAAACAAACAAGGAGTTTGTGAGACATCTTGAGAGGCATTAATAGAACCCACACATTTGCTGATTCTTCTGTTTTTCAAGAGGGTAACAAGACTTCAACAGTATCATTCTATATGTAAAGGGAGAAAAAAAGGGAGAGACATTTCCATGAAATACCAGCGAGAATCGAACCCAGGTCGGGAGGAGAGACATTTCCTTTCTCCCATTTGTTAATTCTCCAATCTGTCTATATGTAAAAGAAGAGAAAATGGGAGAGACATTTCCACGAAACACCAGTGAAAATCGAACCCAAGTTGGGGAGAGAGACATTTACTTTCTCCCATTTGGTTAGTCTTCTCAACTGTTATAACCACCAAAACTATAGTGTTAGTTTTAGATTAGTTTGGTATTGTTAAAAACTCTCTTACATTTTCCAACCTACTTCAAGCATTAACTCTCTCTCTCTCTCTCTCTCTCCTGCAGGTACCAGCCTATATCTCAGCTCAAGTCCTCGGATCAACACTAGCAAGCGGAACCCTCCGACTAATATTCAACGGGAAGCATGATCATTTCGCCGGAACCCTACCGACGGGAACAGATGTGCAGTCTCTAGTAGTCGAGTTCATAATCACATTCTACCTCATGTTTGTCATTTCTGGTGTCGCCACAGATAACCGAGCTGTTAGTTTCTATTCCTACCATCTTCCTATTAGTTTATACTTCGCCAAGGTTGACTACTGGCCACAGGTTCAAATGGGTTTGGTTGATAAAGATTCATCAATTATCAAAAAAACATAAAAAAGTATCTATTACAAAAGACTTTCATCCCTAGAAATAAGCGATAGACAACATTACTAGAATAGATTCTAAAGAACCTGATTTTCGGACTTGACTTGCAATATTGATTCAACAATACCCTTGGTTTTTTTTTTTTTAACGACTTTATTCGCTTATAAGTATTCAACGACTCGGTACTTTGTCCATACAAAGTACAATGTTTCTTCTCCAACTTATAGGTCGATTTTTTTGTAACTCGACCTCATAGATCTGCAACCTATAGTGCAAGTGCTGTCATACTTGATATAGTATAGTAACTAGCTCTAATAATAATTAATATGAACAAATGAATAGAACTCATCATTCAAAACTGGCCTGCCAAAGAAAAGTGTCTAAAAGTTCACTTATTGCTAATATTGTTTCAAGTCAACCTCAAGAATACAAATATAAGTACGCAATTAATAGTTTTTGATTGGTTTGCTTGCCTAATCTGCCATCTGATTTTCCTATAGAACAAAAATGCTAGCTTATTCACTAATTGGTCTAATACTTGCCTAGAAATGCTGATTAAAAAAGGGTCAGGACAATGACTTTTTGGCAACCCTTTTTAATCTTATATGTACTAATCACAATCACATGGGGTCTTTATTTTAACAATAATGTTATTTCGATCTAATTTGATAATAAAATTTTCTGATTTAATCTATCAGTTGTGGGTCCCAATTAATACTCGGGTCTAATGTCAATCTAATAGTTATGAATGATTAAGTCAATAAATTATGTCTAAATAATATTATTCATGATTTAAACATCATCATCATCTCATAATTTCTCTTGTTTAAATTTTGTTTTTTAATTAATTATGCAGATCGGAGAACTTGCTGGTCTTGCTGTTGGATCTACCGTCTTACTCAACGTGATGTTTGCAGGGTATTAACTAATCTCTTTATTCTTTTATCTTATTGAATTTCCATTAAAGAACTGAAAAAGTGGTCATCTCTGACAGGGGACGGATCTAGGATTTGGGTTCAAGAGGGGGAAATTCTTCTGAATTAATCTTTAGGGAGCATTTAAGAAAATAGAAAAAAAAGGGTTTACAGGTGCAAATTTTTCATAACTTTGTACCGAATTAAGAAATTTTTGATTTTTTTAGGTGTATGGGCAATCAAACCCTTTAATTCCCTTGGTTCCATCATTGATTCAATCATTTCATAACTGATTCAAACCATACACGGTCTATTTAGAAAAAAATAATGACAATCAACCTAATTATGATTGTTATGATTCTAACGAATAGTTCTAGTTAGGATTGATAATTTCTAAACATTACCCGACCATCGGACCCTAAAATCCCATCGTAGTAGTCCTCAAATCCATCATTTTGATTGGACATACGAGCACCATTGCTAGTAATAAACCTTGTTAGCTTATGAATAATTTACATCTTTCTTTGACTTTGTACTCAAAGTAAGTGACTTTCTTGGGCAATGCAGGCCAATATCAGGGGCGTCAATGAATCCAGCAAGGAGTTTGGGCCCAGCAATTGTGGCAAGCAACTACAGAGGAATATGGATATACATGGTGGGACCCATTGCTGGGGCCATAGCTGGGGCCTGGGTCTACAACATCATCCGATTCACAGACAAGCCCTTAAGGGAAATCACTAAATCCGCATCTTTCCTCAAAAGCTCAGCTCGCAACGGCTCTAACTGACAGAAAGAAGGATGTTTTCTCTTTCTTCCATGTAATTTTGATATGAAAGCAACACATAAAAGAGAAATAAAAATAAGTTTTTAGTTTGGAAATTGTTAGTTTAAGCAATGAACCAGCGGACCGCTCCGTGCGATGCAAGAAATTATAAATCGTGTCTTTTTTAGCTTTTAATTATCTTTTTTCTCTTTTATTCTATCAATTGAAAATTTAGATAAATAAATATAAAAATATTTTTTGAATATATAAATTTTAAAAAATAACAACTAATTATCAAGGAATTGAGAGGTGGTTACAAATGAGAAATGGTAGAAGTTGCCGTGACAACAACCTCATATACTAAATTATTTTTTAAAACAGCCCTTTGGTCACAGCAGCTGTAAAGATACATTAGGTGTTATTTTTTTTTTTTTTCAAAAGTCAAGAGTGTTCGAATCACTTTACGCACACCTCGACTAATCCTCTACCCGGTTTAGTCAAAAATAAATCATTCATACTGAGATTAGTGTATTCATAAGAAATAAATTTCTTATGACCTGATCCAAAAAAAATTACAAAGATCGGAACTCATGACACAAAAGTGGAATATATTTTGTCCTAAAAGCAATTGTCAATCATTTCGGATGTCTATCTTTGGATGCAAATAATAAGACATTGACTTGATGCCAAACCGAGTGAATGGATTGCCGTATGGGGAGACCAAAAACGGATTCAACAGTTTCACATTCATACCCTAGTCCATTGTTCCACAAACAATACAAGAAATAAACGACAATTTCAATATAACTAAGCAAAATCAGAGAGAGAGAGAGAGTAATGTAAAAGAGCAGACCTTGAAAGCCAGGTCAAAAAGTTTCTCGGAGCATCGGACGAGCTGACATTGACTTGGTTCTCTCCAGCACAATTGTGAATTAGCTTAGAACCAAAAGATATGATTTTCATCCTTAAATGGATCAATCATCTCATAGTGAGAGAGCATCTTGATTTTTTTGGACAAAGGCATGCACATATAACACACAATAATTCACACACCAAAGCTACTCAAGCACACGTTGACCAGGAGAGGGACCCACATACCAATTTCTCTTAAAAGAGGAACTGAGGGAAGACCACTTATACTCTAGTCTTTAATACTGAGCAAGCGATGTGAGACGCACTTTTTTGTTTTTGGGTCCCTCTCCTGATCAGTCAGTGTGCTGGAGTAACTTTGATGTGTAGATTATTGTGTGTTATATGTGCATGTCTTTGTCCAAAAATAACAAAGTGTGTGCCCCATCGCTTGCTCAATACCAAAGATTGGAATATAAGTGACCTTCCCCCAGTTCCCCTTTTAAGAGGAATTGACACCTTGATTCAGTTAAAACCTTTCCAGTAGTTCAATCATTCAACTGCAGAATCAACCAAAGCAAAACAAATCAGAATCAGACAACACAAGGAAACTGAATTGTTAATGCCATGCTTGATGCTTCTTAATTCCATTGCTGTAATCAGAGAAAAATTGAACAACATAGTTGGCAAAGATGCCCACAAAACTTGTTGCTAGAATTTCCCACAGCCTCCTTACCCACTGATCACCCTTCTTTGTTGTAGAATCAATTCAAATCCAATTTCATATGTGTAATCAACTGAAACATATCGTGTTCTATTCCCTTACGAATTACAACCCAAGATGATTCATTGGCAAGCCAACCAAAAACAAGTAACTGATTAAGCAGTATACATATGCTGTCTTCTACTTACTTCAAAAAGTACATAACAATAATGATTACGATGAAATCTACACAAGGTTCGAAAAAACATTCTTAAAAATTGCTAAAAAAACATTACATAAGAAAATGGGCTATGGAAGTTGTGGTAGCATACCACATATGTGCAAAGGTGAGAATCTGCTCAGCAAGCCAAGAGAGGTCATTCTTTCATCATCCATAAATCTGGAAAACCCAATGCCCAAGCTACCTTTGAACTGGAGTACTACAGCCAGCAGAACCATACCTCAACCTTACCCTTGGCATTATGACAGGTTTGCAGCAGAGTAGAGTATAAAAAAGCTCCATTGTAAACACTGTCATGCTAATCCATATAAATATTGTCTTCTTCCAATCCCATAAAATCCTTTTCAGCAGAGGAAGTTCTGACTCAACATTGAGGGATGCAGCATATATCTCAGGGATACCAGCACCATGCTGAAATTCTGCTCTTTGTTCAATTATTACCCTTAAGCAGGCAGTGGGCTCATGACCTCTTAACTTAATCTTTACGCTCAATGTTTGGGACTCTGATGAATAGCCAGTAAGAAGAGGAGCGATCTTAAGGAAAGTCAACATAAGGCGGATCGGCTGGCTTTTGAATTGCAACATGCAAGGATGCCTTGAACTTGCAAGGACTTTACCATCAGTAGAGAGGAAGTCTATCCTGACCTTCAGAGCAAACCATTAAGTGATCAGTCACAAATTTTTCACCAGTTATTACAAACTAAAGATGACTAAGAAAATTTTAAAATATAAGGTTCAGCAGCCTTTGTAACCCATTCGGCACCAAGAAACTTATGTGAGAGAGAGTAGGAAATGGGGTTCTTGTAAACATGCATTATTCCCTACTAAAGCAACAAGCTCCAGAGGCCTTGTCATTGTAAGAACATGACCATAGCCTAGAATAAGCAATTACATGACACAATGGCTGCAGGTGTCCACATTGCCATAATGCATTCTGATTGAATGTCCACTAGATATTTTCCATCAGACACCACTCTTCTCGTTAGCAGAGTGGTGAACAGATGCTGGAAAAAGCTTCCAAAATTAAGGAAAAAGGAATGCCTCCTAAGCACTACTGTGACAGTGGCATAACCATTCATGAGAACAAATGCATCTGATATCCAGAATCAGTATATAAAGTACACTCTTTGCCCTATGCCTATGCAAAAATTCATGTTTCATATGTAATTTGAACATTGACACCCTCTACACATGTCAATATAAGTCAGCTTTTTCTCTAAATTTTGGAAAAGAACAATGTTCCAACTCACACGAAAAATCAACTTTCTACAAGGCAGCAAAGTATATAAGTGTTTGTGGATCAGGAATTTCTCAAGCAGTGATTGACTAAATTATAAAAATAAAAACATTATCAGCCAATAAGGGATGTTCTACTTGCCACGGAGGATCCGTCTTTATAAATTTTTTACTTGTGGTACATAAAAGCTTATCACAAATGCAACATATTAAGGCCACTGACTAATATCATCCTGGTAAAAAGAAAAATTCACAGCACTTTCACAAACAAATTTGATAAACTAAAATACATACCTGGAAGATCCCCAGATCTCTATTGTAGTCTGACTCCGGCAAAGTCATAGAAACAGAAACCTGCAATATATGATAAGGTGGTATCACCCGTGAACCCCCAATATTCCCAATTTCACTTTTTTCCCCACAATTCTCACCACAAGAAACACCAAAACATTCTGATATAGGCACAAACACAACAGGACTGGTCTTCGTATAATCAAAATTCAAATTCTCCTTTATCTGAATTGGCTCCTCCACTAAATACTTCATCACAAACCCACTTACCACAAATGCCATCACCAGCAAACCAACCACAACAGCACACACATAAACCGACCACAAGAATCCCCAACCAAAATTTAATGCCAACCTCCAGAATGATTTATGCCCTTTCAACCATTCATATACAAATGGTGAAGCACTTTCACATACTAAGCCCCATATGCTCAACAATTTCCCCATCACATAATCTTTAACACACCTTATGGCCCGAAAAGGGTCAATAACAAATATGTAAGAACAATACAATAACCAAATAGGAAACGTAACGAAACTAATTAACGAATTTATTTGAAACACTATTGCTTTAATCACTAAATTGGCTAAGAAAAATAGAAAATCGGAAGAAGTGTAATCCGTTTCACCCGAACTCAAATCATCCGTAATATACTCCGCATTTTTTTCATTATTCTCGGTCGTAATGGTGGAATTCTCTCTATTTTCTTTGTCTATGCCATTATGGGCTCTTTCTGAGCTAAGTTTAAGCATCGATGAATCCGAATTTCCATTTCTCTTCTCATTTTCTTTCAAATTCTGAGAAAAACTGTACGTACTTTCTCCAGAATGCGTGTCAACGGGAGTATTGATCGAGTTATTAACTTGACTATGCTCAGAATGTACTGCAGAATTAGGGTTTGGACCCTTCGAATCACTACTCTGATTCCTATCCAAATTGTCACCTCCTCGCCCTTTTTCCTTCACATTCTGCGAAAATCTGTACTTCCTCGCTCTAAAATTCACAACATTTCCCAAACTTACCGAAGAAACAGGCTTTGATGAGTCATCCAAATCGTTGCAAAAAATTCCTTCGTTCCGCTGAGAGACAGACCGGCGGCGACGGAGATTCACTGGAAGACGTGTTTCCGGCGAGGATTTAATAATGGATTCGAGTGATGCGTCCACATTCAACTCAGCGGGGGTGTCGACGCAATCGTAGAAGGGGTATTCATCGACGGGATCGAAGAAATGGCGCTCGACGTCGCCGTTTTGGGTGCTGTTTGATTTGGGATCTTCTTCCATAGCTATTGTACTTGGCTTAGGGTTTTGGAATCTGCATTGTGATTTGTGACGAAGAAGATCAGACTCAGAGGTTCAGAAATTGTAGAAATGTACGATGGCGTATGGACTCCACCGAGTCGGTTGGAGAACTCCAGAAGCTATCACGTTTTAGATATGGGAAATACTTTACGCCCAAATAGGAATCCTAAAATGAGCACGGACAGTATGTCGGGTTGAAAAAATTATCTGAATCCACTGATTTAAATGTAGGGTTGTTAATTGAGTCGAGATTTGTGAGTTCAAGTCGAATTTGTTAAACTCATTTTTTTAAGCAAGTTTAAAATTTATTAAAGCTCGACTCGTTTAAATGAGTTTCACCTTAGCCAAACTAAAGAGATCTACGTATAAATGAGTTGAATTTTGTAAGTGTAAGAGACAAAAAATTGAGAGTACCTCCTATAAGAATTGAAAGATTTATTTGCTTCTAAACTCGATCTCTCAATCTTCCCTCACCTACAAAACGAACAAATTATCCAAGATCGAAGTGTTTCGATCGAAAACACTTCAATGCTTAAGTTAGCAATGGAACTGAGATAATTGCAAGAAGACAAGAAGAGTTTAACGTACCTTTTACCTTAGATCCTTTTAGTTTTTATAGACCTTGTTCAGTTAGGGTTTTCATGATTTTCGATTCAAGGTGATACACTTTCCTTCAATTAGGCAATTTTAGTTGGGAAGTTGTTGATTTTTCTCCTGCCAAAACCTATAATTTTGTTGATTTGTTTAACAAGAATGCCTGAATTACAGGCATCTTTTTAACACCACGTTCACTGTTTAAACAACTCGATCATAACAGTTCGATCGTGACGAGCACCGAGCTCATTCCTTCCTTTCTGAGCTTTTCTGATCAGCTCGATTACTATTTGATGACAGCTAGGTCAGATCTTATCTTCTGCTCAGCTGGGACAACCTAGTTGTCTGTTTGGTCGAGTTTTATCCTCTACTAGGTTAGTCCAATATCAACTCGGTCGGGATAGCCTAGCTATCTACTCTACTCGGCTGGACTAACTTTAGCTCAGCCCGAATAGCCTAGCTACTTACTCTGCTCGGCCCAGTAGCCTAACTACTTACTCTGCTCAACCCGGATAGCCTAGCTATCTGCTCGATCGAGTTTTATCCTTTGCTAGGTCGGACCAATTTTAGCTCGATCATAATAGAGTCATTGCAAATAACTTTTTTCAGCACATGCAACCTACCACGTGTCCAAGTCTAATTGTTAGGTGATGATCAGAATTTATCGACCTCTTTATTTGCCCCTAGAGAATATTTTTCATGTGGCACACTGGGAGATATTCTCTGTTTACAATCCTATCTCTCATTAATTGCCTTGTATTGTTCCTCATAAAAGACCTTTTTTACGTCCCCTTCCCCTAGCCAAGAGGACCTGCCTTGTTGAAGGGTTCGAGCATCAGTTCTTAGTCACTTATTGTGACCCTTGCACTAATCCGTCGATCTAATCGGTCTTCAAACTTTACTCGCTTGGCTTACACCGTCGTGCCTAGCCGTGGGCCTAAGTTTGATTGGATGGTTGCACTTGAGCTAGGTCCTTGCCTCTGTCAGCATTTTTTCCTCCCTGCCTTAGCAGTAGGTTATCTTATGCCCGAGCCTTCTCGGGTCTTTCATGTGGCAGGTACTCCACAAAAGGATTAGCTTTGAAGCTCAATCCTATTTGTTCACTGGAGGTACTCTATGGTGATGTTGCGACATATCTCGTAAGACAAGTACTCCACAAAGATTAGCTCTCAGATTCAATCTTATTTACTCGCGGGAGGTACTCCGCCGTTAGGTATCTTTCCTATGGTAGGTACTCCTCAAAAATATTAGTTTTGAAGCTCAATCTTATCAATTCATGGGAGGTACTCCGCTGTTAGATGTCTTTCACATGGTAGGTACTCCACAAAGATTAGCTCTAAAGCTCAATCTTATTCATTCACGGGAGGTACTCCGCTGTTAGATGTCTTTCATGTGGTAGGTACTCCACAAAGATTAGCTCTAAAGCTCAATCTTATTCATTCGTGGGAGGTACTCCATTGAATTGATATGGCATCAATTATCCCAACTCAAGAGCTCAAGCATATCATTTATAGGATGTTGATTCTTATTTTGGCTTGTATCAGTTGTTTAGTCCAAATAGAGGGGTTGAGCATGGTACGACCCAACCCTTAATTTTTCCATACTTAAGGATCTCGCCCCATGTCAACTAGCTTTTGTGGTAGAAAATAATTCAAGTAGCTATAAGTGTGTGTGTAACATGAAGCCTCACAAAAATTTCTTCAATATCAACGATGGAATCATGATTGCTCGAGCTTCGTGTCGCTATTTGTCTTTGATCTTTCGACCTCCTTCGTCATCGCGATAAGTAGATAGCTTTAATAGATCTATTATGAGATTCCGACCCACGATCCATGTGTGATGTAAGCTCAAATAGAAAATCAAACCAAAGCTTTCTAAAAATTCTTCATAGTTCATAATTCGATGGGCTAAGAGAAGACCCTTTGGACTCTTGAAGCCACAAGAGAGTTTATTTGGAAATGTTGAACCATCATAACAATTTATCTCCACAGATTTGTAACTTGAGTAATATTCCACTCAGGAGAAGCTTGATCTTAAGCCAATGTTCATATCGGGCATAGTGGCACACTACATCGACAATGGATGCTGCTTACTTCCAACGAGATCATGTGTAGTAAAATTCTTGAGTCTCACCAATGTCCATAGAGAGTTAATTTCTACTCATGTAGATCCTTCATATTAGGAATTGAGTGGTACACTCTAATTTGCCTCGAATTCATAAATTTAATTCTTATTGGTTGACACTTCAAGTTGAATATCAAGCAATTGACCCTCTTGAATTTCTTTCAGTATCAAATAATTGATCCTCTTGGGTCTCTGTCATATCGATTTTTATATCTTCTTGTATCTCTTTCTCATTGGCCAACTCCATCGTAAAAGTTGGATCATCTCAAAGACTCCGTGTCATTATTTATAGCATAAATAATAGAGTTATCTCCGAAACATAATATTGCAAAATGGAAAAAAATCAAATATAATGACAATCAAATTATCTTCGAAAAAATTCATCTTTTTCTCTTAGATCTCTTAGTCATCAAAGCATGCCAGATTATGGGTGTCACACATTCATCACACACATGTACATTCCTCAGATTACGAGCATGTCAAATATGCAAAGCCAAGTCAAAGGATTCTCATACCATGGGGCAGATGCGTAGGGCTTATATGAAGAGATCCAACTTCCTTTTATCTCCATAGATGTCTAATACACAATATATTTTGATCGTAATCATCTTTGCGGTATTGATTCTAACGAGGGAGCCATACTCCATTGATTTCTTATGTAGTCTGTGAGTACTTGGTTCAATACCAAAACCACCAATTTAGTAGAGAGTTAGTCTCTATTTATGTATGTTTTGTCTACTAGGAATCAAGGAATCAAGTGGCACACTTGGATCCCTCTTTATAGTCATCTTATATAATTCTCATTGATTGTCCTCTTCGGTTGAATATCAATTAAGTAATTGACCCTCTTAGGTCTCTTTCTCGTAGGCCGACTCTATTAGTCAAGTATTTCCTCGTGTTTGGATCAAGATTGGTCACAAACCATTGTAAAAATTAAATCATCTAAAAGGCACCAAGTTTCATAATTTATCTCCCATGTGCGAGATTAATGTTGAACATGTGTTGGATCCATAAAAAGATTGAGTATCAAGTGTGATACAGGCAAAGGCAATAGATAAGTTCTACCATGCGAAATAAACCAGAGTGTATATATTGATATAAGCCATAAAAATTAATTTTGTCATCTGATGTTGAACTTCATCACCTGTGTACTGGGAATCAAGTGGTACACTTTGATTTCCCTTGGAGTCATCACATTTAATTCTAATTAGTTGACCCTGCGTCGGTTGACCCTCTTAGGTCTTTTTACGGTATCAAACAATTGACCTTCTTGGGTTTCTTTATTATATGGTCAAGATGATTCAATTATGTTAAAGACATTATATATCATATTTTCGGCCAATCACATATTAACTAGTCTCATATTATAGGTAAAACTAACCTTTAAAGTATTCTTTGGCATCCAGACATACCAGAAAGTCCCAGACTTGCCTCTTTGTGTTGGTCACATGGACCTCAAATAAAGGGCAACAGACTTTGTTCTAAAAACAAATTCCATGGAGGAGAAATACCATAACCAGCAGATTATGCTTCTGGAAGATGAATAATTCTTATTGCTTCATGAGATGACATCCATCCCGCAAGACATAAATACGAAAAACCATGATGAATGTTCCAGATGCACGTTCTCCTCGCTCTTGTACGCTATTCTTTGCTCGGTCGGACTAAGTTTAGGTCAGCCAGGATAGCCTAACTATTTGCTCGGTCAAACCAACTCTAGCTCGGCCCGAATAGCCTAGCTACTTGCTCTACTCAGTTGGACTAACTTTAGCTCGGCTTAAATAGCCTAACTATTTGCTCGGTTGAGTTTTATCCTTTGTTAGATCGGACCAATTTTAGCTCGGCCGAGATAGCCTTGCTATCTACTCAGTCGTAGTATAGTCCTTTCAAATAACTATTTTCAACACACGCAACCTTTGTGCTGGTTGCATGGGGCCCAAATAAAGGGCAACTGACTTTGTTCTAAAAACAAATTCTATGGAAGGGAAATACCACAACCAGCAGTTTGTGCTTCTAGAAGATGAATAATTCTGCTTCATGATACAACATCCATCATGCAAGACAAAAATACTGAAAACCTTGATGAACGTTCTAGATGCACGTTTAGTCGTTCATACAGACCCATGATTAACTCTCGTACGCAATGCTCACGATCTCGATTGTTGCACATACAAATTTGTCGACAATGCTTGTCATATTATAGGGCAAGATTGATCAAATAATTATATATTTACAATTCACGGAAACTTGATCATCGTTTCCCATAGATGGCGCCAAATGTAAGAGGCAAAAAATTGAGAGTACCTTCTACAGGAATTGAAAAATTGATGTGCTTCTGAACTTGATCTCTCAGTCTTCCTTCACCTACAAAACGAGAGAAGTTGCTAATATTTCTCCAGCAATTCCTCATGCCAAGCCTATAATTTTGTTGATTTGTTTAACAAGAATGCCTGAATTATAGACATCTTTTTAGCACCACGTTCACTGTTTAAACAGCTCGGTCATAACAGTTCGTTCGTGACGAGCACCTAGCTCATTCCTTTCCTTCTGAGCTTTTCTGATCAGCTCGATTACTATTTGATGACAGCTCGGTCGAATCTTATCTTCTGTTCGGCCGGGACAACCTAACTGTTTGTTCGGTCGAGTTTTATCCTCTACTAGGTCAGTCCAATATCAGCTCGGTCGGGATAGCCTAGCTATCTACTCTGCTCGGCTGGACTAACTTTAGCTCGGCCCAAATAGCCTAGCTAATTGCTCTGCTCGACTCGGA
Organism: Ilex paraguariensis; assembly: GCA_963454935.2. Taxonomy (NCBI): domain Eukaryota; kingdom Viridiplantae; phylum Streptophyta; class Magnoliopsida; order Aquifoliales; family Aquifoliaceae; genus Ilex; species Ilex paraguariensis. Next base: position 351,168 of record CAUOFW020001725.1, on the reverse strand, counting down.
TAGCCTAGCTATCTGCTCGGTCGAGTTTTATCCTTTGCTAGATCGGACCAATTTTAGCTCGGTCATAGTAGAGTCTTTGTAAATAACTCTTTTCAACACATGCAACCTACCACGTGTCCAAGTCTAATTGTTAGATGATGATCAGAATTTATCGACCCTTTCAGTAAGCTAGAGTCAAGCCTTTTTGGGCTCGTTTTGTTCCAGCTCCGCTCATTCAAAATGACGAGTCAAACTCGAACTAAGTCTAAATCAAGTCAAACCCAAATAGCTTGATTCAATTATCAACCTTAGTTAAAGGTCCATATTGATTTGGGATTACAAATTTAAAATCTTTATGATGGCTCTTTTAATATTATACATTCAATTATGTGATTAGTTTCACATCCTCACCGTTATTAACTCAATTATAAATTTAACAAATAGTAAATATAACCATCAGACTATATGGATGATGGTAAGCAAGTAAAGAATGAAAGGACATGAAAGATAAAGAAATTCACACGTCCACCCATCCTTGACACAAAAACACTTAGCAAACTCAACTTCATTAGTGTCAAAAATTAGAGATTTTTTTAGCTGAAATAGAACCCTATTGCTAGAAGGAAAAATTTCAACCACGTTCCTTTTAGTTTATTATATTTTTAAAGACATTCTCTTTATTTTTTGAATCTTCAATGACACCCCCTGTCTAGTTAAAAATATTACTAGTGATGGTGCAAACTGACGTGGGTGAACAAAGTGCGCGGGACCCAAAGTGAATTTAGGATGCTCACCTTATACTGACAGTGTTGAAGTATTTTTGAGGACTTAAGAAAATTTGCACAGTAGGAATATAGTGGTTGACCGACTTTGGAGCTCAATTAGTTCACTCTCTAATGGAGGCTTTTGCTCCTTTTTCTCTATTGATTACTCGTATGTGTTGAAGTACAATGCGTGAACTAATTAGGGTTTTTTTTCTAGGGTTTTTCCTCTTCGATGAGGCGTTACATAATATTTATAAGGTTGCTCCCTATTCTGTGGGATTTCAGTCGAGATCTTTACTAATTATTCATGGGATCCTCCTTGATTTTAGGAGAGAATCTCGGTTGGTTAAGAGTTTCTTGCATTGGGCTCAATTTCCACTCTCATCCAGCTGTTCTTCTGGTTGGTTTTGTTACGATCTCCCTTAAGGGAGCTTTTCCCCTAGTTCTCTGAGTTCCCCGTATCTTTCCTGACCTCCTGACCTGAGCTCACAGCTAGGGCTTGTTCGGGGTATCATTAACTAGAATGCAATTTTACTAAATTGCTTATAATATATTTGAGGACAAACTTCATCCACACTTCGTCAAGGTAAGTATATTTTCAATGAGATCCCCTCTAGATAAACATAATTTTACTAAGACCCCTTTTGTTTTTTTATTTTTTTTACGTATTAAAATTCAAGTCAATTAAAATTCGATTCAAGTTAATTAAAATTTAGTTTTTTACATATTAAAATTTGAGTCAATTAAAAATTATATTTTTTTTTGTATGAAAATTTGAGCTAATTAAAATTCTATTTGAGCCAATTAAAATTATTTTTAATTGATTCAGATCAAATTTTAATCAACTCGTATTGAATTTTAATCGGTCTAAATTTTAATATATAAAAAAATATAAATTTTAATTGACTCAAATTTTAATTGACACAAAAATAAATAATAAAAATATAAATTTTAATTGATTCGAAAGAGAATTATAATCGGTGCTAATAACTCGGGTAAAGTTCAAATCGACTCAAATTTTAATATGTAAAAAATAAATTTTAATAGGCTCGAACTTTAATGAGTTAAAAAAATAAAATTTATTCAGCTTCAATTGAATTTTAATTGGTTCAAATTTTAATTTTAGAAAAATAAATTTTAATTGGTTCAATTTTAATAAAATTTTATATAAAAAAATTACTTTAGGTTTATGTAGTGGCATTTTTTGGTATTTTAGATGAATTTTTATATTAGAAATGGTAGTTTAATGGTAAGGAGTGTTAGTGATATTTAATATAAACTAAAAGAGATGTCAGTGATATTTTTGATAATACAGAAGATGTCCTTAAAAATATAGTAAAATAGAAGGAGTGTGGCTAAAATTTTCCCTTGTCGGCTTCAAAACTATATGTGGAGCTTTTGCCTCTTAGGGTTCCTCTAGGGATGGACGTTGGTCTCAGGCTTATGCGGTTAATGTTGTCGTACACGGCCTCATAAGAAAAGAATGCAAAAATGTTTTGAGCTTCTAGTCTTTGACAAAAAGAAATAAATTTTGAAAATTTTCTCTTAGCTAATATGCTTTTTTATATTTTTGAATTATATGAATTGTTTTACTTTACCTTAACACGTTGATAATTTTCATTCGACGGGATAGGGACATTTATGTTTAAGGTAATGTGAAATGATTCAAGTTTAAGGTAATGTGAAATGATTCGAGTAGTTAAGAAAAAAAAATCACTAGTTCAAGGCAAAGTAAAATCAAATTCCTAGTTAAGGGGTTAAAGTATAATTTTTTTATATTATTTTAGTTTTCTTTAATTTGAATAGATAAATTACTTTTTCTGGTATGAGAATTGATTTTATGACCACATCAAATTTATGAGGGACAAACGGAATGGCTTCAGTGTCGGTAAACATTTTTTTGTTGGGCTCAGTCTCGCTCCTTTTAATTGTCCTGAGAAAAAGGAAAACGAGAGATCAAGTGGGAAGACAGTGATTTTGTGATGAGCCCAAATTTAATTGGGTTAGCCAATAAATCAAGTAAGTTCAAATCAACTAAAAGGCAAAACGAGAGATCAAGTGGGAAGACAGTGATTTTGTGATGAGTCCAAATTTAATTGAGTTAGCTAATAAATCAAGTAAGTTTAAATCAGTTAAAAGGCAGGGTAAACTCAGCTCGTGAATTCGACCCAACTCAAGATCCAAAAAGTTTAAGAAGATTACAACACGTGGGGAGCAATTATCGGGATACTCACTCTCGAAGATCAAGATAACATTTAATTGTACTTACCTTTTATAACTACCCGAAAAGTTAGTACATTTACTCTCACGTCACCGCCTCAATTTAAGGCTATGTGCCTATAAATTATAAACTCTCCCTACATAAGAAGACATCTATCTCTACACCTCTCTACACACCTTAAACATAACTTTTCTCTTTTCTAGTTATTGTATTTCTCCTGGACGGTCCACCGTTGCCATTTCTCGAAGTGGATATATCAGTGTGTTGACCGGATATTTACATTACTATCATTGATTGCTCTATTAATTGTCCAATAACTACACTTTATCACACATTCGATTGTTGATCTTGCACGCAACTATTTTGTGTATCATCAATTTGTGTTCAAATTGTATTGTGTTGTATTGTAATATATTAAAATTTACTGAATGCATATATAATTTTTTGATCAACTTATATCATATCCACCAAATTAATATTTCATCAATTTAACCTTTAACATTAATTGAACCTTTATTTTTTTGGTAACATTTAATTTCATCAATTTATATTTCGAAAAGAACAAAATGTCAAATGTTAACTTTATGTTAATTTTGTCAATTTAATGTTAATTTAATAAAATTGAAGGTCAATTTAATGTTTTTTTTTAAGAATTGAATGTTAGTTGGATAAAATTAAAAATTAATTTCATAAAATTACATGTCAATTTTAATGTAATTGAATATAAGATTGGGACCAGTCAAAAAATAAAAAGATCAACTAGTCATGATCGATCCTATCTAATTGGAACCTCCAGAAAATTTGTTTGGAAAAATTTTTGAACCATCAAATGCATTAACATCGATCTCATATGGTCATGATCAATCCTAATTCAAAAAAAAAAAATTGGTTTCCTAGAATATTTGGATATATCATAGGCAATGGGATCAATCCTAAATAATCATGATCGATCATAACTATTAAAGTGAAGTTACATCCTGTAATTTAAAGTTATTATTTACAAAGACAAAGTTATAAATCTTGATGTAAAGTTATTTCATTTTAAGGTAAAGTTATTACCTTCAAAGATAAGGTTATAACTATTTATAATTAAATTACAGCTTGTAGAGATAAAATTATCACTTTTAGAGGTGAGATTATAATTTCTTGAGGAAAGATTGTAATCTTTTAAGGTAAAACTAGGGGTGTTTCCCCCTATCCTACGGGTAGGAAATATAGTATTTCGTCTTTCTACCCGATTCTTTGCAGAAGAATTTTTTCTTGACCTACTCTACCCGATCAGGTGTGGTATTCCTACCCAACTTTCAACCCTATTAATCAGATAGGAAGTCGGGTAAACACTTTTGTAGTTATTAATTTTTGGATAATTTTAATAATTCAATTAAATAACATGCACCAATTTAACAACACAATAAATCAATAACACTAAAATCTAAAATAATTACAACAACAATTACAATAAAACACAAGAAGGCATGAACATCAATCTATCATAATTTTTACACAAATATAATAATAATTATTTTAAGTTTAAACCATATGAAACACATTAAAATAATAACTACTCCATTAGATTACCAGTTTATCACAAATCATATAACCTATATAAAAAACAAGTTCATGTTTTAACAACTCAAACATCCACAACAATAACAATATTATAATTATTTCATACAAATACTCTTATAATTATTAAAAAAATATAAAAAAGTTAAATATATTTTTGCGGGTATGACAGGGCAAGAATGTGAAAATTGATAAATATTCCGCATTCCTACCCGATTTAATTAAAAGACCAAAAACTCTTATGTATTCCTACCCGATTTTTGCGGTTAGTCGTTCAGTAGAGTAGGATAGAATCGAATAGGGTAAGAAATTGCGGTCAATCAAAAATTTGACCACCCCTAGGTAAAACTACTATCTTTGGAGGTGAGGGTATTACAATTTGAGATTAAATTATAATGTAAAATTATAACATTTAAATGCGAGGTACACGTTTTTTAGGTAAGGTTACAACTGTTTGAAATAAAATTATCATTTTTGAAAGTGAGGTTATAATCATTTGAGACTAAGTTACAATCTATAGAGGTAAAATTATCAACTTTAGAGGTTAAATTACAACATTTTTATGTGAGATTATAACTATTTATGATAAAATTACTATCTTTAGTTGCGAAGTTATAACTATTTAATGTTAGATTACAAGTACTAGAGACAAAATTATCACCTCAAGATGTGACATGAAATTAAAATCTCTAAGCTTGGACTTACATCTTTTTAAGGTAATGATATCACATTTAGATACAAAATTTTAATCAAATAAAATTATAACCTTTAAAGAAAAAACAATATATAGCTATAATATAAAATATAATAAATTTTAATAATTAGTTTATTCGACAGTTTCAAATAAACTCATTTAATAATCAATAATATTTTTTTTAAAATTATTCACATTATATCGTATTTTCATACACAAATATTCCTATAAACTTTTATAGGCGAAACGGTCACTGAGTAAATATTTAATTACAAAAATTTGACAACCATATATTTATTACGGTATAGAACCAGCATTTTGATTGGTACCAAAGCCTTTCCCATTATATCGTCAGTACCATAAGTAGATAATTTTTTTGCAGCATGGTCATCGGATTGACAAAATAGATAAGACTCACTATATTTAAATCCGAACTCTCTAATTTTATATTATTTTTTTTTTGTCGAATTCGAGAGTTGTGACCAGTTCTACATGCCCAACTCCAAATAATCTCTCTCTACATGCCTAAAAATTCAACATGGCCCCATTTGCCATTAAGCATTTAGAATTTTCAAAATCAAAGCTGCTGATGCACATTGAAGACTGATACACCAATTCTTGCTTAGACATGAATGCTGTATAATCAACCATTCATAAGGTCCATGCATTAAAGAACCATGTTAATTCTAGAAGAGATAAGGAGTTATACAATTCAATTCTGATACATATATGCAATTGAATTCGACCTTTTATCCGCCGGTTGAATAGCGTAGTAAGGTTAAAGACGCAATTAGAAGAGTTATTCATGCTCTTGGTATAAGTTTTTACTTTTCCATTTTTATAAGCGAAAATATGCAACCAAGACAGACTAATTTCACTCATTTAATTTGATGAAACACCAAACCAGGGAATAATGTTTTAACTTACTTTAATCTATTCAATTAAGGCTAATAATTGAGTCGAATTTTTCGAGTATGAGCCGAACTTGTCGAGCTCGTTTTTATAAACGAGTCTAAAAAATTGTTCAAGTTACCGAGTAGCTCGATTATTTTATATATAAACGAGTCGAGCCTTTTAGTTTCGTTTTTTAAACGTATCTAAAAAATTGTCGAACTTGAGTCGAGTTCTATCCAAACCAAACCCGAACAGAGTTGGAATAGCTCAGCTCAATTATCAAGCATACATGCAACTTATTCCACCAATATGGATTGAATTGGAGTGGCTCCGCACATATTCTGCCATCTGAAACACACCCAAGTCTTCATTTACTAAGATATTTCATACTTACAAGTCCCACTGGCCCTCTGGAGGCCCCAAGTCTTCGGAGAGAGACAGTTGACTTGGCCTTTCATGCATACAATTCCCACATACTTTTCAGCTACAATTTAGAAACACCCAACAATAAATAGTCCAATCCTACCAAATCACTAAATGGAACAAATTATTGAAGAAAAGCAATGCTTGGGAGCTGAAGTTTTTGTTAGATTATTCCTGGATGAGATATCTCAGATTTTGAAGATGTTGGACCTCAAACACATACTCTTCTTATCAGCTCTGTTTTTGATGACTTGTTTTGAGGAGGGATGGATATGCTCTGCAGCTAGACTGGCTCAAGATGAAGGTATGAAGAGAGACTATTTGTTTCTTAATTGTGAGTAATTTTTATTGATCATCTATACCTCTCAATTGATTGTTATTAAAGGACTGACATTCCTAATCCCGGCTATCGCATAAAAGTTTGATTATATTGCAGAACACTCCAGTTTATACAAGGTTTAAAAGAGATAAGTGATATATAATCTTACATTCATTTAGAAGAGATTGATTCGCGTACAGCTCTTGCTCATAATAGGGTGTTGGAGATGTACATGATGGGCAGTTTTATCCTATCCCCAATCGAGAGAGACTAATTTTTGGATTCGAACTCCTGATACATCGCTTGGACTGATAAACACTCGTCTTCTATCCTAACTTGACATCTTAACCTTGATCTTACATATTGTTAGCCTCCAAGTTTTTGCAAAATGGATACTCCTTGCTTGGAATTGGTGTGAGAGTAGTTCTTGTGGAGATTAATATTAGATAGTTCTGTAACTGTTCCATAAGTTTTCACTTGTTTGCTGGTCTTTTGTCATTTAATTATACAAAATATCTTGGGCAGGGACTTCACAACTAGGATTTGAGCTTGAAAGTAGAGAGTATATATAGAACATAATAGCATGTATATCCATTTGCATGGAATAGTTATTGAACACACCACTGTCAAGATTTTTTTTTCTTTTCTAGTCAAGCACTATTACAGTGAGGAGACGATGAACTTCGAACTTACGATTTTAAGTTTCAACAGCGAGGAGCGGTAACCATTAGGCAAACCGCTAACCTCTACCTGCTAAGATTATTAACAGCAAAAATGAATACAAGAGGGACTAACTTGGATACTTCGAATTTGACCGATATAGTTCTGTTGATCCAAATTTAGAGGGTCCATAATAGACCCTACATGAAATCGATGCAATGTTACAGGATATGAATTTAGCTTTAGTGGTTTGGATTAAATCTGGACTTAACTATGAAACATGGTTAATAAGTGGATTGTCATGAATCTAGTTAGACATGTACAAACTTCACTATAAATAATTTGTCACGACACACATAATCATATAAACCCTAGCATTGAAACTTGTCGGAGAGGTGTCGTGACAGTGTTAGACGCATTCCAACCCGAACAAATGTCTGAAACGACTAGAAGTATCATGGATAGTGAATTTAGTTAGACACAACTAGGATACACCAAGAATTTTTTGTTTTTTTTAATCTCATTACGGTTAACTATTGAGAGGGGTGGAAGATTTCTTTATTTTATTTTATTTTTATTTTTATTTTTTTATATCACTTATGAATTATGAATGTTAATAGATATAATAATATGTTTAGAAAAAATGATGGATATTTATTTTGATTTATTTTAATTTTTATCAAGATATTAATATTTACTAGATCTTATTATTAATATTGTAAAAAAAATATGTTTTATCTTTAATATATTATAGTTTTATTATTATTTAAAAAATACATAATATTATTTTATTTAGTTGTATGAAGTAGAAAAATAAGAGTAGGAAGCCTCACTCTTTACCTTGTGATCTTACCTTCGTCCTCTCCCTGACGGTATAAATTCTATAAGAAACTTATAACCAGTCAATCATATGAAAAATTATACTTTAACCTCTCAATTATTACGCTTGTCCCACATTGTCACCTCACTTATAATATTTATTACATTGCATCTCCAACTAAGATTACTAAATTCACACTATCTCTCCATTATCACGTTTTTAAATTCACACCACCTCTTAACTATCACGTTTTTACATTATTCCTTGAGTGGTTTGACAATAGTTTAAGGGGGAATTTTACTCTGCACCCTAAAAAAATTAAGCTTTATCACCTTTATACCCTCAAAGATGAGATTTGTCATATTATACCCTTAATATATTAAAAGTCTTGTAATATGACCCTTATGCTATATTCTATTACTTGTTTCGTCAAAGCTTATCCTATTGACATTGACGGAATGAATAACAAAAACTAATGGAATAGTTATGTTCTAATTCTTTTGATACTTTATGGATACAATATGAAAAATTTAATATTTGAAAGTGAAAGATGAAAATTCTTAGTTTAATTCACCCTTGAGTTTAATTGTAGAAATAAAAATGTTTGTGCAAAACAAAATGAATGTTTGCTTTTAATTTAATTTGAAATGAATAAACTATATAAATGACTCTTAAACTATGACTCTTGTGTCATTTAAATCCTTAAACTAATTTTCGTGTCAATTGAACATTTAAACTTTAAAATTTTAATAATTAAATCCTGAACTAATTTTTGTATCAATTGAACCCCTAAATTCTACAATACTAGCAATTAGTCCCTTATGTCAACAGTTGTTAGGTTTTTAGACGGAATGTTTCCTGTGCTCACTACATAAACAATAAATTAGAATTATTTTAATCTATTCGTTCAAAACTCATTAGACGAAGAACTTCACTCCTTATACCCTTTAGCTAAAACCCTAAACCTAAACTTCTTTCATACCCATTAAATAAAGTAAATCAGCAAACTCTTCGATCTAGTATAGAAAATAGATGACATAATGTAGGTCTTTTAAAGAGCTTACTGATCTACTTTGTTTGATGAGTATAAAAGAGGTTTAAGTTTAGGGACTCAATTGATAAGTATAAAAAATGAGGTTCTTTGTCTGATAAGTTTCGAATGAACAATATAAAATACCCTTAATCTATTGTCCATGGATGAGCACGTTCGATATTCTATCAAAAAACCTAATAATTGCAGATAGAATGGCTTAGTTACTAAATGTTAGAGTTTAGGGGTTTAATTGACACAAAAATTAGTTCAAGGGCTTAATTGATAAAATCTAAAAATTTAGGGGCTCAATAGACACGAAAATTAGTTTAAAGGTATAATTGACACAAGGGTCATAGTTGAAATGGTCAATTTTGGTAATTTACTCATTTAAGTAGTTGAAGGTTCAATATAAGAGATTTAATAGTTGAGGGGCAAAGTGGGATTGGGCCACACCTGAGGGATTGAAAATGTAATTTATCCTCTCCTACAATTTACCCCTTATTAAGATGTCTGAAAAGTGATGCTCTTTGTGTGTTTGTGCATCTGATTCAGTGGATGCTCTCAGTGAAATCATGACCAAAATGGGATCTACTTTCTGGAAGTTCAACCCAGAATCATGCAAGGTGGAAATGGTGGGTGTAACACTGGAGATGCCAGAGAAATCCAAGGCCAACGTTTCTTGTAATTGTGAATACGCGAACAATACTCTATGCCACGTTCAAAGAATGTATGCTTCCTATTTTCTCTCTCTCAAAATATGTACATACTAACAATAATCCCATGTCCAAAGAGACTATGCAATATTAAAAATTGAGGTTCAACGGGTAACATTTGTGTCCAACTGTTAATTAAATCCCTAAATTTTTTTTTGTGTTAATTGAACACAAAAAGGCGTAATTGACCCAAAAAAAAAAAGTTTAGGGACTTAATTATCATAGTTGAAGAGTTATGTATATAATTTACTCTTACCATTCGTGTCTATTTGTATCATGTGAGTGGCACACTTTGTCAATTTCGATTAGAAAATCTAATGGAGACTGATAAAAAGGCTCAATTGATATAATTAAAGAGTTTAGTGGCTCAATTGACACAAAAAAAAAGTTTTTTAGCTTAATTGACACAAGAGTCATAATTTGAAGATTATATGTGTAATTTATTCTTTATATTTTAATAGCAATTTATTTTTTTGAATTGTATAATTTAAAATTAAAATGAAAAGAGAGCAAAGAGAAAGAGAAGAGAGGAGTAGATGTGAGTAATGAAGTTGTCCAACATTGGGGTCTGTGCAAAGAATGTGATGTTTTTTTGTAGAAAATAAAAATTTGGTGATGAATTTTGTAACATTAGATTAAAATTGGATCATTCTTGACCGTTGTTGTATTTGTATAAGTTGAGAATTCAACTTTCTAAATGTAGTATTCGATATATGTTCATATGTGTTTGCTAATTATGCTTGGATTGATAAACAAAAAAGACTTTTCCCAGCTGCCATTGCATTTTTTTTTTGATTGATTGCAACCATGGTATCCCACTGTGGAGAGGGGAGGAACTAGGAAGGAGCTAAATTTCATTTCATTTCCACTAAAACGACTGAAATATTTGTTGAACACAGGAATTCTTATATTTCCATGTGCTTTTAGCTGTTTTGATGTGTTTCAACTTATGCTTTGAAATGTTTTGGCAATAAATTTTTAGAATTTTCTATTTGCATCCAGATTAGTGAGGATTCTTACCAACTTCAATAGGGACTCAGATTTTATTACATCGAAAATTTATTGCCTGATTATTACCTTCATGCTTAATGTTAAGTGGCCTAAACAAGGCAATCATGCTTGTTTTAAGTAACTTTTGGCTTGGCTAAACTTGATCAAGTTTATGAATTAATTGAGGCAGGTTATGCAACCCACAGTTCCTTGACATGCATTCTGTGATTCGCTACAAAAACCTGTATGTAATAGAATTTTAACCATAGAATATGACCCTAATCAAAATGCATACAATACCTAGGAATGGTGAGAGATCTCAAAGGGGTTGTAAGTAGAGATACCATTGTTTCTGGTATGGAAAATGCCCAGTCTTCACTTTTATTTGGATTGATTAATTGGATAAAGCCTATTCAATCATAAAACTAGCCACCTTTATTATATCAGAGTATTCTTAACTCATTCTTAGTTCAAGCCTTTTATTTTGAAAATGGGCAATCCCTAATAGATTGATGTTATCGCTTGACAAAGTTATAAATAATGTCTAGGAGAGCAAGTCTAAATTGTTTAAGGATTATATGTTGCTAATGCTAATACAATAAAGGAGATTTTCAATTCATGGGGGGAGGATCGCCCCTGTCCGTATCCACGAGATCCATCACTGCACGAACTTATCATTTTATTGCTAAGTTTTTCACCTTTACTTAATTTTCATGCAACAATGACTTAAAATTTATGTTTCCATTCTTTTTTTCGTTTTATTACTATTGGAGACATAGCAGTAGTCTAGTTTATTAGGGCTTATTAAATTTTCTCTTTTTCACTCATATTCATCTCAAGTTGGTATTAGATCCACCAACTCTAACCCTAACTCTAACTCTAGCCTCTGCCAAACCTCCACTCCATTAAACCAGCAACTCCACCAACCAGTACACAGTCAGCCCATCATCCACTGACTACCGACTGCCTCCACTCCATTAAACCAGCAGCTCCACTGACATCCACATAAACCAACTCCCCATACAACCGAAAAACCCAACCGATCGAAAAAAACCCAGCCAACTGATTACACAGTTAGCCCATCATCCACCGACTGCCGACTACCGACTGCCAACTGTGTCCACTCCATTAAACCAGCAGCTCCACCAACAGCCCATAACAAACAAGCAGCCCACTGCCCAGTCCATAACAAACAAACAGCCCACTGCCTAGTCCCAAGTCCCAAGTCCACTGCCCCACCGATAGAACCCAGCCAAAAACACCACCGACTGCCTACCAAAACCACCAACAACCAACAAAACCAACTGCCTCCAACCAATATACATACAACACCGACTATTCTTTGATCAATATAACTCATAACCCATAACCCAGCCCACCTCAATTCGCCGACCCACTGCCCAGTCCAACCCAAACCAAACCTAGACCAGCCCCAAACCAGCCCACTCATCAACCCACTATCGGGTCACGTGTTTCTTTTCGTCACAGTGTCGCTATTTTTTCGCGCCACCTTTTTTTCTAGAGTTGCAATATCTAGGCCTTTTTGAGGAGGCACCAGATCCTTTTCTCCGTTGATCTGCTTTTAATGCAGTAGATCACTTATATATTTTCTGGATTTTTGGGCACCATAACTTGATTATTTTGGAGCTTTCTAGATGTTCTTTATGTGTTGCTATTGTTTGACTTGAGGTATATTGTTCTCCCTTATTTTATCCTTCTATTTATCTTAGAGTTATTTTTTTCCTGTCACGGGTGCCCACGTATTATTGTTGCCATGGCTACTACTGAGCGACTAGAGATTCCTACCGTAGAGACCTCTACTATTGAGGCTTCTATTAGTACTTCTACAGGGCATGTACCGCCTGCTTCTCCTACTTTTATGTTTGACTAGTACACAGTACCTACTGGCACAGTTACTTTACTAGCAATGCCGGGAATGATCTCTCAGAAGGTTACGACACATTTGTTGAATGGTTGTAACTTTGCTGAGTGGTCACGTTCATTCCAGCTTTTCTTGGGGCGTGTAGAGAAACTTGGTTGGCTGACGGGATCTCACCCAAAACCAGCTGATGCCGACCCTGGATATTCTGTGTGATTCTCTGACAACTACACCATTCTTGGATGGTTATTTGGCTCGATGGAGCTATCTGTTTGTAGGATACACCAGTTTCATAGCTCTGTTTTGAAATTATGGAGCGCATTATAAGAGATGTATTCCTAATCAGGACGGGGAGTTCGTGTTTATGAGCTTTCTCAGGAGCTCTCATATGCTCGGTAGGGAGATATGACTGTTTAGGATTATTATGACTATTTGACCCAACGTTGGCTTGAGTATGAGACTCTACGTCCTCTTATTGCTATTCCGAGGATAGGCTTGAGGGATCAACATTCTTGCATACTCGAGAGCAGGAGGATAGGATTCACAAGTTTCTTATGGGGCTTATTGATGAGTTTGAGAGACCTCGTTTCCAGATCTTATTGATGTTGATGCTTCCTTCTCTTTATGAAGTATATGTGATGATTAAGCAGCATGAGCGCCGTGTCCCTATTGCATCACTTCAAGTTGGGGCCTTGACTCCTCTAGCTGATTATATGACCTTTGCAACAGCTGCAAGATCCTCAATCAGGGGTGGGTAGTGCTCGGACCAGCGCCGTCAGGGTGCCCCAGATCAGCGCAGACAAGGGGATTCTCGTCAGTATGATTATTGTGGCCGACCAAGACATCTCAAGGCTGCTTGCTGGAAGCTCTATCCAGAGCTTAAGCCGCCTCCTCGTGGCCGCACTGCTACAATTGTTGAGGTACCACTATCTACTACTACTACTCCTCCTTGGCAGAGTGATATGAATGCTATCACTTCCCGATTTGATATATTTATGTCTGCTCTGACTTCTCAGAGTCCGACTACTACTGTAGCCACCACTACAGGTATACCTTGTGCCTTTCATGCTTGTATCAGTCCGTCTTCCCTTTGGATGCTAGACTCGGGTGCGAATGATCACATGACAGGTGAGGCATATCACTTCACTACTTTTGACGAGCAATTACATACACAGGTTCAGTTAGCAGATGGGACACATGCCCTTATTGTTAGTAGGGGTACAGTCCGCCTCCCAGATGGCTTTACATTACGTTCAGTATTTCATGCGCTAAAGTTGGCCATGAATCTATTATCTGTACATCAGTTAGCCAGAGATTTTCACTATGCGATTGTGTTCTTATCTGATTCGTGTTATTTGCAAGACCTGAGTACTAGGAGGATTATTATCAGGGGATATGAGAGAGATGAACTATATTTTCTAGGTGATCCGCCTCTAGTTTCACCAGTTCCTCCACCTACATCACCTGCACATGCTTTATCTTTACCTGTTCCTAGCTTGCATGCTAGTATTTTACCTAGTAATTGTCATTATGATTTTTTGTCACAAACTATTCAGTTGTGGCATGACCGTTTTAGACATACAAATTTTAAATATTTATGTATGTTGTTTCCTGCTTTGAGCAATGCTTGGGTTGGTGGTAAACTTGACTATATTATCTATTCCCTATCAAAACATGTTAGGACCAGTTATATTTCTCTCATGCACCAGTCACCCAAGCTATTTGACCTAATACACTCTAATATTTGGGGACCCTCTCATGTTACTACTCTATCAGGTGTCCGATACTATGTGACATTTATAGATGACCATACCCGTTGTACTTGGGTCTACCTTTTGCATAGGAAGTCCGATGTATTCCCTATAATCACTCAATTTTTACAGATGATTAAGACATAATTTGATGTCATTGTTCGTGCTTTTCGGTCAGATAATGCTAAGGAATATGTGTTTGATGCCTTAATGTCTCACCTTTCTTCTCAAGGTATCTTTCAGCAACTCATTTGTCCATTTACTCATGAACAAAATGGCGTTGCTGAAAGGAAAAATAGGAGTCTGATAGGGATAATACGTTGTATGCTTAGAGGCATGGGGGTGTCAAAATCTTATTGACATTTTGCTATTTTGACTTCTACCTTTATGTGCAATCGTATGCTGAGTCATGTTCTTCAGTATAGGGCTCCCTTACAGGTTTTATTTCCTGAGCGAACACTTTTTTTAGTCCCCCCTTGTGTTTTTGGATGCACATGTTTTGTTCAGGATCGGTCTCCTACTCGTCATAAGCTTGATGATAAATTAATTCATTGTGTCTTTGTGGGCTATTGCAATCAGTTTAAGGGGTATCGGTGTTATGATCCTATTAGGCGTCGTATGTATCACAGTCTAGATGTTACCTTTCTTGAGCATATTCCTTATTTTTCTTCCAGTCTTGTGTCTGCCCCTCTAGTTGATGATACTTCCTTTGATTTTTCATTACCCCCGGAGCCAGAGCTATTGGTCACTATCACTATAGAGTCATCGGTCTCTCCTTCTCTAGAGCCACTCATCCCTGGTACCGAGTCACCAGCCTCTCTTCCTTTGTAGGTTTATGTTCGTCGTCCTCACTCTCACCCCCCTGCTGATGTCCTCTCTACCCCAAGCGATGCAGGTAATACTTCTCAGTTTGTTGAGCATATTGTTGCACCTGTTGTTAGTACTGATGAGATTGTAGGTACTGAACCAGTTATTTTACCTGATGAGACATTGTCAGTGGAGGATGATGATTTAGAGTATCATTATCTGTAGTGTGATCGTCGTCAAGTTGTTCGTTATGGTTGGACTGCCAAGATTTTATACTCGATCTCTGCTTATGTTTTTTATGGTGATCTGTCTCCTACATTTCGGGCTTATAGAATGGCCTTATTAGATACGCCGGTTTCTCGTTCTATTTCAGAGGCTATGCAAGAGTCCTAGTGGGTTCTTGCCATACAGACAGAGATGGACGCTCTTTAGCGTAATCATACGTAGGATCTTGTCTCTTTACCTTCAGGGGTGAAGCCTATTGGCTGTCGCTGGGTTTACACCCTGAAGTTTCTTGCAGATGGTACTATTGATCATCACAAGGCTAGGCTTGTAGCGAATGGCTTTACTCAGGTATTAGGTCGTGATTTTAGTGCTACCTTTGCCCCCGTGGCAAAATTGACTACTATTCAACTGATTATTTCTCTAGCTGCGGAGTACTCTTGGCCTCTTCATCAATTGAATATGAAGAATGCATTTCTTCACGGTGATCTGGACGAGATTATTTATATGGATGTACAACCGGACTTTCGTGGTGAGGGGGAGTATGCTGGAAAGGTATGTCAATTACGTAAGTCTCTTTATGGATTGAAACACCACGAGCTTGGTTCTCTCGCTTTAGTGATGTAGTTGTACGTTTAGGGTTCACTAGATGTCATTCTGATTATACCTGCTTCATTCGACGGAATATTTATGGACAGTGTGTCATCCTTTTGGTATATGGTGATGATATTATTATTACTGGAGATGATGTTTCTGGGACTGCGCAGGTCAAGGTAGACCTTGGGAAGACCTTCGATGTGAAAGATCTTGGATTTTTGCGATACTTTCTTGGAATTGAGGTTGTCCGTAGCAGCAGAGGTATTATTCTTTCTCAGAGAAAGTATGTTTTGGATCTTCTCTCAGACATTGGGATGCTAGGATGCAAACCGACATCATTACCCATAATTTTAAACCTGAAACTTACTGCTGAAAGTGAGGAGTTGAGAGATCCGTCTGTCTATCAGAGGTTGGTAGGTAGACTTGTTTACCTAGCCAACACTAGGCCAAACATTTCTTTCGCTATCAACCTAATTAGTCAGTTAATGCACAGACTATGTCAGCCTCATCTTGATGCAGTTTATCATATTCTTCGGTACCTCAAGTCTTGTTCTAGACTTGGGTTGTTCTATGCATCAGAATCTCAGATTGGTTTTCTAGCCTGTTATTCACATTCAGATTATGGGGGAACATGTGATGGTCAATTTACTACAGATTTCTGTGTTTTTCGAGGGACTCATCTTATCTCTTGAAAGAGCAAGAAGCAGTCAGTTGTCTCTCGCTCGTCAGTAGAGGCAGAGTATCGGGCACTGACACTTGTCACTTGACACATGTGAGATAATTTGGCTACGATCGATTCTTGGCGAGTTGGAATTTTCAGTAACTTCTTCATCTACATTATATTGTGATAATCGATCTGTTATTCAATTTGCTTTTGACTCTGTATTACACGAGAGGACGAAGTATATAGAGATCGATGTTCACTTTTTTCGGGAGAAGGTTAGCAGTGGTATTGTCACTTCATTGTTTGTGAGGACCAGTGATCAGGTTGCAGATATTTTTACCAAACTTGTCACTCTATTCATTCTTCGAGACTCTGTTGTCAAGCTTGACTTAGTTGACATTTTTGCGCCTAGCTTGAGGGAGAGTGTTGGAGATATAGCAGCAACCTAATTTATTATGACTTATTAAGTTTTCTCTTTTTCACTCACATTCATCTCAAGTATTACTACTCATAAGGACCCTCAAAATATGTATCACTTTGCAGAGAGATGAAGTTTCTCAGTCTTCCAGGAGTGCTTCCACCCGAACTTGTTAGGCTCCCTTACCTCCAATCAATGTGAGTGATAGCCTCTACTAAATACATGGACATATAAAAAGCATGCATGCATACACGTATATGTGTGTACACGGCACAATCACTGTCTCTCTCTTGCACCCACCCTTATGTCTCAAAGGAAATACTGCATACCATTAGGTGATCTTGCATGTCAAGGATTTATCAAAGAGGCCATATAGACATTTTTATATTCATATATGCTAATAAGATATGCCACTGTTTGATCCTGAATCAAATATCTTGTGAGGGTAACGCATTTGAGTATGACTGGCTGTCAATACAACTGAGGAGAAACAAAGAAAAAAGTTTGCATTTTCAATTTCTGCTGTTTGATTTTATAGAAGTAATTGTACATGGCTTCATAAGTGCAATATAAGGTTTTAGTTTTTCTTTTCTTCGCCTTTCTTGGCAACCAAACAATTTGAGCGGCGAACTATAAGTTTTGAGAATGGGTTACTTTGATTTGCAGTGATTTTGCCTACAACTATCTGAATGGTACAATACCTGTGGAATGGACTTCCATACAATTGACGAATATGTAAGCCATTAGGAATCTGGGATCTGTACCTCGTTTATTATACCATTGTTTTATTCTGCCTACAATCGTAAATTATGCAGTTATCCAAGATATGTTTATGCAGTTCCCTTCTTGGAAATCGCTTGTCTGGGGAAATCCCAAAGGCATTGGGGAATTTTTCCAGTCTCATGTACTTGTAAGCTCTGTACTATTTTTTGCACACCATTTTATGTCAAGCTCTGTAATGCTGATATATATGCATGAGTTCCACTCTGGTTTGGATAATACATGTTACATGTGATATCAGCCCTTGATTTAATGATAAAACATCGACACTTGAACTCAATTGCCTTGCAACTATACTGGTCCCTCTTATACAATGCACATGCCTTGGTAGACCTTAAAAAAGGATGGGTTTATTATACTTCCACCAGATCAGATTTAGACACAAGTGTACAATTTTGTGTTTGCCTATGTGTGCTCATTTGTTTCCATGCATGGCGATTTGTTCAATTGACAATCTCAGCAAAATCTTTAAAACAGGAACCTTGAAGTAAACCGCTTTTCTGGTTCAATTCCTCCGGAGCTTGGGAAATTAGTTAACTTGGATACTTTGTAAGACATTTGATGACTTCATATTTAGATTCTTTTCTTATTGAATCTTGTTTCCAAAGTTGCTTTAGCTCTGAAGGATGAGAAAACAACATATATTTCCTGGAGACATTTTTCATTGCAGGATTCTCTCTTCCAATCAGCTTAGTGGAGATTTGCCAATAGAACTGGCCAGGCTTGAAAAGTTGACAGATTTGTAAGTGTTCTACAATAACGCAGTGTACTTCATGTGAATGTTCCAATAATGTAGCAATTAGCATTGACACCATTTAGTTGAATATTGCAGTAGGATAAATGACAACTTCTTTAGTGGAACAATACCAGATTTTATACAGAACTGGAAGCAGATGGGAAGACTGTAAGACCCTCGTTGTCTAAATATTTTAGTGTGCCTATAGTTTTGAGACCAAAGGAACATCCATTATGGCTAGTCTACTACTTTTGATTGCTGTTATACTATTGAGTTGATGCAGAGAAATGCATGGGAGTGGACTAAAAGGACCCATTCCATTGTCCATTTCTTCTTTGCAAGGACTGATTGAGTTGTAAGTATGAAATTTTTAGTCATCTTAAAAAGTGGTATTTGGATGGTTTATAAGTTTGTTTGTTTCTTATATTTATATTGAGTGTGTATGAACATTCTGCTTATATTGGCACTTACATGAACAGGAGGATTAGTGACATTAACAATACCAATCAGCCTTTTCCTATGCTGGATAACATGGCAGGCCTGACACGATTGTATGTTGAATGTTTTTCTTTGGGAATATTTATGAAGGCATGCTGGTACGTTAAAATTATTTCTCATAACTGACTCGGTATTTCTTTTTCAACTGGATTCAGAGTTTTGAGGAATTGTAATATCTCTGGAGTGATCCCACCATACGTCTGGAGCTTCAATAAATTGCGAGTGCTGTAAGTACTGCATACGTTGATGAATTCTTGGGGAATGAATTTTTCTGTTGGTTTGTCAGTCCATCTGTATGTGTTTATATGGGAAATTTAGAACCAGATTTCTAGTTAACATTCCTGAAATTATCTAAATCAGTAACTCTATATTTATATGCCACAAACTTATTGACTTCGTGCTGGTTTCTTCGTGTTGGTTTTGATACACATGTAATCAGTAATGATCATAGATGATGGGAAAAAGAAAAAAAAAAGCAAGGAGCAACTTCAACGTCATGGAAGAATTGAATTCCGAAGTGTATATGATGCAAGAAAGTAAATTGCAGAATAGAATACTGTCATATGACGAACGATCAAAGCACCATTTGAAGCATGACTGAAACATATTTCACCCTAAATTATCAAGTATTTGAAAAGGATAATTAAAGTTACTTTAAGGACCATACAAAAAGGCCATTGCAAGAAGTGGTACTCATTTTAGGACGTGACCTTGTTGTCATACCGGTTATGAAGAGAATAAATAGGTTATAAGTTATAACTGGGAAAGAATAAAAAAATTGAACAGGACAAAAGGAGCGAAAAAAAAAAACGTGCAGGAGATTTGGTGCTTTGTAAGGAATGATAACTTCTCTAACATATTGGAAGAGGAAGAGTTTATCATCTCAATTCTTCGATTATCTCAAAGCTAGAAATGCCTCGTGAACTTCGGGAAGTGCTCTTGATTTGTAATAGAATGTTGCTGCAAATAAGTAAAGCATTAGAGCTTTTGTTCTTTCTTTCTTAAAAATTCCTAATGTCTCTTTCTCCAAATAACTAAGAAGATTTAGGTGTCCAATTGAGATAAGGAGCAGAAGACTACCTAAACAATAATAGGTTGGAAAATTGTTGTAAAGTTCAAAACCCAGTTGTTCCTTATTAAAACTGTAGTTAGATGCATGGAATTCTTAAATATATTTAGAAAGGAAAATAAATAATCTGCATTACGTCACTAGGATTCAGTGTTGAAAAGAAAGGCACCATCTCTATTGAGAGTGATAAGTTTGTTTGGCGATGCATCAAAAAAAGTTTGGTTTCTTAGAAGTGCTTCTTTGCCTTTCGAAAGATTGTTAGCACATGATTTAACAAGACAGGTCATTCCCAAGTGTTGGTCCCGCCAATGCTAGCTGCTGGAAGCAAAAAGCCAATGCTAGCTGCTGGAAGCAAAAACAGGTCGAACTTTGACATAGTTGCCCAAAGTAGGTGCTTGAACTTCTGAATTCATGTGTTCAAGCTTTGACAGAAGGAGGTTCTACTGTTGCACCAAACAATGACATCTTAGCATCACATTCTTCATGTGAAATCAAAATGCTAGCTACATGTACCCAATTTGAGCCGAGTTTTGTTTATTTTAGCATATGATATATGTAGGACACATTCCGCTTGACAAGAAACATGTTCGATATGTTTTCATCTTGGGCCGATTAATTTGGACAGTTACCTAAGATTGTCTATTTGCAGAGACGACGTGCTAATACTTAATATTCTCTTAAAATGTGTATGGTATGATTGACTATTTGTTTCTGAAGTATTTTATTATAGGGTAATTCTGGTTTTTCTGATGAGTTGGAAATTTCTGTAGCATTGATAATGGAGATCACATTTACATTATTTTAGAAGTTCCTATCAAGTACGAAGCTATCATATTTACTCCATTTGATAAAGATGACTGGGATTCCAGCTTAAACTACCAGGCCAAAAAGAATATTTTGATGATCGTACTGTGTCCTGAAGTTTTTGTGCATAATCTTTTTATATGAACGTTTCTTTTGCAATTATCAAATCATGTATCTATCCTGTCTGTTAATAAAATTAATGCTACCGTTTCTGAATTCTTTGGAAAAGTAAAATCCAGTCAGTTGCATGGGTTAAAAGTTAGTGAGTGGATGATTCAGCTTCATTGCCACCAGCTAACTTAGCTTGTTTTCTAATACTGCCTCATATATTTTGTAAACATCTACTAATCCCATTTTATCTTTTGGTAGTTTTTTGGTTAGATATTGTTGGAGCCAGAGATTGCAAAAGCCGGTTAACTCTAGTGCTTACATTGTATATTTAGAAATGTGTTCATGGTTGAATTTGCATTGTAGATTCTGGGAGATATGGTTGTGACTTATCTAATCTCATGTCTTGGACAGGGATCTCAGTTTTAACAAATTGACCGGACAACTTCCTGCTACCATCAGTACAAATAGTTTGAAATTTATGTAAGCCATATCAATATTTGGATTTATGAGGTATTAGTGATAAATTTATTTGCTATAACACTCATACAGCATCCTAAATGAGTGTTCTGGCTTTGCTTAGCTTTCTAAGTGGCAACCTGTTCAGTGGTAACGTGCCCAACTCAATGTTGAAGAAAGAAACTAATGTGTATGTTTCTTATCCTCGGTACTTGTTTTTACTTTTCTTTCATTGGGAAATAGACATACCTTATTTTTGTTATATCCTGTCCTTGTATGAAAGTGTCCTCATCTCTATATTTTGACAATATGAGTTATACTGTTATATTTTGAAGTTGATGAACTTTGTTTTCACTTAAATCCCCTACTCTTTCTTTCAAACCTTGACTATGAACCCAGACCAAAACCAACTCTAGGACGTTGAATTTAAGTAATCTCAAATTGTACAACCAATTGTAACATGTTGAGCTGAAAAAAAATACGACTAAACTTTAGGTTTCTTACCTTCTGGAATCGTTTTTTAGTTTCAGATGTCAGTTTTTAGCCCACCATGGTTGGATCACCACTGTATGTCTCTTATCCTTCTCTCGTACAACTCAACTCAACTAAACTGAGTCTTGTCCCGATTATTTTGGGGCCAGTTGTATAAATCATGTTTCAAAATTGTACTCTATCAAAGACCATGTTTTTAGATAAACAACCAAGGAACTAGATGTCGTTTCGGAATAGCAATCGAAACGTTTCTGTTTCTATGAAATCAAAACAAATTATTTGCATAATATGAAAATTCTTATGTTTCGTGGTGTTTTGGTATTTTTCGACGTTTTCGATATGTTTCACACCGGAAAGTTCGGATACAAGTACAATACGATATGGATACCGCGATACGACAAAACTCCAAAAAATAGGATACGGATACGGCCGGGATACGTCTATAAATATATATTTTATATTTTTATTATTATATAATGACTTTATAATTTTAGTTTTTAGTAATTCTTTAATAATAATAAACAACATTAACAATTTTTTGTTTTCAAAAATTACCTATTGTCTCACTATGGTACATCTACAAAGTGAATGTGATTAACTAAAAGAATAAGAACTAACATTTAACTATATTGTTTGCTTAGAAAATATTTGTTGCTAAAATTGTAAAGTAATCAACTCATTTATATTCTTTGGACATGTTATAATGGATAATACTTAGAAAGTAATGTTATGTGTCTTCCAAATCATATGAATTTTTGTTGGTGTATTGCATTGTATGTGAAATCAAAAGGAAGGGGTAAAGATTAAAAATAAAAATTACGCATACTTCCCTGCATATAGTAGGATCCATAAAGTATCCTCGAAATATCCATATATTTTATTTATTATTGAACACGTTTGGTGTATATCCGATACATATTTTTGAGTATCCGACAAATATCATATCCGATACGGATACGTCGACTTTAACGAAGTATCCGTGTTTCATAGGTTTTACACATGTTTCGATCAATGTTTCAGAAATAAATTTACAATTTTTTTTTTGTTTCTATCCTACTTTCAAAACTTTTCTATTTCCAAGCTGGCTAAAACGAAATTTTGATTCTTGTAAACAACAAATTATAATATTTTTTTACTATCTCATTTAAAATTAATTCCCGCATACCTATATCCTTTGCATTATCTTTTTTAGGTATCATATCATTTTTTCTCACCGTTGCAATAATATGCCAGTTGTAAACATGTCTAACCCATTTTAATGATTTATCTTTTATCGGTATTACTTCTATTGTATTGTAGATATATTCATTCATATAATTTTGTCCTTTTCGGTTTTACCACACATCCTTTTTAACATCCTCATTTCCACTCCATTTAGTTTTGGAGAATGTTGTGTCTTAATTGCCTAGCACTCCTTAGCATTGCTAGTCTAATAGCTGTCTAGTGAAAGATGTCTTTCATCTAAAGAAGTATACATTGATCACGTAATACACCCGAGGCATTCCTTCGCTTAATCCATCGTGCTTTAGTTTTATGATTGACATCGACTTCAATTTCTCCCTCCTTGTAGATAATTGACTCCTAATATCTGAAGTGATCACTCGTTTGTACTCTTGATCTTCGATTTTTACTACCACCCTATATGGAATTTTGATTACTTCCCATACATTCAATTTTGTTACTACTTATCTTAAATCTTTTTTGTTTCTGAAGCTTCTCTCCAATACTCCAATATATTGTCAAGTTCTGCTTTACTTTCATCAATCAATAATATGTCATTAGCAAACGATATACACTGTGGAACTTCATCCTCAATGAATCTAGTTCATCATCCTTAACCAAAGCAAAGAGATACGAACTTAAAGCTAAACTCTGATAGTCTGATGTAAGCTTAGAGTGATTGTGATTTCACTGTTGTATTCCAGAAGTAAATGAATATACCATAGAAAGAGCATCATTACTGAAAACCTATTTATCTGTTTTGTTTTTTTGCTTGCAGTGATCTTTCCTACAATAATCTCACATGGCAAAGCCCAGAGGACCCTGCTTGTCAAGGGTACGGCAGTTTTAGAAGAAACTATTCGCTTCTTTTTACTTCATTTTTCCCAATTTTATGCCCTACCTATAACTACTGATGTTTGTTTGCTTTTTGTTATTCGTCAAGAGGTCAAAACTTAAACTTGTATCGGAGCTTTTCAATGGAAAGCAACAAGTAAGTTTCTCTTCTTTGTTTTCCTGTAATTTCAGTTCAAGTAATCAAGTTACTCACCCCAAAAAAGAATATCATGTGTAATGAAACTGACCCCAAGGCACCAAAGAGAAGCTATTTTTCCTTTAAAGTTCCTCTCTGTCTTGTTTTCCTTTTTAATTTGGGATATGGTGCTGAAGGGATGAATGATTGAACCTGAAATTTGAAACCTTGTATGTTTTCCATCTGAACACATTTGCATTTCAAGGTTTTCCATATGAACACATTATCATGAAATGCATTTTGTGCTTGGTCACTGAACTTCATAACAAATTCCCTATTGTTTTTCATTTTTGCATTGACCAAACATGGCATGACGTTGATGCAATGCTAATTTGTCCTCTTTTTTACTACATCAGCAGCGGAATCCTTCCATGCATAAAAAAGGACCAATGTCCCCAATGTAAGTATGCTGTTGTGTAGTATATGCATATGAATCACCTTTTTCTGGTTCGAAATTTTGTTTTGTTGTTCTCTTTATATACAACTGATTGAAATACACTTGTTTGCAACTGTATGGCAAAGGATGAGGCCCAATGCCACAATCGATATAGTGTTCAATATGTGAATACATAGTTGCACTAAAGAAATGTAGATGTATTGCATTGGTCAAGATACAATAGGAAATTGTACTATAAGTAAATGAATAAACAAAATGCCGAGGCTGTAGAAAACCTGAAATTGGAAGTTTCATGCAATCTGGGAATAATGGATGTCATAAACGAAAACTCTTATCGGTTAAGTACTTTACACTTTAACTTTTGCAATGTTTTTAAAGTATATCTAATGAGCTTTTGATTCTAACCAAGCATCAATGCTTTCGACAGATGGGCATTCTCTATATATTAACTGTGGTGGAGAGGATTATGATCACATTGATGCAGATGGAAGAAACATTAAGTATCTAGGAGATTCAACAGTTTTGGGTGGTGCTGCAACGTTATTTTTACGTGACAAAGCTAATTGGGGATTGAGTAGCACTGGAGACTTCATGGACGACAATGATTTCCAAAACATACGTTATACCACAACTTTGCCATCATTGAGCATCTCAGTGTTGTACACTACTGCACGCCTTTCTCCACTCTCGCTTACTTATTATCACCGTTGTTTAGAAAATGGGAATTATAGTGTGACACTTCACTTTGCGGAGATCCAATTTAGAGATTACCAAACATACAGCAGCCTTGGACGGCGCATTTTTGATATATATATCCAGGTATTTAATGGTTGTTGAAAAAATTTATATCTATTCAAAAAATACTAATGCTATTCATACCCAAAAAATTGATCTTATTTGCTGTCGTGATGATATGGTTTCATTGGAACCATTAGATGAAGAACAAGTTCTAATATTTGATGGGGTCCACAGTCAATTCAAAGGTCATAATACATCAAGTCAACAAATAAGATCAAATTTTTTGGTCCAAATAGTATTACTCTTTAAGAAAATCTCAAATTTTGGGTACTCAAATTCAATAAACCATGTTCTTAGTACACTTGGACTGCATGGAAAATGGTCCATACTGGGTATTAGAAGGTAATACACTATCCTAACATTGGATTTTAACAGAGTTATGCTCGAGAACCCATGCCTTGGGACTGTGTGCAAATGCTTGCCCCTCTATTTTTTTGTAATATTAGACGAATATTGCAGGATAATTTGGAAGAGAAGGATTTCAATATTGAAAATAAAGCCAATGGCGTTCTTAAGGAATTCAAAAAAAAATATAATGCCAGCGTCACAAACAATATGCTAGAGATACGCTTCAGCTGGGCTAGCAAAGGAACAACTCGAATTCCTCGAAGAGGAGTATATGGCCCCCTTATATCAGCCATATCTGTAGATCCTAGTAAGTACTTTTCTAACTTTTCCTTGTCAATTTTCCTCGGAAGGGTTTATACGTAAAATTACTTGCATTGTGTATTTTCACTTTTGTGATATCTTTACATACTTGCAATTTTGATGACCTTCATGTGTTTGATAAAGCGATTGAATGAATATCTACTTGTGGGTGTTGGCTATCCTTTGGGAAATGGGAACATGGATTGGATTTGTGCTCTAATTGAACTTTATTGGGAAATTGGAGTGTAATAGATTTTAATTGGCCTGTTAATTCCACATTGAGTGCTAAGACTTATTCAACCCCCCTTCTCTTATCTAGGTCATTCATAGTCCAAGTACAATGCAGTACGCTCATTGCACTCTCACCCTCTACATGTCCATGGAAAGAAAACGATGGGAATGCAAGGATCAAAGTTCATAAGGCAAACTATTATGTTTCGGATAAGCAATTGGTAATGATAATAATGAGTCATTGGTTTAATAATTTAACATTTATTTTTCTATTTGCTCTTTCTCTCACACACGCAAACACAGAGTCTTCAACTCATAGCGACTAAGGGAGTACAAAATTGAATGGTCCACGAAGTATTAGGAACTATAAAGCAAGAATACTTCGTTAAGGTCAATTTATCTGTAACGAATACACATCATACATATCCGATAATTATAAAATATTTTAGATATTTTGTCGATACGTATCGACAATGCATATGCTTTGGATATAAAGTACCTGCACAAAGCAATACGTTTAATTTTTAATTTTAATCTTTGTCTCTTCCATACGATTTTGAAGACACATTGGTGTTTCTTAAGTATTACTGACTATCACATGTAAAGATCAAAATTGCATTTCGGTGAATTGTTTCGGTCACCTAGAAAACAAAAACGTTTTCACGTGTTTTAGAAACATTTTAACTCGTTTCGGAAATAGAATGAAAAAAATAAAATATTTAAAAATTATTTTTCCAAAATATTGGTCGAAATAATCAAAATATCTTAAAATATTCTGAAATAATTGTGCAAATATATTGAAATATTACAAAATACCTCGAAATATTAAGAAGCATCTCGAAGTATTAGAATTTCGATTTCATCACTAATTCGTTTCGGCCTCCTTAAAAACGAGAACGTTTTGACCGTTTCGAAACGAAATTTAATCCTTGATCACATGTTATAAGAATATAAAATATGTCAATTACACCATATCTCTTTGACAATAAGAATATCTAAGCAAACTAACTAATTAAATCTTGGTTCTGATTTCTTTAATTAGTCACATTTACTTTATGAATATACTATAATGAGATGATCAATACTTTTTTGAAAGTAAAGCTTGCTAATTTTTTGTACTAATGTTAAATATTTTATTAGAAATTATAATTATCAACCTGTCATATATGTATCTTGGGCATATCCGTATCCTTATTTTTCTAGTTTTGCGGTGTCACCGTATCCGTATCGTATCGTATCCGTGTCTCATACCTCGTATATGTATCTATGCTTCCTATATTAGGAATGAACTCAGTTGATGAGGAGCATTGAATGATCCAGGAAATAAATAAGATAGTACAAGCTTTCAATTGCTCTGATAGATGGTGTCACAATGCAAGTTTTAAATTTTTTTGTTGGTTGTGAAAGAATTGGTAATGTTGGATTGCATTCTGAATACATGATGTGCTTCATTTCTGCAATCCTAATATTAGCCACTTCTAATTCTGTCAGTGACACTTTGTTGTAGGCAGAAAATATACACTGATTTCATCTGAGTGGTATCGTATATTTATTTTTGTTTCGTATAGTAATGCCTTTTTGGTTCAATCCCCAGCAACAAAAAACTAGAATAATTTCATTCAGACAAGCGATGAACATGAATTCCAGCTTCTTATGGTAAGCGCATTATCTTTTCTCCTGTGGGCAGACTTCAAACCTCGTTCAGAAGGTGGAAAGAAAAGGACTGCACCTATTGTCATTGGTGTTCTAGCATCATGTTTCATCGTCTTGGCTTTACTGGCATTATTTGTCCTTCGGTGGAGAGGCTATTTATTTTGGAGCACGAAAACTGGGAGAGAAAAAGGTTAGGGCTTTAAACCTTCATGTATCACCGCTCCAGATAAAAGTACCATAAGTTCTCATCCACTGTGTGATGATGATGTCTTTCTCAATTGGTTTCACAAATAGAGGTTAAGGCACAAGTGTGTGGCTGGTTGTTACTCAAATTGAGATTGATTGAGATGTCTCATAATGCAGGATCTAAATGCTGCCTCCAATTATCTTTGTGTTTCGGAGCACTAATTTTTCGATTTATTTGGAGTTTTCGTCTTCTTCTCTCTCTCCCTTCCCACATATATATAAGGGTATATGTTACCACACATATACATATACTGTTGGGGATACTTGTGGAGAATGTGAAATTTATGGGTTTCAGTTGTTTCTTGTGGACCTTAGTTCAGTGAATTTAATGTTATTCTGATGCTTTCCACAAGCACAGCTAAGTATCTATTGCTCTGTCTTTGAACGTTGCACCTTTTGCTTATAAACTTAGAAATGAAATTTCTAGTAGTTCTTTACCTTGGAAGAGGGTATACCAACTGATTTTGTGTTAAGTTTCATAACAAGTCTGAGATTTGAAGGAGCATACATGCTACAGATTTGTGATAGACCACTGGTTAACAAAATACACCAAGATCATGACTCGTGAAAGCCATCTTCCCCTCCAATGGGTAGAAAAATAAATACTCAATTAGCAATGTGTATATACTTCACCAGTTAGTATGTAGGGAAACTTTTGTCTATACATCTGACTTACTAAAATTTTCCATAAATGTCATTGCCTAATGTTTGTATTGTTAACGGGAGATCTAAGGGTAGTGAACTGGGTGCAAGCTAGAATGTGGCTCGTTGCACCAAGTGTTTACCCAATGAATAATAAGCCTGGGAGATTATTTATTTTGATGTTAAGGTAGTAATTGCTAGAAATGTACAAATCTTAAGACTCTCATCTCTTTCTTGGGGTAGATCTTCAAGGAGTAGAGCTCCAAACAGGTTCTTTTACCTTACGACAGATTAAAGCTGCTACAAATAATTTTGATTCTGCAAATAAGATTGGAGAGGGTGGATTTGGACCTGTTTACAAGGTATTCAAGATAAACCTTGGTTACCATATTTCATCTGATTTTTAGTTAGATCGTTATTACACAAAATTTTTTGACAGGGTACATTATCTGATGGCACCGTAATTGCCGTGAAGCAGCTTTCATCTAAATCAAGTCAAGGAAATCGTGAATTTTTGAACGAAATAGGCATGATTTCTTGTTTGCAGCATCCAAATCTTGTAAAACTTTATGGGTGTTGTATTGAGGGGGATCAATTATTGGTGGTGTATGAATACATGGAGAATAATAGCCTTGCTCATGCCTTGTTTGGTAAGTTAAATTTACTTTGAGCATTTGATAAAAAATAAATTGGTACTAAGAGAACCAAAAAACATAGGTTATGATGGTTTTGGGGTGAGATGTAATTCCTCATATGACTATTGGTAGGGCCAGAAAAATGCCAGCAACAATTGGACTGGCAAACGAGGCACAAGATCTGTTTGGGCATAGCTAGAGGTTTAGCTTTTCTGCATGAAGAATCGAAACTCAAGATTGTTCACAGAGATATCAAAGCTACTAATGTACTGCTTGATAAGGACCTAAACCCAAAAATATCTGACTTTGGGTTAGCCAAGCTGGATGAAGAGGAAAAAACCCACATCAGTACCAGAGTAGCAGGAACCATGTGAGTTGCACCACATTTTTAGATATGTTGAGATAAAAAAATTTCTTTTTCCTATGCTTTTTCATATTTTATTTGCCTGTCATTTGTGTGTGTATATCTGTCAAGATCACTAACTTTTGAACCTTTTTTTTCCAAATTGTGCAACAATTATGTCATGCAGAGGATATATGGCACCAGAATATGCTCTGTGGGGTTATCTAACCTATAAAGCAGATGTTTACAGCTTTGGAGTTGTGGCATTAGAAACTGTGAGCGGGAGGCATAATATGAGTTTTGGGCCGGAGAACACCTGTGCATGTCTTTTGGATATGGTATCTCACTGATCTATGCTCTGTCAATCTTGCTTCAATTAATGATTTTTTTCTGGTTAGCATTCGCTGCATCTCCATTTATCCCTATACTTTGCCGTATGCATCCCTCAGCTTATTCTCTGGCTCTCTTAAATGGTGGTTGTCCCTCAGAATATCTGATTGTTGTTTTTGTATTATCAAAAAATTCCCACATATAATCAAACAAGTTGTGCAGTAAACTAACAGATGCTGTGGCTCATTCTTGAAAAAGAACATGGATGTACCTGGAAAGTCTAGGGTAAAATGCACGGAATTCTTTTAAATTAAGAACCACCCTAATCTAAATCTAATTGCTTTTGTTTTGTTGAACTGATCCTCAGAAATTCACTTGGTTGATACACCATTCAACTATTTAAGGATCACAATGCCCTAGACTAGGTATAAACTGTCATGACTGGTCATTCTAACTCTAACAATGCGAAGGATTGTGATTTTGGCTCATGAAATAACTGCTAATTCATGAACTTTATAACAATTTAGTTCTAAGGGATGAATTAAAAAGCAATGTCTACCTGATATTGTCCCATTTTACTTATGAAAAGCTAGTAATTATGACGAGTATAAATAAATGCACAATGAAAATTTTTTATTGTAAAATTTTCCCTTTCGTACACCACAGGCATGTCATTTGCAACAAAGTGGAGACCTGATGGAACTAGTGGATCAAAAGCTGGGGTCTGAATTTAACACGGTAGAAGCTGAAAGGTTGATTAAAGTAGCTCTCTTATGCACTAACGCTTCATCCTCACTAAGACCGGCCATGTCTGAAGTGGTGAGCATGCTGGAGGGAATGGCTGCCATTCCAGATGTGATCCCGGAACCAAGTAGTTATAGTCAAGATTTGAGGTTCAAAGCCATAAGACATCATAGAAGACTAACATACAATCAGAGTGCACAAGAAACTCAGGACAATCCTTCAACATCATCTCGGCCCTTGTCAGTGTCGTCCTCTGCATCTGTCCGCGATCTCTATAGCGTTAACATTGAGTCCTCTCCATCTGTCCACGATCTCTATAGTGTTAACATTGAGTCCCATATCAGGTCTAGAGCTGCTGATGACCATTATAAAACAATGGAAAGCCTGAGTTCACAAGAAAGCGAGATCCAAGTATCAACAACAACGCCTTCATGGGTCGGCTATTCCTCTACATCGGCCAGTGATCTTTATGATGTTAATATATAGTCCCGTTAATCTGAAGTTGAGTGAAAATACCCATCCATATTGTGTTGATTGATATTATAGAACAGCAACTTACTAGATTTTTCATATCATATATGAAGATTTTATAGCAATTTGGTAGTTTGAATGTCTGTATCAAAAGCTCTGTTGGGCACTACCAAAAGAGGAAGGAAAGGATACAACTAAAATAGAGAACTTCATTTTCTTTGTTTGGTTTTGTTGGAGAATCATGAGGAAATGCAATTCAATAAATCCAAAAGGGTGTGTGTGTAGTGTTTATTTAGTCCCTATTCTTTTAATTGTGTCTATTTGGTCCTTCAGATTCCTAATTGTTAGAAAATTGTGACGGTTCCTGCTTCAATGAACTACCAAAATTCGAACTCAAAACGTTTGGATTTATAGCTCGTCTTTATTACCACTTAAGCTATTCCTTGGAGATTGTCGAATGGTCATCGAGTAATAAAGCACTAAATATTTAAAACAACTACCATTTCATACTATTTTTGTGTACTATCTCAATTTAGATCTTGGACTTGTGGATCCCACAAAATATATTCAATATTTTAGGCTATATCAGTCCATAGTGCACAAAAGTAGTATGAACAACATTATATTCCCAAATATTAGTGGTATAACCCAAAATTGGATAAAATGAATTTCACATCTTCCCTGTAATAGTATAAGTTTGAGTTCACAATTTCCAATCAAAAGAGAAAACTTCAAATGTGGCCAAATCAATAGTTAGTATTTACAATAGACACTAATATGAAGGAGAGACATGAGAGGGAGACTCTCTTATGTATGAGACTATTCTTTATGGTGTCATGCAATCTTATCTTCTTTTTTTTTTTTTTGTTTCTTTTTATGGACTCGGTAATAACATGTTACATATTATTTATTACAAATTAAAATCCCTGTAACTCTAATGGGTAGTTCAAATAGTAACAAGAGATGAGATGCAAATGTAGATATCCTGAGTTCGAATCTTGACAAATTTTTGAGGCCAGATTATGAGGAATTTATACCATAGTCCTAAATAAATGGGTTGGGTATCTATATTAATTAATATGAGTTCTAAATAGTTGAGTAATATTATTCATTTTAATCAAACGGGTTAATATGAATTACAAATAGGTATCCATTGGGTTGAGTATGTATCTTTTTATTAAATAACACAAGTAATAAAATTAAATAAATATATTAATATACCAAAAAAAATACACACTATTACACCAAAAAATATACACATATATACTAATACACCAAAACATACACACACTAGTACACCAAAAACACACACACTAATATACCACTAATGACCCACAGACTGACCCATGACCCCGAGCCAACCATGGTCCATCAACCGATCCACGACCCATGGACCAAATCATAGTCCACAATTGACCCTGATCCATTAGGTGTGTATTTTTTTTAGTAAATGTGTTTTAGTTTTTGTGTTAGTATATGTGTGTGTATTTTTAGTGTATTAGTGTGTATATTTTTAATGTATTAGTTTGTGTGTGTTTTGGTGTATTAGTGTGTATACTTTAGTGTACAAATATGTTTATTAAGAATTTTAATTATTTTATGGACTAATTGGTTTAATTCAACCCGTTATAAACACAACTCATTTACTAGGTGAGTGAAAAATAAAATTAGATTTATTTTAGCCCAATCCAATTTAACCCAAACCATAACCAATTCAATCCACCAATTTACCACCCCTACATTGAACCAAAAAAATAAAATCTTTGTCAACATTTCTCTTTTTTTAATAAAATTAGACTCGTTATATATTTTGATACGTCACAATATATTTTCTTTTTCTTTTGGAGGACTTGGGCAACCATTTCACGAACTTAGGGTCAATCCTAGCTCATATCGCCTATAATTGCTATTTTCTAATCTCATTATATTGTTTTTAGAATATTTAGTATATCAAAAGGGAGGAAAAACATATATTCATGGAATGAAAAAAGATTAAAATTTTTTTCGAAACGATGCAAACGTTCGAAACATTTCCGTTTCAATGAGATCAAAACAAATCAGTAATTGAATCGAAATACTAATATTTTAAGATATTCCATATTATTGCAAGATGTTTATAATATTTCAATGTATTTGTATAATTATTTTGGAATGTTTCAAGGTATTTCAAGATACTTTGATATATTTTAACCAATATTTTGAAAAAATAAATCTTAAATTTTGTATTTTTTTTTGTTATGTTTCCAAAACGGGATCGAAACGTTTCTAAGACATGTTGAAATATGTCCATTTTTTAGTTGAATAAAACAAAATACCGAAACAAAATTTTGATCCTTTAATAAAACTCGAACCCCGACACTAAATGCCGCGGAATGATGCCCTTGCATTGGACGATTACTTTTGATGACATTTTGTTATATTACGAGGCCCAAAGTTATCCTTCATTCTAACACGAAATTGCACCAACCAAGCCCACATTTAGAAAAGAAGCATGCTATTTTAGGAAGTGTTGTTGATTTTGCAGTTCAGAGAGAGAGAGAACAAAGGTTTTATATGTACACAGACAGAACACGTTATAAAACCGAAAATTACATGACCGATTAACATGAATAAGGAATAGGTCAAATTGAGGTTAAACACGAAAAGAATGATTAAAATAGTATTGTAAACACAAAATAGGTATTTTATAAATTTTATAAATTTCTTTACATAGTATGCCCTAAAGTCCAAATTGAGAACATTTTATTGTGGATTCATAGATTGAACTTGACAGGTTTTACAACAAAAAATCCCTTGCTACACAAGTCACGTTACCGCATTCGTTTAGTTGAGTCGCCAAGAAGCGGTAATGAAACTGACAAGTGTATGAATGAAGTCGAAACAAGAAGTGTGCTTTGGAATTGTTCTTCACCGTTTCGTAGCCGGAGCAACACGTGGAGTACACTGGAAGGGAGAATGGTGGGAATGATTTCTTGCAATGCAACTCCAAATTTATGACCAACCTTTCTTTCAATAATTTTACAAGAAATAGGAGTTTTTCCATTGTAAATTCGTGCAGAAACAATTAACGAATTTTAACGAAATAGAAGATCTATGTGAGAAAATATTCATGTTCAAAAGAAGATCTCTCTTCTTCTTCATTCTCAATAGGAATGCATCAACAAAATTGTCCTTCCATATAGATCGTTGTGTGTCATGTGAGTTTTTTTTTGGTGAGTAGATAGCATCATATATGTTACTTTAGACTAAAATAATTTTTTGTTGACAAGAATATTGACACAAACACAATTCAAAATGACACGATATACAAATAACATGCCACGACACAAATTGACACCACTACCTAGCTGCATATGAAGTTTGATTTGAGCACGACTATTATAGCTAATAACAACCTTTTCCAAGAATTAAATCCCAAATGCTCCAAAATTGTGGTTGGGTAAAGTGATTAGTACAAGTGCTACTTAGGCAAAATATCTTAGGGTTAATATCAGCCACATCCCTGTGGATTACCATAAATGCAAGGCACACCACCAAACCTTCACCACCCATTGAACACACAAAACCACCACCAAACGGGCAGCAAACCACCATAACCAAGCCACCCAAATTATATATTTTCTAAGCTCAAAATAAAAACAAAACGAAACAAATTTTACCAAATTTATCACAAATTTGGGATGGAGGCCAACCTTAGTCGTGGCTTCATTGTGGCCATGGAATAATATTTTCGTCGTTGATTGGGCTATAGAAGCGGTTGTGGAATTCTACGACCGCCTCTGCAACCCAATCAACTACATTGTTGCTATGCGGAGGTCGGAGGGCCTCGAGTTGAAAAGTGCAAAAGAATTCAGAAAGAGAAATTCAAAACTTCAACCTCAGCTGTTAATTCTTGATTGCCATCACCACCATGAGATAGGAGTGCAAGTGTCATTTCAAAAACTAGTTAGTGTTCACATGTTTTGCACATGGACAATCTCATTACAAATATTTTGTTTAGCACCAAAAAAAAAAAGAAGTGATCCTGACATTACAAATAGCAAAAGTTAACTTAATAAGATTGTGATTTTAATTTTTTTGGGGGATCAAAGGTTAAAAAAGTTTCAATCTCTATTTGCTCAACTCAAAACAAATAATATTTTTCATGTACATAAACTAAAGCTTTTTCAAAATTTTCACTGTTTCACATAAAAAGCTCATAGGTCAAGTCATATCTTGTGTGTTACGCAAAAAAGTTGCTTTAGACGCAAACCTCTAACACAAAAATCTAATGAAAATATCAGATAAATTATTGTGATTATTGTAATTCAAATACCTTAATTTGACCTGCATTAAGCAAAAATAGTAGGATTAAACTCGATAAAATAATGTCTATATATTGATCATTCTTTTGTAAAATCTAATCATATTTGACATTATAAATACACACCCAATGACGAGATAAACTATTTAACACGTGGTTATGTCATAGATAAGACATGCTCACCTAAAAAGAAGATCGCAAAATCTTACTTCTATGGCTACTTGTTGTTTAATGATTTTGCAGATTTCTTGAGATATTTTTTTCAAGATAAAGTAAAAAAAAATAATGAAGAGTTGAAGTTGAAAGTAATTGTCCCACTAACATTCAATCAAATGACTAAAAAACTAAACAAGTATAAGTTCTTACTGCATTATGTTTGTGCACATAAATTTATGATCAAAACCATCAGCATACAAAGACAAGCTCACAAAGCTCTTTTTATTTTTGAATAAATTGTAAGTCTCCAAAAACATAAAAAGGGACAAAAGTGATTACTTAGGAATTGAGTTCTATGATGTAGACGGAGCACTTTCACGTCAAACAAATACATTAAACAAGAAAATTATTATATCAATCCTTGAAACCTAGTAGGAAAGAGAGAAAAAGTTTTAAAAGTTTTTTGTAACTACCATAAATTCTTGATTTTTCTACGTCTATAAAATCCAGACATCAACTCAGGAGAAAAGTTTCAAACTTTTTTGGAGTCACAAAAAACTTTTAGCCTACGAATATTAAAACCTCAAATAAATTTATATAGTTAGAATTACAAGACCAAAAGTTGTCGAGTCCATTATGTGGGGAAACAAAAAAGTGATAGTGTACTATTTTGTTATTAATCATAATGATATATATCAATGTCATTAGAGATAAAATCAATAATTAAAGTTGAAATGAATACATGAAATACCAAGTATATGTGTATAACTAATTTAAAGAGATGAAAGAATATGAGAGGAGTATGAAATTAATTGGAGAAGATAAAAAAAAATTGTTCAATGGAATTATATGTTTTAAGAAGGATATTACAGTCAATCAAAAATTTTTCATTTACTTGTCTTTTATTAGTAGTATATGTAAGAATTTTAACGATTCATATATGAATTTAGAACACCTAAATTACAAGATTTAGAACATACATGTATGAGTCATGACACTCGATCTCTAGATTTCTTTCGTGAAAGGGTAAAGTCTTCCTCTCCTTCTTCAAAGC
This sequence comes from Ilex paraguariensis, assembly GCA_963454935.2. Lineage (NCBI taxonomy): Eukaryota > Viridiplantae > Streptophyta > Magnoliopsida > Aquifoliales > Aquifoliaceae > Ilex > Ilex paraguariensis. The sequence goes on along the minus strand of CAUOFW020001725.1, from coordinate 313,906 downwards.
AATATGCGGCTTTCAATGGGACAAGCCAAATTAGGGTTATGAAATGGAGAGGGGATCTAACCTGCTATTTATAATGAAATCAAATGTGTTCTTCTATTACGGGCCACAATTAGATTAAGGCCTACTCTACATTTAACTACATTAACCACATCAATTAAAAAGATGTAAATAAGCTCATCAAAATAGATCACTTAATAATATTAGGTTCATCTGATTAGACCATAAATTCAGCCCATTTTTCACGAACAAAAAATTATTTATTAATTAATGGAAGTTCAATATAGAAAAAATTCTAACATTCTCAAACTTTGACAACATTAATCGTATCCATTTAAAAAAAATTATTTGTTTAAAAATGACTCACAGGTTAATCAAACAAAATTCAATGTGAATCAAACAAAATTCAATGTGGCCACAAAACAAATACGGTCCTAAGACAACATCTCAAACACAACCTTGTCTAATAAAATTACTATTTTTGAACCATGGCGGTTTTTACATCTTTTATTGATATAGGACCAATCCCTGATTACAAAAATAATAATTCTATTGACATGGATCAAGATGTGGTAGTATAGCAAGAAAATAGTATCTTAATATGTGATCTGATAAACATGTTATTTTTATTGTCAGTCATCCAAATGATTTCTCTTTAACAACATGTTTCAATAATAAACTAGAGAAATTCATCAGCTTCAACAATAAGTTAGTATATCTCCAACTTAAAATCTCAAGATTTTCTCAAATGGTGTAATCAGAGACATATTCTATTGACAAAACAGTCATACATAAAACATACACCAAGTCTTAAGATTTTGTATAAATTAACATGTCATAAATGTGCACACATATAACATAGCAAAAATATCTTGTAAACAATAAGGATAATCATTCATATATTTATTATTCATCAAATAGATGTATCTCAATCATAATGAGTGTTAAATATAATATATGAAATTAAATCAATACTAAAGTTCTAAACACATAAATAAACTTCCACTAACCAAGTACATCAAAAGACCCCAAGTGTCCATGTTGTCAACATGTTTCTTAAAAGTTACAGGTCTTTGTTCTTTGGTTAAAAGATCGAAAAATATTGATTCTGTATCAATATATTCAATCACAATGTCACCTTTCTTCACAAGATTCTTGATAAAAAGATATTTAATTTTCATATATTTAACCCACTACAATTTTTGTTGTTCTTTGAGAAGAACACGGTTGCACTATAATCACAATAAATTGTTAGTGATTTAAAGATAGAATCAACAATCATAAGTTCTGAAATAAAATTTCTTAATCATATAGCCTATATTGTAGCTCTATAACAAGCCACAAATTCAGCTTATATAGTGAAAAATAAAATATGTGAGAGTTTGTTTAACACTCTTTCATGCTATTGTTCATCCAGCTAACAAGAAAATATATCCTGAAGTGGATTTTAAATAATCCGGACACCCAATAATATCTAAATCAAAGTAATCAATCACCTCAAGACTATCAACCTTCTGATAAACAAGCATGTAATCTTTTATCCTTTGCAAGTATCTCATAAATTTCTTAACTGTCACTCAATGTTCTAATTCTAACTTAGAAAAATACCTACCAAGAACATTAATAGCAAAGACAATGTCTTTTTTATAAAAGGGTAATAGATTTTGGCCTCAGTAAGATAACCCCAGACTCGAAAATGGTTAAGATTTAGTTTCCTATTGATCCATAATTCAAAACGCGTTTTTTGGAACAGATTTGCTGAAAAACTCTATTAAGAATGTATGAAACCGTATTAATGGCTTCTCCCCAAAGATAATCAGGTAAGTTACACCTACTTATCATGTTCATCATGTTTTTAAGGGTGCGATTACGCCTTTCACCCACACTATTCTGCTCATAAATAGACATTGTATATTGGGTAACAATCCTACATTCTTGTAAGTACTTGAAAAATGGTCCTAAATACTGCCAAGACACATCATGTTTGTCATTATACTTACCACTGTGATCAAACCTAGCAATTTTGATGACTTTTCCTAATTGTTTCTCTACCTCTGTCTTGAAAATTTTAAACTTTTCATTAACATTATATTTTTCATTAATCAAATAAATATATCCATAATGAGAGAAATTATCAACAATAAATGTAATAAAATATTTATTACCACACAAGGTACATGAGTAAGGTCCACTGATATCAGTGTGAATGATTTTTGAAAGATCCTAATTGTGAGTTGCACTTTTTTTCTTAGACTTGATCAATTTAACCCTAATGCAGTCAACACAAGTTTCAAGGTCTTTAAAATCAAGGAGAGGAAGAATATTATTCTTTATTAATCTTTCTACTTTTTCTCTAGAAATGTGACTCAAACGTTTATGCCACAGTTGTGAAGATTTTTCTTTAATGAGAGGTCTTTTAGATACAACATTCACAATATCTAAAAGATCATATTCATTATTGACAATAGATTATCTGATATAACACAATGACCAACAATTTTGAAATTTAAAGAAAATTGAATTTTACCATTACTAAAATTAAAACAATATCCAATTTTATCAAGTAAGGAAATTGAAATTAAATTCCGTCTAAATGACAATACATAAAAAGTATTTTCAAAAATAAGTTGAAAATCAATGTCTAAATTCAACGTAATAGTTCTTATGAACTCAACATAGACTTCGTTACTATTTCCTACTTAAAGTTTGGCTTTCCCTTCACTTGGCCTCCATTTACTTGTGAATCTCTGCAAAGTCATGGCAACGTGAACTGAACTTTTACTATCAATCCATCAAGAATTTAATGAGGCATTAACCAAATTGGATTCAAAGTAAATAAATGCTAGTGAGTTACTTTCTTCTTTATTCTTTTTTTTAACCAAAACTTGAATTGAGTGCACTCACTTTTCTTATAACCTCATTTCTTACAAAAATAACACTTGACATCTTTTCGAATGATAGCCTTAAAACCTCCCACATTTTGACCAGGACTTTGTCTTTTGAAATCCCGACCATTCTTTGGAGCATTATGATTAGGGTTTCTATTATTTTCTTGATACCCATCTTCAAAACTAGATTTAGGTTGGAAAACAAATAAGACAGTTTCACTATTTTCTTTTCTAAGTTTTTCTTCCTCAGAATTACACTTGGAGATAAGGTCATTAATTGTTTAGGACTCATTTTCGGTATTGTATGCAGTTTTGATTTGACTAAATTCAGGAGGCAAAGAATTAAGAGTGTGATGAATAATGAAATCATTAGAAATCATTTGAAGGTTTTGAGTTTGGTTTGAACATAGACCATTCGTAGGATATATTCCCTAATACCACTCATATTGTCATATTTCATACTTATTAATTCATTTATTAGGTCCACAGCTTCAGTCGTATTGGATACCTTGTATCCCTTTCCTACAACGGTAAAGAACTCATTGGCATTCCTGGTTTCAAGCAAACCACTTATAAGGTGTTCAAAGATAGACCTTTTATGACAATCATACTCAACCGATTAGATTTCTCCCACTTTGCATAAAATTTTTTTTCTTCAAGGGAGTTTTCACTAGTTGGTTTAGCAGGTTCATTTTCTTTCAAGACAAAGTCTATATCAACAATTCCAAGGACAAACTCAATATCTTGCTTCCATCTCTTATAATTAGAACCAGTCAAGACTTTAATGTTGGCATTATTATTATTCACAGCAAAAGAGATTGTATAAAGCAACGAAAATATAAACAGATAGCAAAATTGAGTAATAAATAAATAAAATATGTTTTGAATATAATAAATTATATTTTATTAAGAGATTCCAAATACATCACTACAACTCCTTTTTGTGCAGAGAATGCAATATGTTATAAATCTCTTCTTTTATGAAACTAACCAATGAGGATGCTCAAGTTTCGAAAAATTTATCCCCTTTGGATAGATAAACCTTCTAGACTATTGCACTTTTACCACAATTTTTCATGACATCTATAAATTATAATACTCAATAACCCCCTTTGGGCAGGTAATTGTATATTATAATTTAAACAGCATCCCGTAACAAAAACATGAGAAAAAATCTACAAATTTCAATGAATGTATCACTTTGGTGGCAACCATTTATCTTAACTCATAGAATTTTACAAATTGGGATATTACAACAAATTGTTCATAATTAAATATTATGTGATCAATCAATATGAGGTACTAACCAATATGTATATCTTTAGATCACCCATCATCAATCGTGGCATTCAGGTCTCAATTCTATTTTTACTATTAAAATTAAGTAATTTAAATTCACATATACTAACATTTGATAAATAATATGTAGATCATAAAAAAATTTCATCGTATAAATCACTAGAAATTAAAATTAGAATTTTACTAACACCCTCTATAAATTATAACAATTCAATCAAAGTAACATCTACATAAGAAAATAATTTATATAGATAAAATATGTCTATTCATCAACATGATCCATAAATAATTAATAATTATTTAATAAGTTAGATCGAATATAACATAATCAATAAAATAGTCCCACTCTCCTTATAATATTAAACAAAATAAAGTTCTTCCAATTTATAGAGAAGAAATATATATATTTTTTTAAAAAAAAAAGGAGCATGACTTTCAACTTTGAAATTAACTTTGTAATAAAAGGTATGGGAGAGTCTACGTACCGCTGATCAACATTCGGTACAGTACCGAAAATATGTGGGGCCCATACCATATGAAAACACAAAAGGAAAAACATAAAAGCATAAATGACAACCGGTTAAAAAGATAACTTGAAATTGCAAGTAAATTCTGATCGATTATAATTTACAATGATCGATCGAACTTTACTTTTGAGTTACAATAAGAAGGGTAACAGTAGATAGAAGCTGAAGGTGGGGGTGGTGGATAACTGTAATTAGGACAAAGATCAATCATTATAATTATAATGTTTATGTACGATCAGATTAAAAATTGTAAATTTTATGATTTAATTTTAATTTTATGAATTTAAATTAATGTTAATTTTTTTGAATTTTAAATTAATGTTAAATTTACTAATTTTATGATTTAATTTTAATTTTATGCATTTTAAATTAATGTTAATTTAATGAATTTTAAATTAAATTAATGTTAATTTATATTAATTTATTATTCATTATTAGGATCGATCTTTACTGTATATGATCGATCCCAATTCCCCATTCCCCCTGTAGGAAAGACGCTTCCCCCAGTGAAGTTGTAACACAAGTTGAAGAAAAAAAGAAAAAAAATTAGATCGATCATGTGCATGTACGATTGATCTTATTTATCCTTTCTTGTAACCTCACCACTCAAGGTTACCTCTTTCCAATTGAGAGGAGTAAGTTTACCTTTATGCATTGTAAGGGTTCCTTTTTAGTCGATAAACTTGCCTTTATTTTAATGCACATGGGTAACTTTACCTCTATAGGTGTTAATCTTATTTTTACGATTGGTAATCCTATCTCAAACAGTACTAACCTAACATCAACTTGTTGTAACCTTATTACAAAATATTTTAACTTCACCCCTAAATATTATAACATTGTCTCTCTATGTAGTAACCTGACAACAATTTGTAATAACCTCAGTCATAATGATTATATCTTTGCCACATATAGGAGTAAGTTTACCTTTATGCATCGTCAGTATTCTTTTTTACTCCATAAACTTACCTTTCTTTTAATTGGTAACTTTAACTCAACAGGTGGTAATCTGATTATTAAAATTGTAATCCTACCAATAAACATAGTAACCTTACCTCTCAATGTTATAACCTCACCCCTAAATGTTACCTCTTTGCCATTGACAGTCATAATTTCATCTTTATGCATTATAACTCTCCCTCAATAGTAGATACAATTTTCAATGGGTAACTTAGCCTAATTATGTGATAACCTTATTTTTAATATTGTCATCTTCCCTATAGAAATTGTAACCTTACATCAACATGCAGTAACCTTTAATCAAAATGTTATAACCTCACCCATAATGATTACCTCTTTGCCACTGTTTGGAGTAATTCCACCATTATTTGTAATAATTTTTCCTCTATTATAGATAACCTTACCAATTAATGGATAACTTACCTCACTTCACCTGTAAACTCATACATTTGCCTATTACATCAATAAACCTACTAATAAAAATTGTAATCTTGCCTACAAAATTGTAACCTTACTTTTAATGTCCATAACGTTAAATATTAATATCGATCTTACATAATTTTGATCGAACATACACCAAAGATCAATCGTATTATTAATTTTTTTTTTTTTTTTGCGATTTCACTCAATTAGGGTCGATCATAGATATATGAGATCAATCTTAAGGCATTTGATGGTCCAAACATTGGGACCAAACAAAATTCATAAAATTAACATTAATTTAAAATTCATAAAATTAACATTAATTTAAAATGCATAAAATTAAAATTAAATCATACCTTTAGTAAAATTAACATTAATTTAAAATTAAAAAAAATTAAAAGTAATTTAAAATTCATAAAATTAAAATTAATTTAAAATTCATAAAATTAACATTACTTTAAAATTCATAAAATTAACATTAATTTAAATTCATAAAATTAAAATTCATTTAAAATTCATAAAATCAACATTAATTTAAATTCATAAAATTAAAATTCTTTAAAATTCATAAAATTAACATTAATTTAAAATCCATAAATGGTCAAATAAAATAGAATCGATCACAACTTACAGGTGTGGTGAATTTATGAATTTTAAATTAATGTTAATTTTGTGAATTTTATGAATTTAAATTAATATTAATTTTATGAATTTAAAGTAATGTTTATTTTATGAATTTTAAATTAATGTTAATATGATGAATTTTACATTAATGTTAATTTTATGATTTTATTTTAATTTTATGAATTTTAAATTAATTTTAATTTTATGAATTTTAAAGTAATGTTTATTTTATGAATTTTAAATTAATGTTAATTTTATGAATTTTAAATTAATTTTAATTTTATGAATATTAAATTAATGTTAATTTTATGAATTTTATGGTTTAATTTAATTTTTATGAATTTAAATTAATGTTAATTTTATGAATTTTAAATTAATGTTAATTTTATGAATTTTAAATTAATTTTAAATTTATTAATTTTAAATTAATTTTATGAATTTTAATTTGATGTTAATTTTTGTGAATTTTAAATTAATTTCAATTTTATGAATTTTAAATTAATGTTAATTTTATGAATTTTAAATTAATGTTAATTTTATGAATTTCAAATTAATTTTAATTTTATGAATTTTGTTTGGTCCCAATTTTTGGACCATCAAATTCATTAAGATCGATCTCATATATTAATGATCGACCCTAATTGAGTGGAATCGCAAAAACAAAATAATAATAATAATAATTTGGCATTGGGATTAATCTTAATTAATGTATGATCGATCTTATTTATCCTTCCTTGTCTCCTTACCCCTAAATATTACCTCTTTTCAACTGAGAGGAGTAATTTTACCTTTATGCATTGTAAGTGTTTTTTTTAGTCGATAAACTTACCTTTATTTTAATGGGTAACTTTACCTCTATAGGTGTTGAAGGGGTTAAACTCATAATTACACGTGACATAACATTAAATATGCTCGCATGATGTTAACAAGATAAGACACGTGATGAAAAATCCTCCATTAGAGCATTCTAACCAAGCCGAGTTAATTAGAGGATCAACAATAGTAGAAAAAGATCGGTTCTCTTTATAACCGAACTCATCAGTCTGTTCGGCTAAGCAATGAAAGAGCTCGGCTTGTACCAAGCCGAGTCCGTTAAAGTGTTCAGCAAGGCAATTGAAGAGATCGATTGTGCCAAACCAAGTCCCTTAATCTGTTCGGCAAATATCAAGTGTGTTCGACATTTGATATGTCTAAGCTATTTTAAATAAACAGAAGGATAAAGATTCACCTATAATTTAGGCAATCAGATAAACGAATTAAAGAAAATAATGGAGAAATATCAGCAACTTTCCAAACTAAATCACTAAATTGAAGGAAGAAGTACCACCTTGAATAAAAAATCACGAAAAACCTAAAATGGATGACCATCTATAAAAAACGGAGAAATTCAAGGTGAAAGGTACACTGAACTCTCATTGTCTTAGTATAATTCTGTCTGTTTCATTACTGACTTAAGTATCAGAGTGCCTTCGATCGAAGCGCTTCGATCTTGGGCAGTTTATTCGTTTTACAGGAAAAAGTTAAAGATATTGTTCAGACTTCTTTCCCAGAAATCGTATCACGAATTCACGCGTAGAGGTATAACCAAATTTTTGCCTCTACATTTTGGTGTCGTCTGTGGGAAAATCTTCATCTTTCAGAACAAAAAGCTACGATGTCAAGACTCAGAAGCACAATTGGATCACCTGTAGGCAGTTAGGCCCTAGGAAACACTGATCATGCGTCTCTTCCTTCTGATAACGATGCAAGGTTGCATGCAGTCAAAAACCCCTCCATAATCCATGAAGGTGACAAGATATTCTTTACGAGTTTCAAGCCCTCGAAAAACTAGAACCAACAAAGCGAGGATCATGGTAAATCCTTCCGTGCCGAGGGGGAGAACCACTCCTTGGCAAAGTTGGTTCAGTCCCTGCAGAATCGACTGGATGCCCATGACAATCTGTTCAAGAAATCCTATGCTAGGGAGAAAGATCTGATCAAAGAAAACAAAGAGCTAAAAGCCAAGTTGAAAGAGGTGACTAGGAGGGAAAAGCGGTGAGAGAGGATCGACATGAAAGCCCGGGAAGGAAGCCTAGCAAAATGAAAATTGTCGATGAGAAAGATTACCGACAGAAGAAGCCTCGGATCCAAGACGAGGACACGTGGAAGTAGTATATCAACAAAGAGCTTAACATTCGCTTGAAGAGGTCAAAACAGAGGTCGGCAAGGGACCTAGCCAGAAGAACAACAGGGGAGTACAGAGACGGTTTGGAGTTATCCCTATTCACTGCCTGGGTCGAAAAGGCACGAATCCTGAGCAAGTTTGTCGTCTCGAACTTCAAGTTATATAACGGAAAGACTGACCTAGCCTCACATATCAGGCACTTTTGACAACTGATGACCATCCACCGAAGAAACAAGCCACTACTTTGCACTATCTTCCCTAGCAGTCTTGGGAAATCTGCCATGAAGTGGTTCGACAGCTTACCGAAAGGAACAATTAATGGGTGGTCTCAATTAGCCGAGCAGTTCACAGCTCGATTCATCACGAGCAATAAACAGTCAAAGGATGTTGGGGCTCTACTGTCGCTGAAAAAAAAGAGTAACGAAAGCTTGCGAGAGTATGCACATCGCTCTTCAGAAACTATGAATGAAGTCGAATGGAACAATCCAGAGATTATAGTTGCATCCTTCAAGATCGGTTTGCCGAAAGAAAACCCTTTATACCAATTGCTCATGAGGAGACCTACTATTGACCTGGAAGAATTGATAGCAAAGATTGAAAGTATGCCAAGGTTGATGACGACTTATCCAGAGAAGTGGTTAAGGAACATCTGAGCAGGAGACAGTTAGGTAAAGACAAGCTAACCGAGCCAAACAGAGAGGGATGAAGGAAGTTTGAGAAGGAGGGATATCCCTAGATGTCCCCTTTTTTTGGGGGTAAATACATTGTTCAAGGAACCAATATACAAGGTTCTAAGTCAGATCAAAGGCAAGTCGTTCTTCAAGTGGCCGAACAAGCTAATAGGTGATCCATCTAAATGGAATCCAAACTTTAGGTGCACGCATCATAGGGATATAGGCCATATGACAGAGAATTTTTGATCTCTCAAGCAGCACCTGGAGGAGTTAGTCTAGGCTATACATCTCGCAGAGTTCATTGAAAGTGAGCAAAAAATCAAAGAGGGGAGAATCGAGCCAAAAGGGGTAATTGATGTGATCCATGTCGCCACCAATCCTCATATGTCCACAAACAACTATGCTCGGGCTTATATTCAGAAAGTAGCCAAAGAGAGAAAAGTGTACGAGTTAAGAATGACCCCGGAGGTCGCCAACAAAAGAATCAAGATATAGGATACAACCAAAGCAATCTGTTTCACCGAGCAGGATTTGGTCAGTGTTCACCAACCGCATAATGATGCATTGGTCGTCACACTTCGGATTGTGAATTTTGATATGAGAAGGGTCCTGATTGATCCGGGGAGTTCGTCAGAAATCATGTATATGGATCTGTTCGAAAAGCTCGGCCTCAAGAATGAGGACCTCAAGCCTTCAAATACTCCATTTACTGGCTTTAGTGGAAAAACAGTTCTTCCTAAGGGGAATATCATGTTGCCTGTAAAGACAGGATCAGTTTGCGTCATGACCAAGTTCCTGGTAGTGGACATAGTCTCGGCATACAACGCAATTATGGGACGTACTTGGCTACACGAGATGAAGGCGGTACCATCAACGTACCATCAAATGTTGAGGTTCCCATAGTTTGATGGAGTGGTAAATATCCGAGGAGATCAGGTCAGTTCCAGAACTTGCTTATTGGCCTCTATCAAATCTAAAGACAAGGCAGAGTACCCAGGAAACTACCCTGTGGCAAAACAGATAAAATAGCAATTAACATCATATAGTTCGGTTGACCCTGCCGACCAAGCTGTCAAAAATAGCCCTAAAGTACCTTTAGAAGAAGAAAGGGTGGCTACAAACCGAACAGTTGAAAACTTGACTAGAGTACCTCTAGACAAAGATGATGATCAGGAAAAGTATTTTTTGTCAGGAAAAGCTCTTAGTTCTGAACAAATGACAGAGCTCGTTATACTGCTAAAAGAATACGCCGATGTGTTTGCATGGAGTACCACCGATATGCTCGGCGTACTGCCAGAAGTGGCATGTCATCACTTAAACATAGACCTGAGCTTCAAGCCAGTAAAACAAAAGCTCAGAAGGTCGGTGACAAAGCATCAGGAAGCAGTAAAAGAAGAAGTGGCTCGCTTGCTGGAGTCTCAAACAATTAGGGAGGTGAAATATCCGACTTGGTTGTCAAACACTATTGTGGTAAGGAAGAAAAATGGGAAGTGGAGAGTCTGTGTTGACTTCACCGACCTGAATAAAACATGTCCAAAAGATAGTTTTCCCCTGCCGAAGATAGATCAGTTGGTAGACACAACTATCAAGCACAAGCAGATGAGTTTCTTGGATGCCTACAGGGGATATCATCAGATCCTCCTTACCGAGACAGATCAAGAAAAGACTGTCTTTGTAAAGCCAGAAGGAACAGACTGTTACAGAGTAATGTCCTTCGGGTTGAAGAACGCTGGAGCAACATATCAGAGGTTAGTAACCAAAATTTTTTCACATATGATAGGTAATACTGTAGAAGTTTACATCAATGATATGGTAGTTAAAAGTCGGAAGGCCACAAGTCATTGTGCAAACCAGAAGGAAACTTTCAATATTCTGCGAAAATATAACATGAAGTTAAATGTGTCTAAATGTGCTTTTGGGGTTGGCTCAGGAAAATTCCTGAGATTTTTGGTTACTCACTAAGGGATATAGGTGAACCCCGACCAGGTGAAGGCTATTGCCGAATTACAATCACCTCGGACTGTAAAGGATGAACAGAGGCTGACAGGAATGACAACAGCACTCAGGAGGTTCATATCTCAAGCATCTGATAAGTGCAGACCCTTCTTCCAGTTGATCAAAGGAAAGCGTGGAGCACTTTGGTGTCAAGAATGTGAGGAGGGCATTTGCAAAACTTAAGGCATACTTGGCGTCGCCACTGATTCTATCCACCCCTCCCCTGAAGAAGAGCTTTATCTCTACCTGGCTGTATTAGAGCATGTTCTTAGTGGGGCACTGATGAGGAATTAGGTGGGAAAGTTAAGACTCTCTTACTATGTGAGCAAGATGCTCTTAGATGCGGAGTCAAGATACACTTCGTTGGAGAAACTCGCCCTAGCACTCATTAGCTCAACTAGGAAGCTCAGGCATTACTTTCAAACTCATCCAGTTATAGTGCTTACCGACTAGCCCTTGAAGTCGCTCTTTTGAAAAGCGGACCTGTCCGGACGCATTGCTAAATGGGCAGTGGAGCTCAAAGAATTTGACGTTCGGTTTGAACCAAGAAAGGCGATAAAAGGCCAAGTTGTGGTAGACTTTGTAGCAGAATTTTAGCCTAAGGATAGCTCAAAGAAGAAAATAGAAACTAATTGCAACCAAGAACTAGGATGATGTGGCAGCTAGATACTTTCTGTTGATGGTTCTTCGAATCATAAAAGTGCTGGTATAGGAATCATTCTTGTGAGTCCGGATGGGTGTACCTTAGAGAAAGCTATCAGGCTCGGCTTCGAGGCTTCAAACAATGTGGCAGAGTACGAAGCCTTGATTGCTGGAGTAAGGATGACAGTAGAAACTTAGAGTATTAAAGTTTCAGATATTTTCTGATTCGCAACTAATGGTGAATCAGATAATAGGGGAGTATGCGGCAAAGGAAGAAAGAATGATAGCATATCAGGGCGTGGCCAAGAAGGAATTGAGCAAGATACCAGAATATTCAATACAACAGATCGAGAAAGAAAAGAATTCACATGTTGATGCTTTAGCTTCACTGGCCTTGGCAATCGAGCAAGATGCAACAAGATTGCTAACTATTGAGTTTCTACCTGAGCCCAGTAATCTGCCAACCCGGACTAAGGAAGTCTTATGCAATGAATTCAAGCCAAGCTGGATGGATCTGATAATTGGATTCTTAAAAAATGGTGACTTGCCCGAGTACAGCAAGGAAACTTACAAGCTGCGCCTGAAAGCTGCCAAGTTCTGACTGTCCCCAAAGGACGAATTATATCGGCGCTCATTTAGAGGTCCATATCTGAAATGTGTGCACCTAACAATAGTTGTCGACTTTTTATCCGAAATACACGAAGGATGTTGTGGAGCTCATACAAGGGGAAGGTCTGTTGCTCATCGAGCCATTTCTCAAAGTTTTTGGTGGCCATTTATGCAGAAGGACGCTCAGCAGTTTGTTAGGCAATGTGAGAAGTGTTAGAAATTTTCACCAATCTCGAGGAAGCCATCCAACAAACTACTTCCTTTTGGCGAGCCCATGGTCATTCGCACAGTGGAGATTAGACATTGTGGGACCTTTACCTTGGGCCTCGGGCAACAAGAAATACCTTCTAGTGGCCACTGATTATTTCACAAAATGGGTTGAAGCCGAGGTGTTGGCTAACATCAGAGACACTGACACAAGAAAGTTTGTCTAGAGAAACATCATTACCAGGTTCGGCATCCCACACACTTGTTTCTAACAATGGCACGCAGTTCGATAGTGATCCCTTCAAACTTTTTGTCAGCAATATGAAATTTGGAACCACTATTCCACCTCGACTTACCCTTAAAGCAATGGACAAGCTGAGATCACTAATAAAATAATCTTGGGTGGAATCAAAAAAAGGCTTGAGAATGCTAAAGGGAGATGGGTAGAAGAGTTGCAGAATGTATTGTGGACGTACCGAACCACACCTCGGCGGTCGACTGGAGAGACTCCTTTCGCCTTAGCTTATGGAATGGAAGCTGTTATTCCTTTCGAGATCGGCCTACCGACCTTGAAGACTGAGCTGGTCCAAATCAGCAACAACGATGCCGTCATTGCACGCGATCTTGATCTAGCTAAAGAAAAGAGAGAGTAGGTCGCCATAAGAATGACTTCATACCGAATCAAATTTCCCTAGCTTAGAAAAAAAATGTAAGCCCCCGGTCTTTCACACCTGGAGACCTAGTTCTTAGGTGTGCACTGGGGTCAGCTAAAAATCCAGTCCATGAAAAGCTCGGGGCAAACTGGGAGGGCCCATACAGAATAGTCAAAATTAGGGGTAGCGGGTATTACGAACTCGAAACCTTGGATCATAAAGCGGTACCGCACCCCTGGAACACTGTGAACCTTAGAAAGTTCTATTTCTAAGAAGTACCTTTTTAAATAGAATTTCGAAGTGCCATCGAAAATTTAAGGATGCCCCTTAATTGATGATATATTAGCAACAAATGTATTAAGTCAAAAGTTATCAATAAAAATTCGAGGATTCTTTTTTCAACACTTGATTTGCACTATATACGTCCTACTGCTAAGGCAGGGAGGCCAAAAAACCTGATAGAAGTCGAAAACTTAAATCAGGCGCAGCCACCAGATCAAATCCATGCCCTCAGCTAGACATGATGATGTAAAGCTGACTAGGGATGAGTTTGAGTCTAATCAGATTGACGGGTCGGTGCGGAGTAGAAACACTCTTAGATCTCAAGGGGACTTGTAAGTAACTCTATTGAGGAACCCTGCTCTTTGAAAAGGGCCGAGCAAGGGCCAATACTGCGAAGAGGCTCAAAACTTTTCCTAAGGTTCCTGTTGAGGAACTGAGCTATTTGAAAAGGACCGAGCAAGGACCAAAGACTTCAAAGAGGCTCGAAACTTTCTAAGTATAAAAAAGGTTCCTATTGGGGAACCGAGCTATTTGAAAAGGGTCAAGACTTCAAAGAGGCTCAAAACTTTTTCTAAGTATAAAAAGGTTCCTGTTGAGAAATCGAGCTTTTTGAAAAAGGGTTGAGTAGAGGCCAAGAATTCAAAGAGACTAGAGATTTTTCCAAGTATAAAAAAAGGGGGGGGGCTCTTATTGAGGAACAAACTTTTCAAAGAAAGGCCGAACAGAGGCCATAATTTAAGAGCCGAAAAGCAAAGAAGATTTAAATTTTCTCAAAACATTATCACGAATTACAGAAATTAAAAGGCCAAAGAGTGTTTTGCATTCATACTTCAAAAATTTTCTACAAAGTCATAATCATTTGACAAGTACATCAGAAGTTGCAGATACATTGGAAATTCAAAGCATTTAGAAAAGTATGTTAGGTGTATGAAGGAACAGGAGTATGAGAGGAGCTCGGAGTCGTATGCATTGAAAAGAGTTTAGAAATATGATCGACCTCGGTAGCAGTCAAAGCAGCCTGCCAGCCTCTGTTGAAGAATGCCCCTTGAAGCTGAGGGATCTGTAGAGCGAAGTCTTCCTCAGCTTTCTTCATACCTTCGTTGTATGCGGCATCCTCTTTCTCAGTCGCCTCAGACTTAAATTGATCAAATTCTTCAAGAAGCGTAAGTAATCAAGTTGAGACTGAGTGAGCTCCATGTTAATTTCATTGTCGGACTCCTTTAGCTTCCTCACCTCTTCTTGGAGCTTCTGGTTCTCTTCAGCTAGGCTTTGGCTTTGAGCCTGCAGAACCACCACATCCTTGCAAAGTTTTTCATATTCTTCATCAACACTCTCTTTTTTCACCAAGGCTGAAGCTCGGGCATGGATAACGTCCTTCATTACTTTATCCTTGTGAGCAATCCGTGCTCCAACCTCATGAACCTTTTGCAGACCCTTAAAGAAGAAGGAAAAGACTTAGAAAAATCTTTCTAAAGCCAAAAAAGTTGAAATAAGTGTTAGATACAAGACTTACCAAAACCATATGTTGAATGGTTTGGTGAGACACCTCATCGTCAGTAAGGGTCTCTTTCATGGCCAAGTCCCAAGGCAAAATCAACCCCCAAGCAATTCCTACTGCGACATTGAAATCCTCAAGTGCAGAATCCTTTGCAGTAATTTCTCTTCTTTTTGCCTTAAGGATTGGTCTGAAAGGAGGAGTCACAGGTTTGGGGGAGAGATTAGCTTCGGCCTCGACTATCTTTCTCTTCTTTTTGGGAGCTAGATCTTTGGTAAGTTTGAAAAGTGAATCATCTTGTGGAGAAGGGGAACAAACTGCATCAGAAGGGCCTAACTCAACTGGAATTAAAGTTTCAATGGTCTGAATTGCATCTGCTAGTCCAATGGTCAGCGGATTAGTGTTATCAGGTAGGGAAGTTTCGATTGGAGCGTCACAGATAAGTTCCTCAAGAATGGAGGTCGGGGCCTCAGGAATGTTTGGAGTTGGTTCGGTAGAAGGAGTTGGTTCGACATTTGATAAAAAATCAAGAAAATTCTTTACCGTCCTGCGTCTAGATGCTACAAGAGACGATTTCTTCTTGGCTCGAGGGGTCTGAGCCCGAGTAGACTGGATCTCCTCCCGATCTGTAGCCAAAATGGCATTAGGTCGGTTTGACAAAACAATGAAAGAAGTGTAAGTTGGAATGTACCCAAGCAGCGTGTGGGCGGCTCGGCAGAACAACGACTCGTTGTAATTCCAAACTTTCTGAAGTTGGTCCATCTTTATAGAGGACTCAACAATTCTTCCCTACACAGTTTCACCTGTGCAGAAGAAAACTTAATCAGTGGAATGAAAAATCAAAGTTAAAACATAAGGCAAATGATATCAAATACTTGGCATGCCATTTTCGTAGGGACATCGATAGCATGGAATGACACTAGGAGCGTATTCCCAGTTGCCAGAGACAAACACCACATCATTCTTATGCCCCTTATTTGAATCTAGAAGGTGGGTTACCAAATACCTATCCTTCTTCCTCACCGATAGATAGTAACTATCTTCGGCGGCTTTGATGATGTAGCAGTATAAAATCTCCCACAATCCAAAACTCAAACCCATAATCTTGTTCAAAGAAGACATCCCCATAACGATTCGAAAAAAGTTGAGATAGCATTGGAGAGGGCAAAGTTTTGCAGCAAATAGAACCCAAAGAAGAAAAACTCATCCTCAGTTATGGAACGAGTCAGAATGGGGATTGATTCTCTTGTGCCAATCAATGACTCATCTTTTTCAGCGACTCTAACCTCGACGTCATCTGGAATGTTGTAGTTGACTTTGTAGGTAGAGACTTCTTATGGAGTAAGAGGTGCCATGAAGAAGATGAAGTACAGAGGAAGAAGAACACAGAAAGAAGAGGATAAGAATCTGAGAGTCTGGTAGCAGAAAAGCAAAAATATGAAGGAAAACTGTTATAAAAAAGGAGGAATTTTAAAGGGCAACATTTAAATGCTCTGAATGTACCGCTAAAACGAAAAGACATGTTACAAAGTAGAAGTAATGATGAATCGATAAGAAAATGGCTGACAGGCAAAAAACGTGTGTCAGATATTTTTTGGGCACAAATAAAGGGGTTAAACCTCATGATTACACGTGACATAACATTAAATGTGCTCACATGATGTTGACAAGACAAGACACGTGATAAAGAATCCTCTATTAGAGCTTTCTAACCAAGCCGAGCTAATTAGAGGATCGGCAATAGCAGAAAAGATCGATTCTCTTTATGACCGAACTCATCAGTCTGTTCGGCAAAACAATGAAAGAGCTCGGCTTGTACCAAGCCGAGTCTGTTAAAGTGTTCAGCAAGGCAATTGAAAAGATCGGTTTGTGTCAAACCAAGTCCCTTAATCTGTTCGGCAAATATCAAGTGTGCTCGGCATTTGATATGTCCGAGTTGTTTTAAATAAACAGAAGGATAAAGATTCGCCTATAACCTAGGCAATCAGATAAACGAATCAGAGAAAATAATGAAAAAATATCAGCAACTTCCCAAACCAAATCACTGAATTGAAGGAATGAGTACCACCTTGAATCAAAAATCACGAAAACCCTAAAGGGGATGACCATCTATAAAAAATGGAGAAATCCAAGGTGAAAGGTACACTGAACTCTTCTTGTCTTAGTGAAATTCTTTCTGTTTCATTTAAGCATCGGAGTGCCTTCGATCGAAGCACTTCGATCTTGGGCAGTTTGTTCGTTTTGCAGGAAAGAGTTGAGGAGATTGTTCAGACTTCTTTCCTAGAAATTGAATCACAAATTCACGCGTAGAGGTATAACCAATTTTTTGCTTCTACAGGTGTTAACCTTATTTTTACGAGTGGTAATCCTACCTCAATCGATACTAACCTTACATCAACATGTAGTACCCTTATATCAACTTGTTATAACCTTACTACAAAATGTTTTAACCTCACCCCCTAAATATTACAATATTACCTTCATGTAGTAACCTGACAACAAGTTGTTATAACCTCACCTATAATGATTATATCTTTCCCACATACAGGAGTAATTTTACCTTTATCCATTGTAAGTGTTCATTTTTAGTCGATAAACTTACTTTTCTTTCAATTGGTAACTTTACCTCAATAGGTGTAAAACCCGAAAAAAAAAATTATTATTATTATTATTAAAAATCTTAATTAAAGGGGTCAAATAATAATTAATTGTAAATATAAGGGTCAAAAACATAAAGTTTTAAACTATAAATTTATTATATATATATATATATATATATATATATATATATATATATATAGTGTGGAAGACTTTAGCCTTCCACTTTTTCTTCCTCCAGCCGGCTGCCGAGTGAGTGAGAGAGAGAAAATAATTTTTTTTCCTTTCTTCTTCTTCAGATCTATGAAAATTAGACCGTTTAATCGCTTCGGGACAAGAATTAAAGTTGCTCTACTCAGCGAAAGTTACACAACCACACCAAATATCGTATTTTTCTGCGAAAAAATATCAAAGACGATAATTTAGGCCTAAAGTTTGGGAAGTTAAATTGGGCTTTCTCGGAGTTCTAGTACGTGGGCTCACGCTACGAGAGGTAGGGTTTCTCTTATTTAGATTTAATTTCAACCTAAAATATGGTATATAAAATGGATAGGCTATGGGTGTATATCACATGTTAGGTCTTGACTAGTGTAACTAGTGAATCGAATATAGGATTTATAATTAACTTTGTGATTATAAAAAAATTATATTATAATTAACTTGGTGTAAATTAATGTTAGTGGTTTAAAGCATGTTAATTGTACATTAGCATTATTTTATGTTTTAAATGGCATATCAAGTTTAATAAAATTATTAGCTTGTTATGTGATTATGGAATCATATGTATATTAAATGATTATTTAGCATATAATTATTGCGATGGACTTGTGCCTATGTTTATAGAATTGATAAACATGTTGTCATGTTAGAAAATGTCATAATATTGCATTCTTTATGTAATTGACATCATAAATGGTACCAAAAGTAATTACACATTGAAATGTCATTATGCATGTGTTACATTACATTCATGAGCATTGATATAGGTGGGAGTGTGTGCATAGGATGAAATCAATTACCACATAAATGGTTGATTGTGGACTCAAAAAAGTCACACCAAGATTCGGCTAAGTCACACAAAAAATTAAATGGAAAAATGTGTTGGGAATAACAAGAAGGATTAGATTCTCCCTCGGGTACAAGACTCGCTTACTTGGTTTATACACTTTTCGACGGTAAAATTTCAGAAAAGTGTAACGGCTAAAAGGAGCCGCAGGTGGGATGTCCTGAGAATTCGTTGATGGTTGGTGTCCCATTGGTGTAATACCATAAATTATCTCACTACAAAGACACAAGAAAATAAATTAATTAGTTATTGAGTGTACATAACACAAATGACGGGGCTTGGAATGCCCGGATACATACGTAAAACATTACATGTGTTGTAGGAGCTCAGGATGGGGCTTGGTGTTGGTATTGTTTTCGTGAGTCTCATCTCATGACATGACATGATTTATAACATTTATTCATAATTGATATATTTGAATAATTGCATGAAATGATTGTTGTATGTGACATTTCATATGTATTTAGGTTGAGAGGTATTTTCTATAGGAGTTACCCTATTGAGCGTTGGCTCACCCTTTATGAGAATATTTTTCAGGTATTGCACAGACGTCCACCAAAGGCAAGGCCATGGGCTTGCTTTGACAACAGAGCCAGTTTGTGGCTCTTCTTTTGACATCATAGTCCTTTGTTTATAATTACTTTTGACCTTGTGTAATTTTTATAACAAAAAAATTTGTTTATATTTAAAAGGCATGTATAAGGGACTCTTTTGAGACATTTATTCTTTTATGAATAAATATACGTAATGATGATGATTATGGTAGTATTCGATACTATTCAATTATGAATTGATGGATAGATCCATTGTGGTCAATATTGTACATGTTACATTTTGGGTAGAGTTCCTCATACAAAAGAGACTCTGCCCAAATTTTGTTAAGTTATGGATCTCGATAAATGAGACATAACGACGTGGTATCGAATTACATGGTATCCATGGGTATTCCGCAGATTGATAGGTGATCAATTGGGTAGTTACAGACACAAGGATTTTGGGTGTCACAATAGGTGGTAATCTTATTATTAAAATTGTAATCATACCTATAAACGTGGTAACCTTACCTCTCCATATTATAACCTCAACCCTAAAGGTTATCTTTTTGTCATTTCAGCCATAATTTAACCTTTATGCATTGTAACTCTCCCTCAATAGTGGATACAATTACCTTTCAATGGGTAACTTAGCCTAACTAGGTGATAACTTTATTTTTAATATTGTCATCTTCCCTATAGAAATTGTAACCTTACATCAACATGTAATCTTTCATCAAAATGTTATAACCTCACCCATGACAATTACCTCTTTGCCACTGATTGGAATAATTCCACCATTATTTGTAATAACCTTCCCTCTATTATACATAACTTTACCAATTAATGGATAACTTATCTCACATCAGCTGTAAACCTACTAGTAAAAGTTTTAATCTTGCCTACAAAATTGTAACCTTACTTTTAATATCCATAAAATTAAATCTTGAGATCGATCTTACATAATTTCAATAGAACACAAACCTAAGATCGATTGTAAATAATTAAGATCGATCATAATTTCATAATTTTGATCTCAAGATTGCACTATATATCCTTTTAAGATCGATCTTTATTGTGTATGATCGATCCCAATTCCCAATTCCCCCCATAGGAAAGACGCTCCCCCAATAAGGTTGTAACATAAGTACAAAGAACAAAAGTAAATTAGATCGATCATGTGCATGTACGATTGATCTTATTTTTTCTTACATAATTTCAATAAAACATAGACCTAAGATCGATCGTAAATAATTAAGATCGATCATAATTTCATTTTTTTTTATCTCAAGATTGCACTGTATATCTTTATAGGATCAATCTTTATTGTGTATGATCGATCCCAATTTCTCATTCCCCCAATAAGAAAGATGTTCCCCCCAATAAGGCTGTAACATAAGTACAAAGAAAAAAAAATTAGATCAATCATGTACATGTGCGATCAATCTTAATTTTTCTTTTATTCACCGGCTGAATAAGTTATAGGTATACAACACATGCTTATAAGAAAAAAAAAAGAAATTTAAATCATCAGATCAATGGTTCTGCACTAATAAGGAGAACATCAACATCTCTCACGAAGTTTTCGGTACCGTATCGCATTTTGACCGTTAGGTACCGAAGCCTCTCCCGGTCTGAGACATATATTGTCTGCCGCCAACAAGTCAAACAAGGATTTACAAAAACCCAAGAACCAATTTTGATGTTTCCAGCAAGCAAGCCACAAACTTTCATAGTTCTCGCTACCTCAGATTTTGAACTGATTGATTGAATACTTTGCATGACCATAAAGATAACGTAATAATAAAAAATAAAAAAAATTCTACGGTCTGCCGCCTATGTTTATGAATGTCTAGGGGCTCAGTCGATGATTAACTATGTGTAACGACGGCTGTTTGATTAAATTTAATATGATGAATAAAAAAAAATTTTGATTCTAAATTCATATACGATAACTTTGATATTACATGTAAAAATTTTAATGATTCGTATATGAAATTTAAAACACATAAATTATAAGGTTTAGAATATACTTGTATGAGTCATGATACCCGATTTCTAGATTTCTTTCGTGAAGGGGGATAATCTTTCTCTCATTCTTCAAAGCAATATGCGACTTTCAATGTGACAAGCCAAATTAGGGTTATGAAGTAGAAATGATACATAGTCTGCTATTTATAATGAAATATATTAGGGTCTCACATTACGACTCACAATTATATTAAGACCTATACTTAAGCGTCTCAACCACATCAATTATAAAGATGTAAATAAACCCATCAAAATCGATCATTTAATAATATTGGGCTCATCTCATTAGATTATAAATTCTGTCCATTTTTCACAAATAAAAAATTAACTATCAATTAATAGAAGTTTAATACAGAAAAAATTCTGATAATATTCTAAACCCGACTCTCGTTTTTTAAACTTTAATTTTAATCTAACTTTTGGTTGTTGCACTCGAGGCCCCAAAGAAATAAGCCTTCGGTTTGGCAACCACCATGACTAAGCAGAATTAGTTATACTAAAGTAATGTAACACGTTTGAGAAAACAATTCTAAATTAATTCTTCCATAAGGTTTTCTATCCTTGGAAAAAACACTTGACTAGGAACAGTACAGTATGGTTTCTAGCAGCCAATATCATGCAAATAATGGTCAGCATGGGTTACTCTCATTTAGCTTAGAATAGTCCAAATACATATTAATTGTGTCTCATTGTCTATATACAGGAAAAGAGAAGTCTTAAGGAATCTTATGTTCTTTTATGCTCTTTTCATTGGTAACAAATCGTCTCAACAAGGAGCCTTTAAAACTCGTGGGTACAAAAAAATATTCAGTACATTACTAATATATAGTCATCTTAAAAATTCAATGCATGGAAAAGAAAAGTTAAAAGAATAATATTAACTTTGCGTTGTTTCTATCGTCGGAGTCGTGCCACAAATGTATGTTTTAAACTTGCCGTCATGACTAAATTTTCGGTATGATATTGACACCATGTCTTTTTTTTTTTTTTGCTGTTACTTCGGAAAATATTAACACCATGTCATCACTCGTGATTAAGAATATGACACCACATATATATTGTCAACCAAATACATATGTTACCAATACAATCAAACAATTATCATATATGCATATGTCAGATATGTCACACGTGATATCACACGATACAAAATATTCTATGGGTTCAACGCATACTCCAAACGCACGCAAACACCCAATAAACATTGCGCATTTGAGTTATGTAGAAGTTTCTCACTAGATTCTATCCTAACCCAAAGTTTTTTCCAAACCATATTTACTTCTATTTACATGTTTGATTAGAAGAAAATCATTCCTTGTCAACGTTTCCTCAAGTTGATGTGAATACTTCATTTGGAAGCAAAGTTCTTTGTATTATAATTTCTAAAATATTTCAATTTGCTCATGTTGACATTTCAAGCTGAAGAGACGGGTTTGGTGGCATATCATATGGCCTAACCTTATCCTTTCCTACCGACACATATGGGGGCTACCACAAGACCTTGAACAACAAAATCAATAAAGTTTGTAATTAGGAAAAAAAAATCTAGGTATTAATTTACTGTCATACTCAAAAAAAAATTATGACTAATGAATTAAGTTAAAATTAATTGGGTGAATCTCACTTTGCACTATGAAAGATGTTTTGATTTTCAATTTATACATTCAAACATTAAAAATCTCAATTTGTGTTCTCAATGTTATAAACTGGTATCAATGCGGACCTAACCTAAACTGTTATTTAGTTTTTTGTCATAAATTGAAACACGTGAAGTGCAAGTGCTTCAGGCATGAGGATGAGGTGCGTTCATCGCTATAAATCTTCGTCTGTGATCAATTTGATACTATTTTTGTGTATCGAAAATAGGGTCTTCCAAATTAGATATATGCAAACTAAATTATATGCAACTCAAATAAGGCGCCATTGCGCCAACGGTCTGAAAAGTTATACATAAGCCCATGTCTGAAGCATTTACAACTCAAGTGCTTTAATTTATGACCAAAAATTGAACGCCACTTTAAGTAAGGTTCACATTATTATCAATTCATAATATTTTGCAAATTGAGATTTTTATTGTTTAAGAGTATAAATTAAAAATTAAAATATCTTTCGAGGTGTAAAGTGAGATTAACTCAAATTAATTGGACCAATGTTTGTTAATCAATGACGTTCACAAACTTGAAATTGGTTTTAACAAATTAGGATCGTTTCTAATTTTTTGGGTTTATCCTGAAGTAAGCACATTAAGACATAATTTACCTTATTTGAACTGTAATTTAACATGATTATATCATAATTTTTGAGATCCAATTTATAATTCACTTATTTTCCTCATTCAAACCACTGAACGTAGTACTAGAGAGCCTGAGGCGGAGTTTGATACAACATAGGGTTGTTGGAGAGGGGTTAGAGTACAATATTCATAGCTCGAAGGTATATTTTTTTTATCAGATCTCGAAGGTTAGGGATGGTATTGGACTGTAGCGGGGGCGGGGAAAGTAATCCCTACCCCCGTACCTGATTATAAAATCCCGTTCCTACCCCACAAGTAAATTTTAATCTTTGGCCCTGTTCTGCTCCGCCCTCACCTCCATAGTAAACAAAAATTCAAATATATGAGTGATCGAACAAATTTCTATACCAAATTATATATATATATATGTGTGTGTGTGTGTGTGTGTGTGTGTGTGTGTGTGTGTAAAAAGATTTAATTTTCTTTCTTAATATTTTAGATAGATAGATATGTATTTATATAGATATAGATTTATAAAAATCTAGTGGGTGTAGCAGGCAGGGGTAAGTATCGGTTCAATCTTGTCTCCAACCCCATATGGATTTATATGAGTATTCTCTTATACATCCATTGTCCAATACGTATGATTCATCTTCGTCCAAACGGGACAGATTTGGATGAATCCTGACTTTTTCCCCGTCCACTATCATCCCAATTGAGGGTAAGTTCAACCAATAATATTATGTATAATAAAATTTTTATTTCAAGTGATATGGTACAATCTCAATTATTAAATATTAATAGCACTCATTTGATAGTAAAAAATGTGTCACATTACTTAAGATTAAAAACTTGACAAAAAATCTTAATCACTGTAGCATTGTTGAAGTTCAATTGGTCAAAATGTACTTCATGTACCAAATTGGAAACATTGTCGCATTGAATTTATACTCCATACAAATATTAATTTATACCCTCAAAATTAAAAAAAAAATCAATTTACAAATTGAAAGATATAAATTCGTATCAATGTGCACCTGAAATTAACTTATCTATTTTGCCGTTAAAAAAATTTGGGCTCATTATAAATTGTACCCTTCAAACTTTAATTATTTCATATTTCTAATTCAAATCCATCCATTAATGTTTCTTAAATAGCTTTTCTGTCTACAGTTACATACAAATCTTTTGTTTGTTCGATCAAATTAAAGTTAGATACGAATAACATCACTGTTGACAGAAAATAGTTTTTTAACGAGTATTATAGGCAAAAAATAAGTATTTCTTAATTTAAAAAAAATATTAAATATTATTATATGAATTGTCATAAATGTGAAATATATGATACAATGCAATTGACTCGACACGAAATTATTTTTTGTGTTAAAAATATTTTTTTATCGACCCTAACACGACACAAAAATGTTATGACATGATACAATTCAGAACCATTTAACAAACATTAATTGATGAAATTCTTTTTGAATCATAAATGTGAAATATTTAAATTTTGAAGGCTATAATTTATAATTAACCTAAACTTTTTTAATGGCAAAATAGACGATAATTAGTCCCAAGTGCACATTGATACGTATTTATATCTTTCAAGGGATAAATTAATATTTTTAAACTATGAGGGTGTAAATTAAGATTCAAGTGATCTTCTGGGATGCAAGTTAAGATTAGTCCAATTTTATAATTAGATGACTGTTACTAATTATTCCCATCGAATAGTTGTGAGAACAGTTAGATTCTTAGCCACCAAAAAAGGCAGACAAAAAGAAATAAAAAGCCACGTATTACGGAATTTTAAATAAAGTAATAGCCCGGTCAAAAAAGTGATAATGCTAAACTGATTAAATTTTTGGACCAAATTTGGAACCTAAATAACATGTCAGTTGATTTGAGTTTCTTTGATTGGTGTTATGTGATTTGGGTCCCAATAAAAACTTCAAATAATCAACTGTCATGTCATATGAACTCTAAATTTAGTCCCAAAATTTAATCAGTGTAATATTACTCTCAAAAAATTTCATATAGTTCACAAAAAACAAAAAAACCCAAAGTTCAAAGTCCAACATGCACATCTCACATGTCACGTCTACATGCATACACACTGTGCCGTGTAAAAATTAAATTTGAAATTTTGTCTTAGGGGCTTTTTTAATAAACCTAAAAAAAAGTTGAATTTCAACCTAAAAATGCATAACAATTATTAAAAGTAATTCATTTTTTATTTATTTTAATCTAATAATATAAATTTTTTAAAAATTTTTTTACCATTAAAACATATAATCTTCTTTGCAAAGACTCAACTAAACCAATTCAATATCAGATAGCCTCACTAATCTACACCTAGTTCTTTTTTCTCAATCCTTAATGTTTTTTTTATTTTTATTTAATTTAATTTTAAATAATATAATTAAATAAAAATAAAAATAAATTATTTTTTAAAATATAAAATAATATATGATAAATGCTTAATTTTTAATATTACATCAATAATATATATATATATATATATATATATATATATAAACAATTCTTATCCTTAAGAAAAAAATTAAAATAATATACAAACAGCACATCATTCAAACATCCCTATGAAAAAAGGTCAATGTATAACTAGTAGTACTCCGATCTTTTATTCCAGAATTTCACAGCTGCCTTCGACAAGCTCATCATCACAGGCCTAACAGTTCATCTTTCGGATCAGAACTCAGGATGAAGAAGAAAAACACACCTTGAACTTAATCATTGCTCATATACTTCTTTCGTTTTTCACATATATTGTTTCGTGTTCTATGATGCTGAGAAGAAAAGCTGTCGTTTTGTGGATTCTGACATTGAGCTGCTTGATGTTGAGATTAGCTGCAAGAGTGCCACAAGAAGAAGGTAAGCAGATTTCTCATTTCAAAGCTCATCCACAGCTCTGTTTGGTTGCCGAGAAATTGAATTTAAATAGCTGGGAAAATATAAAATCTGCACTCCTTTTGGATTTGTCATTTTTTGGGTTGCTCTTGCTGAAGCCTCGCCCAACTATTAACCATGGTTGAACTGGGTTTTTTTTTTCTTCTTTTTCCTTCAATTTACTTTTAAAGCATTTGAGTTCATTTGAGTTCAGTTGAATGCATAGATATTTCAGTAATAATTCAGAGATAATGGGTAATTTTTTGCACTAGTTAATTTTAAAGAAAGCTCTCCAACCCCTCCCCACCGGCCCACCCACAGATGGGAAAAAGAACCACTAAAAAGCTTGAAATACTTTGCTTTTCTGCACTCAAATCCTGTACTGGAATGGTTTGGATCGCTTAGTACCATTTGTTTTTAAAATTCTCCCCACATTTCTGTTTTAAAGAGTATTCTGGCGGTTGATCTTCATTGTCCTGGTCCCCATGCAAGTATTTTTGTAGATCAAAGGATTTCGAGAGGAGTAAAGCATATGAAAGCATATGACTATCATTAGAGTGGTTGACTAAAATGACTAAAAATTTGCCAAGGGTGAGAGGTCAACTTTAGCCAACTCTATGTGTAGAATTTTTAACACTAACTTTAATTCTAATCCCGACCCTATCTCAACCCTTACCCTACCTCAATCTGAGTACCGTCCGAATTTAATTTGGGTGAACTTGGGTTGAATTCGAGATAAAAATCGGATTTGACCTGAGTTACTTAATTCGGGCTGATTTTTTCAAGTATAGATCTAATTTTTTTAAGTGATCTGAGACGAAAGGCGAGATGCATATAAAGAGAGAGGAAGTGAGAGGAGTGACGAGTGAGACTGAAAGCCTAAGACGACTTAGACGAGTGACGATTGAGAGACGGAGAAGTGACGAGTGAGAGAAAGATTTGAGAGTGATGGAGGCGCAGGGGTGAATACTTGAAGTGAAGTGAAAGTCTGGACTTTAAAGAGTGAACATAAATATTAACCCTATTTAAATATATTTATTTATATTCGAGTTCAACTCGATTTTAATACTCTTGTTGAATTTGACAACCCAAGACCTCAAATCGAAGATTGTCCAAATTCAATTGGAGTTAGAGTTTTATTGCCCAGATTTAACCCAAGTATTAAAAATTCTAACACAAACCCTGTTTTTTTCGAATTGAGTTCGGGTTGATCCGCCCAAGTTGAAGCCTTACTCAAAATTATGGCTTGATCTAATGTCCTAGTGATATTACAAAAATTTAGGTGGGAACTACTTACGCTAGTAGCTGCATTTGGATTTATGAACTTTATGTATTAAACCTTGACGACCAAAATTAGGGTCTTTAGTTATTCTAGTCTGATAAGCTTGATAATCAGTGTGCTTCAAGAATTCTGTAAAAAATTCTTGAACCCAGCACGCGTATCTTAAATTCTGTTATACTACAAAATTCGGGTGTCTGTAATTATCCGATTAATCATCCATCGACCCGCGGAATACTGGTAGATATCGTGTAATTCGATACCACACCGTTATACCCTATTTCTCGGGATCCATAACTTAACAAAATTTGGGCAAAGTCTCATTTGTACGAGAAGCTCTACCCAAAAACGCAACTTGTACAATATTGACCACACCGGGTCTATCCATCAATTCACAATTGTATAGTCTCGAATACTACCATAATCATCATCAGTACATACATTTATTCGTAAAAGAATAAATGTCCTAAAAGAGTCTCATATACATGCCTTTGTAAATATAAACAAATGTTTGTTACAAAAATTATACAAGGCCAAAAGTAAATATAAACAAAGGACTACAATGTCAAAATAAGAGTCACAGACTGGCTTTGTCGTCAAAGCGGGCCCATGGCCTCACCTTCGGTGGACACCTGTGCGACACCTGAAAAATATTTCCATAAAGGGTGAGCAAACGCTCAATAGAGTAACTCCTATAGAGAATACCTCTCAACTTAAATGCATATGAAATGTCACATGTAACAATCATTCAAATATATCTATTATGATTGAATGTCATAAATCATGTCATGCCATGAGATGAGACTCACACAAGTAATACCAATCCCGAGTCTCATCATGAGCTCTCATAACACATGCAATGTCATGCGTATGTATCCGAGCATTCCAAGGCCCTATCATTGGTGTTATGTACACTCAATGACTAATTAATTCATTTTCTTGTGTCTTTGTGGGGAGGTGATTTATGGTATTACACCAATGGGACACCAACCATTAACGGATCTTCAGGACATGCAGGTCTTGCACCCGACGGAGAATCTAGCCCTTTTTGCTGTCCCCAACACATTTATCCATTTAATTTTCCGTGCGACTCAGCTGAACTTTGGTGCGACTTTTCTAAGTCCACGATCAACCACCTACGTGGTGATTGATTTCATACCATGCATACACTCCCACCCATGTCAATGCCCATGAACGTAGTGCAACCCATACATAATGCAATACAATGTTCATTACATAATAAATACAATATAATGACATTTTAACACGATCTCAAGCATGTTATGTAAGATAATCAACTCAACTAACATACTTGTATTCACTTAGGCATTTAATCAAACACCTAAAGAGCACATCAATTTACACAACTAGCATGCTATGACTTGCAACATGACAACATGTTTATTAATTATATAAACATAAGCACAAGTCCACCAAAATAATCATATGTTAAATAATCATTTAACATACATATTATTTCATAATCACATAACAAATTAATAATTTTATTAAACTTGATCTGTCATTAAAATATAAACTAATGCTAATATACAATTAACATGCTTTAAACCACTAACATTAACTTATACCAAGTTAATCACAATAGAATTTTATTAATTGCAAGGTTAATTATAAATTTTATATTTGACCCACTAGTCACACTAGTCAAGACCTAACATGTGATATACACTCATAGTCTATTCATTTCATATGTCATATTTTAAGTTGAAATTAAATCTAAATAGAGGAAACCCTACCTCTTGTAGCGTGAGCCCACTTACTAGAACGCCAAGGAAGCGCAAATTTAGCTTCCTAAGTTTTTGGCATAGATTATCGGTTTTGATATTATTTCGGAGAAAAATACGATATTTTGTGTGGTTGTGTAGCTCTCGCTGAGTAAAGCAACTTTAGTTCTTGGCCCGAAGCGATTAAACGGTCCAATCTTTATAGATCTGAGGAAAATAAAAAAAACAAACACTCACCTTTCTCTCTCTCACTCTCTATCTCGCCGTCTCTCCACAACAAAACCAAAAAGTGGAAGACAAAGTCTTCCACTTATTTATATATATATATTATAAATTTATTATTATTTTTTTTTAAATTTATATTTTTGACCAATAATTTAACAATTAATTATTATTTTACCCCTTTAATTAGGATTTTTTTTAATAATAATAATAATTTTTTTTCGGGTTTTACATTCTCTCCCCCTTAAGGGAATTTTGTCCCTGAAATTATACCCACATACACATATAACGACATGCATATGCAAAAAGTCATTAAATACTCTATGACTATAAGAGATGTACCTCCATTCTCGAACAAAAACGGATAGGTAGCTCGGATAGTGTCCTCACGCTCCCATGTCTCCTCTTCTACCCCACGGTGCTGCCACAGCACCTTTACCAACCTCACAGTCTTGTCCCGCAAAACCTATTTTCAGCTGTCCATGATACGCACTGGTCCCTCCTTAAAGGTCTCATCCGCATCAACCACTAGCTCACCCCAATCCACCACGTGTGTAGGATCTGGAGTGTACTTTCGGAGCATAGAAACATGGAATACCGCGTGAACACCAGATAGATTTGGTGGTAATACTAACCGATAGACAACTGTACCAACCCTCTCAAGTACCTCGAAGGGCCCGATATACCTCGGCGACAGCTTTCCCCACTTTTCGAACTTGACCACTCCCCTCTTAGGCATCATCTTTAAGAAGACATGATCTCCGACCTCGAACTTCAGAGGTCGTCGCCGTCTGTCGGCGTAGCTCTTCTACCGGCTCTGAGCCGTGATAAGACGTTTTTGTATCAAATTCACCTTCTCCAAAGTGTTTCTAATCAAATTCGGACCCGTGGAAGGTCTCTCTCTAACCTTGGTCCAGCAAATCGGAGAACGGCACGGCCTCCCATAAAGTGCCTCATAGGGTGCTATCTGTATACTTGCCTGAAAATTGTTGTTGTAAGCGAACTCTACTAATGGTAAATACTCCTCCCAGCCACCCTTGAAATCAAGGACGCATGCCCGTAGCATGTCCTCTAAGGTCTGGATAGTCCTTTCTGACTGACCGTCCGTCTGCGGATGAAAAGCGGTACTTATCATCAACTGTGTTCCCATGGCCCGCTAAAAAATCTCCCAAAAATGGGCCGTGAACCTAGGGTCCCGATCTGATACTATAGATACGGGCACCCCATGTAATCGAACTATCTCTCGTATATACAGTCTACAAAAATCCTCCAATGTGAAGGTCATCCGTACTGCAAAAAAGTGTGCTGACTTTGTAAGCCGGTCCACTATCACCCATACTGCGTCATGCCCTCACGATGTTTCATGGCAAGTGAGTCACAAAATCCATCGTGACGTGCTCCCACTTTCACTCAGCCACCTCCAAAGGTTGGAGCAACCATGTTGGTCTCTAGTGTTCAGCCTTGACCTGCTGACATGTGAGACATCGACTAACAAAATCTCCAACGTGCTTCTTCATCCCATTCCAATAGTATTGACGACGAAGATCATGGTACATCTTTGTACTATCTGGATGCACAGCAAAATGGGAGCAATGAAACTCCCTAAGGATCTCCTCTCTCAGATCTACAGACTGGGGAACCATAACCCTTCTCCTGAATCGAAGACTACCATCCGCGTGAATGACCCAGCCCTCGTCATCTGTACCCGACTGTACGCCATCCCTAATAGACAATATCTCTGTATCCTGACCCTGGGGCTCGATCACTCTACTTAGTAGGGAAGGCGTAGCCACTAGACTCCACAAAGTGCCATGAGTCTGACCTTTGTAGTATAGCCTGAACTGTCCAACAGTCTCAAGCATCAGCCACTCCTAAGAAGCTATACTGGCCAAAGCTCCCCGTGACTTCCGACTCAATGCATCAGCCACCACATTTGCCTTACCGGGATGGTAATGCAAAGTGAAGTCATACTCCTCTAGGTATTCCATCCACCTGTGTTGTCTCATATTGAGGTCCCGCTGCGTGAAGATGTACTTCAGACTTTTATGGTCCAAAAATACCTCAAATTATTCTTCATATAGATAGTGACGCCATGCCTTCAAGGCAAAGACAATAGTCGCTAACTCCAAGTCATGTGTGGGGTAGTTTTGCTCGTGGCTCTTCAACTGCCTAGAACCATAAGCTACCACCCTCCCAGACTACATCAAAACACACCCAAGTCCGTCTTTGGAGGCATCACAATACACTGTGTACCTCTGTCCCCTCTCCGAAACTATCAAAATCAGAGCTGAAGTAAGTCTCTTCTTTAACTCTTAATAAAATGCTCTCTTACACGATTCATTCCACTGGAACTTGACCTCTTTCCAGGTCAACCTGGTCATAGGTGCGGCTAGTCGAGAGAAGTCCTCGATGAACCTTCGGTAGTACCCTGCCAATCCCAAGAAACTACGTATCTCGAAGACTGACTTCAACCTCTCCCAACTCATAACTGCCTCAACCTTCTCCAGATCAACTGACACACCCGATGCCGACACTACGTGTCTCAAAAACTTTACCTCTGTAAGCCAAAATTCACACTTGCTGAACTTGACATATAATTGGTGATTTCTCAAGGTCTGGAGAACAACCCTCAAGTGACCCTCATGCTCATCCTCAGACTTGGAGTAGATCAGTATGTCATCAACAAAGACCACAACGAACTGATCTAGGTAGGCCTGAAACACCCTATGCATGAGATCCATGAATGCTGCTGGGACATTCGTTAATCCGAATGGCATCACAATGAATTCAAAATGCCCATAATGCGTTCGAAATGTCATCTTTGAAATGTCGGCATCCCTAATCCTCAACTAATGGTACCCCATGCGTAGATCTATCTTGGAATAAACCCGTGCCCCTCTCAGCTGGTCAAACAAGTCATCAATACGTGGCAAAGGATACCTATTCTTGATAGTGACCCTATTCAATTGTCGGTAGTCAATGTAGAGCCTAAGCGTCCTATCCTTCTTCTTGGCAAATAGTACAGAGCACCCCAAGGTGAAGTACTCGGCCTAATACAGCCTCTGTCCAATAACTCTTATAATTGGACTTTAAGTTCCTGCAACTCTGCTGGCGCCATCCTATGTGGTGTCATAGAAATAAGGGATACACCAGGCTGTAACTTTATAGTGAAATCTACCTCCCGATGCGGTGGCAACCCTGGTAACTCATTTGGGAAAACATCCACATGGTCACACACGACTCGAGGCAGACCCAATTCTTGTCTCTCCTCGTCCTCCAGTGTAAGGCTAGCAAGCCAACCTATTAACTGCCTGAGCCATCGGGAGTCATACATGGCATGGGATAAGACATTGTGTTTCTCCCCCTGAAACTTGAAACAAATCCCGTCTGAAGTGTAAGTTATAACCCTCTTGCACTCGCGATCAATGACGACTTTATGTGCCGCCAACCAATCCATCCCGAGTATGACATCGAACTCAGTCATCTCGATGACCCTAAGGTCAACGGTAAGTTGGGTTCCTTTGATCTCCAACTCACAACCCCGACATATCTTGTCAATACAAACTCTGTCTCCTAGGGGTGAACTCACATACATGGGCTTCTCCAGAGTCTCGATCTCTATGCCCAAGTCTCGTAGGCATGATATAGCAATAAAAAAATATGATGCACCAGAATCAAATAATATTTTAGTCCATAATTTAGAGAGAAAAAATGTACCCTGAATTACTGACTGATCTGCCGGTAAAGTCTGTGGTGTGATGGCGAAGACTCGCCCCTGGGTCCCTGAAGTCCCGGCCTGAAAGCCCTGTCCCCGGTCTCGGCCCATGCCCTCGCCTGACTGCGAAGTCCCCGCTCATGAAGTGGTAGGGGCCTGTGCCTTACCCTGAAACTGCAACTGATTTTCCTATCCCCTGGTGGGTAGGGAGAAATGAAGTAGGTCTATGGATGCCCCACTGAAGACTGGGACTGAGTTGCCCCGTAGCTCTGTGATCCCTGCCTCTGAGGACACTATCTCTTCAAGTGGTCTGGTTGGTGGCAATAGTAGCATATCTGTGGGGCTCCCTGTTGTGTCCCCCTGGAATTCCTCCCACCTTGGGAAGATTGACCATGACCTTGGCCTTGACCCTGATAGCCTCGACCCTGTCCCTGTGATCCCTGTGGGGTAGAAATCCTTTGTCTCTTCCCCAAGCTAGTAGTGGAGGACTGTCCCTCCTTCTTCCTGTCCTTTGATCCAGCCTCCTGAATACTCTTGGCATCTTCCACCTCACTCTCTATAGTCATGGCTGTCTTGACCATCTCATCAAAGTCGTGCAACCTGTGGCCAACAATCTTTCCACGGATGGATAGCTTTACGTCATTTTCAAATCTTCGCACCTTGGTCAAATCAGTAGCCACGTAGTCATCCGCAAAACGTGTCAATTCTGTGAACTTGGTCACGTACTGCATAACCGTCATTGCTCCTTGCTTCAAGTTTAGAAATTCGTGGGCTTTGACTTCTCGAATAGCTGGTGGAAAATATTTCTTCATTAAGAGCTCTTGAAACTCTCCCCATGTCATCCTTCCGATGTCTATCGGCTTTGCCCATGTCCACCATTGATGGGCGTCTCCCTCAAACTGGAAAGTGGTAAATCGTATCTTCGTGGCATCAAATGCAATCTCCATTGTCTCCAAAATTTTGTCTATCTGTTGGAACCAATTGTCAACTACCATCGGATCCCCTCCTCCTACAAAAGTTGGTGGGTTGTGAGACCTAAACTTCTGGTGGTTGTTCGAACCTCCTAGGCCTACATTAGAATTGACTTGCAAAAAGGTGGCGGTCATCGCGCCCGTAGCCTCCATAAAGGCTTGTTGATCAAAAATCGGTAGTGGTGGTTGATTGTTTCGTCTACCCCCGACGTCCCCTTCCTCTTGTTGCCATCTACACACACATAAGATAGCAATAGACCAATAACTTAGTATCCCAAAATTAGGGATCAAAGTTAAAATAATAGAATATATATCTACCGATAAATGTGCAAACAATAGGCTTACACATCCTTTTCCTTCCCGACTCTAAGGTTATGTCTTCTAACCGTAGTGCCTCATTCCTATATACATTTAATCATACATATAATCTCATAACACATAACATACAAAATTTAATACATTTAACATGCAATGCAAACTGAATACAATGACTTAAACCCATGCCCTGTAAGCCCTAGGTAAATCGTAAACCTAGGCAAACACTCACCTTTCTCTCTCTCACTCTTTGTCTCGCCGTCTCTCCACAACAAAACCAAAAAGTGAAAGATAAAGTCTTTCACTTATCTATATATATATATTATAAATTTATTGTTATTATTTTTTGAAATTTATATTTTTGACCAATAATTTAACAATTAATTATTATTTTACTCCTTTAATTAAGATTTTTTTAATAATAATAATAATTTTTTTTTCTGTTTTACAAATTCTGTAAAAAACTTTTGGGTGGTCGAATCTTTCGTTAATTAAGTTTGTTTTGCTTGAATTTCTACCCTGTTGGTGAACTTTATGGTAACTTTCTTCGTATTGATTTTCTTACCACCTGCTTTTAAAATTTTCCATTTACAACCTGCTTTCATGACCTGATGCTTGTTTGGTTATATGTGTCCCAGTGGATGCTCTCCAACAAATTATCAATACAATGGGTGCAACATATTGGAAGTTCAATGCCGATTCTTGCAAAGTTGAAATGGTCGGTATGACACCACAGGCACCAAAGGAATCCGAGGGTGATGTTGTTTGCGCCGATTGTAACTTCAACAACACTCTCTGTCACATCGTAAAGATGTATAGATTCTGAATTTCTCAGTAGTTTCTTGATCTTATTACAAAATATCTTGCTTTAACTTTTCCTTGAAGTCATGTTATTTGGGATTCTGTGGCTTGTGATCATGGAGCATGTTGTGTGTAACATCTTCACTTTTGTAGAAAAAAAACTTTATAGTTGTGGTCCTTGTGGACCATATTGCAAAAAGATTATGACCTATAAACAACCTCAGAAGGGGTTAGAATATCATGGATGAAATTTTTTTTTTTTTTAAAGAGATGAGACTGTAATGTAGAAGGTAGGTCTATTCTTGCAAAGGTTTCCTCTTCGCTCTGGCCAAGTGGATGATTCTTTTATCCCATATAGATTCATAGCTTACAGCTTCCTGAACTATTCAATTGAAAATGAAATGTCATTGATTTTAGTGATTTAAGGCTGTTGGGAAAGTGATTCATTATGTTGTAATAAGTTGGATGCTATCTTATTTGTTATGCTATTCAGCTTTCTTGCTGCATCATAATAAAATTTTATTATTACTAATATGATTTTCTCATAGCAACTGCCTCTAGACTTGACAATTGAATTAAGTTTTGCTCTCATGCAGTGTCCTTAAGCGTTATAGTCTTCCTGGTGTTCTTCCCCCTGAACTTGTGAAGCTTCCAAACCTCCGAGAAATGTAAGAGGCTTTTCTAATGCCAAATTCCCATTCGATATTAAAAAAGTTGACACTTGAATACAAATTGTATTTTGGATTCAATTTTTCTTTGTCTCACTTGTAGTGATTTTGCTTACAATTACCTCAGTGGTACAATACCACTTGAATGGGCTTCAACGCAGTTGACTTTTATGTATGTCTCTCTCTCCCTCTACCTTTTATATAAAATCTCAGTGGTTATGCTTTTTTATTCTGAAAAGCTAACCCCAAAATTGTCGATGCAGCTCTGTCCTTGCAAATCGCTTATCAGGGGAAATCCCAAAGGAATTGGGGGAGATTACTAGTCTCACATACCTGTAGGTCCTCAATTTGGTTTTGCGAGTTTTTTTTTGGATAATTGGTGTGGTCCATTTTTTATTCTTTTGAAGATGCATTTAGTGGTGATTGAAGTCTATGTACTTGGGTGAAATGTTCAAAAGTAATGACTGGAACTGCACCTGAGCAACTTATTTCACAATATGTTTTTATTTCTCTTGAAACTGAGATGAAAGACTGTAGGGTTTACTTTACTGGTGATTTCAGAGATGTAGTAAGAAATTCTATGCTGCCATTTTTAGTAATTCCATTGGATGTTCTTAAGCAGGAACCTTGAAGCCAACCAATTTTTGGGTACTGTTCCTTCGGAGCTTGGGAAGTTGGTCAACTTAGATACTCTGTAAGACCTCCCTTTTCTTCTCCACTACGTGCTTTACTTCCTCTTAAAAATTTGTGAAGGATGAAAGTAACCCAATTTTCTTTGCTCTGAAACTTGATATTGCAATTCCAGAATGTTGTCCTCCAATCTGTTGACAGGAAAATTGCCAACAACATTTGCTGAACTAAGAAACTTATCAAATTTGTAAGCAATTAGATGTTCTTCTTTGAATTTATTTTCGGTCCTGTTGATAGTAACAGTCAAGCACCATTTTCTTGCACCATGCAGTAGGATAAATGACAACAACTTCAGCGGACCAATCCC
Organism: Ilex paraguariensis; assembly: GCA_963454935.2. Classification (NCBI taxonomy): domain Eukaryota; kingdom Viridiplantae; phylum Streptophyta; class Magnoliopsida; order Aquifoliales; family Aquifoliaceae; genus Ilex; species Ilex paraguariensis. The sequence goes on along the minus strand of CAUOFW020001725.1, from coordinate 276,383 downwards.
TGATTTTATACAGAATTGGAAAAAGCTAGAAAGATTGTAAGATTCTTGTCGATGGAAAAATGTCTTTTGATAACTTCTATATTTCAATACTAATGTAAGTCAAATGTGTTAATGAAGAGAAATGCATTCAAGTGGACTGGAGGGACCCATCCCTTCAGACTTATCACTTCTGGATAAAGTGATTGAATTGTGAGTATAAAATATCCTCAAATCAATGAGGTCACTTTCATGCTTTCTCTATTTGGTTTCTTTTTCCTTTTGAAGGAATTTGCTTTTGCTCATAGTGGAATCTTTTTAAACAGGAGGATTAGTGACATAAAAGGGCCAACTCAAGGTTTTCCTATGCTGAGTAGCAATACTACAGGCATAGTAAGATTGTATGTGAAGTGATTATGGAAAAATTTTAGGCATGCAGATTGTGAATTGGATCATATGTTCTTTAATCTCTTCATTCTTGAATTTAGGGTATTTAGAAACTGCAACATTTCTGGAGAAATTCCTCCATATATTTGGGGAATGAGGAGTCTGCAAATGTTGTAAGTAATGCATTTAAAGTTTTAGTGATTTACTTATCTTGTTATTTGCATCGATTTTGATCAACTACATGAAGGCAATGATCGCTTGGTCTAAGTGTTAAATGATAAGGCAACTGGATAGTAAAATAAGTATCTACCTCATCATTGTCCCTAGTCCTTAGACCTTAGTCATTGATTATCTGGACCTTCAACTTATTTCGAAGAAGCTCAATTGTTGCCTTATCGAATCCTTTTGAAAATATTTGCTTCTTGATTTTCATCATGTTTGAGAGGAAAATTGGGAAAAAATGTTGGTTGCAGGAGAAATCGTAGATGAATTAACAAAGACATCTGTGGCCATGCCAACTACGTGGGTCCCAGCCTTCAACACACACACACAATTTTGAAAAAATGATTAAATGAGATCTAGACACTTGGACAGGGTAACAGTCATTCACCTCTCTAGATCAAAAATCTTTGATACCTCCAAATGTTCCATCTTGTATCTATCAGTCAAATGAATGATAGTGCACCTGCTAATGTCTTTTTGCGGTAATCAATTGCTGGAATAATCAATTTACAACAAACGGAATTGGTTATGTTCACCTATCAAAGAAAGCTTTTTCTTTTCCTGTTGTTATTAGCCATTCCCTTCTACGGAGAAAGTACATCCAGAGTTTTTTGGTAATGGCAGATGGCAACAAAGTGGAAAGCTCCTTCTTTAATTTGAGGAGGGAGCTGAAATCAGGATTTTCATTGAACATTCTGAATGTGATTGTTCTGATTGCGTAACTGGATTTACCTTAAAAAACTGATAATTGGATTGATTGGGGTAATAGTGGTTCATGGAACTACATAAAACATTGAAGAGGTGTTGATGTATCAAGAAGTATGAACACAACCAGTTGTAGAATCCCTAGTCGGCCAATTCCCATTTGCATTTTCGGGGAACATGGTTATGCTCACCTTGGGTCATTTAGTTCAGATTATAGGCCACCTAAGTTCTCTCTGGTTCTCTTGAATATTTGGTTTTCGACTGCCTGTGCCAATTCAGTTTTTTTTTTCCCTTTGTGTTTTCATTGTTTTTGCTTTTTCTCAGGAGTTCTCACTAGACACCACTCTAGTTTAGTTATTCTCTTGTCTATAATGTGCCTGTCTTCCAGTTACATTTGGGCAATGATTTGTAAGAAACACTCGACTGTTAAATAGACTTCATGTTATGGACTCTTGGGATTTTTGTTTGCCATATCTTATTAACTTGTTCATTCATGTCTTGTTTCATCAGAGATCTCAGTTTTAACAGGTTGGTTGGGCGAATTCCAAATGACATTAGTGCGAGGAGTCTGAAATTTGTGTAAGTATAGAACCAAAAATTTATGCAGCGTTTAGTGATGTTTTGAATAATTAATTGCAAGAAAAATCTTTAACCAAACAAGTCAATGTTGTCTCTAGAAATACTTGTAACTTTCTACTAAACTAGTTATGGTTGTTTTGTTTAGGTGGTCAAATGGTCTTGTCCTAGTATATGGCATGATGATTACATGATGTTGCTTTGAGCAGGTTTTTAACTGGCAACATGTTAAGTGGAAATGTACCTGTTTCAATTCTGAAGGATGGAAGTAGTATGTAAGTTGCAATCTGGAATGTGGTTTTTTTTTTTAACCAAATGATTGTCCCTTATTTGAGTGTGTGAGTTCATGCTACTAGTTGGGTGGATGCATTTATGGCTGTGATATTTGCCACCTGCTTTTTGCTGCATTTCCATAGACTAGTTGGTGCACACGTATGTTACACGTGGATCAATATTGTGAATTATAGTCTTGGTTTTTTTTTTTCTTAACAATTATTTTCGTATCATAACCTTACAGTTATACACAAGTATATTGATGCAATATTTATGCAACAAAATAATAAAATGTAATAATTGGCTAATCTGATTTCATATTCTACAAAGGTAAAAAAATCACTTTGGAAAAGCCATTGATTATTGTGGTCTATATTTAGATGATGTAGAAATTTATTTTGTACACAAAAATTTCGTCTTTTTGATATACAAAAAATTATTTTTTTTATCAAGGACAATATAATCGAAGCCTACATTTCCATGTTAGTGACTATTTCTCACTGCCAATTAAAACCGAAAAATTAAATTACCTTATTCGGAGTTATTTGTACTTTATACTTTATTTGGAATTATGGAAACTACCATCACAATTTGAAACAATAATGTCTAGAATTTGTAGAGTCTCAAAATAAGAAAATGAGAACATGAAGACAACTTATTTCTATGATCAAAAAATAACAGCTTTCCTACCACAATAATTTTACCCATTTTTGTATTTTACACATACCTTTCAATGCTTTAACTCAAATTGATTTCTTGGATGGCAATGATACGCACAAAACAACTTAATTCTTATCTTAGCTAGTAAGAAAATGGACATTAGATTTATAAAGCATTAGCCTGTATGACACTCATATAAATTAATAACGAAATCAAGCTTGAAAGAGAAAAAATTATTATTATGGTTGATTGAGATGTATGTAACCAAATTCATCCTCAAGGATATTGCCACTCTAAGCATATTCTCTGCCATGCCTTTGCCTTATGTATATGTACCACCCTTTTGCTACACAAAATCAGACTCTTGATGTAACAAAAAACTGAAATAATCATAATTTCTTTACAAAATCTATTCTTATTGATAAAATAAAAAAATCAATTCTCCCAAAAAAAGTATACCACATAATAGATTTGTACTTCTTTATTAATCATCCACAATTATTTGAAGTGCGCTCAAATATGAATGATCAAACAACGCCACCAGTAAAATAATATCAATCCAAAAATATACGAGTAAATTGAATCCATAAACCATATATTTCACTCAATTCGACGTTAAAACCAACAATTGATAACTATTTCAATCTCAAACTCACATGCCCAGCACACCAAAATCAACCAACCATTTCATTCTCCAAATGCCACATATATAAGAACAAACTCATATAACAACTCAAATGGTTTATAAAATTGTATTTCTTTTTTTTTTTTTTTTAGGATATATAACTTTTTCCTTAGACTCTTATTTTTCATATTTCATCACAATCTAATGCTGAATTATCCATGTGACTAAGCTTGAGGCAATTCCACCCTATAGGTGAAACCGTTAGAGAACCTTCCGCTAGCTCAATTGCTATAGATGAAACCAAAGTGCAACAAATTTAATGAGTATTTCAAGTTTTTATACGTGGTAAACATGGCTCAAAGAATTCTCCCCTATAAGATAAAATCTAGAAAGCAAAAATTATTCATCCCAATGCAAACGCCTAAGAACAAAACAAAAGAACAGATTCAAGATTTCCAAAGAATGTATTAAATTCCATCAAAGAAAACATCAAAGCATCCAATGAAGCAAGGAGATCACCTCATTTCAAAAGTACATATCTGAAAACAAAATAACAAAATGTTTTAGATAATCTTTTTTCAATTATCAAAGTCTTCCTGAGAGATACCTGAGGAGAGAAAGGGCAAGCCCTTGTGAATCATAGGCTATTTTTAACATAAAATAAAGACCCAAAGATTTCATGGAATTTACCTCTTAAATTATAATTACATAATTTATATATTAATTAGTTTTAGACATACTTCCTAGTCGCAGCCTACATGACCTGCATTCTAATTTTTTAGAGTCCTATGCACATCAATAGCTCTGATAATATGTAGCGAATTTCAATTGAGACAATACATACCCCCATGTAATCTTTTGGCAAGGCAGCAGGTAGAGTTTTGCTGCAAATTAGAGGACAAAATGTTGCAATAAATGACCCTCAAAGATTATAAATGATATCCAAATTTTATAAATGACTCAATTTTTATGAAAAAAAACCCACTAAACTTATAAACAACAGTAAGATAATGAAAAAAAAAAATTGGATACCGTAAAATTCTCTTACTCACAGACTCATTTCATTGTTCTTCATTTTATTCGAGCTACAAGCAGTCTCTCTCTCTCTCTCTCTCTCTCACCGCCGTAAACAATTCTTATCCATAGAACCATTTGTTTGATTTTGTCCCCTCCTCTGTTCTTCTTTTTCCTCATGCCATAGTCGTTCCTCTCTCTCTCTCTCTCTCTCTCCTCTCTCTCTCTCTGATTCTTCTTCCTCGCGGCTCTCACCATAAGCAGCTCCTACCCAAAAATCCATCAATTTTACCGTTGTGCATGAGTAGTAATGATGCTGCCACTGAATTATTCCTTTTCTTCTAATTTGTGACTGAAAATTAGAAGATTTTTGACAATCTCATTCCATAGAGGTGGCTTAAGAATTCGAAATTTGTTATGTATTCAATAATGGCTTAAGAATTCGAAATTTGTTTATATATTCAATCATCAATAAAAAATAAACAAAAGAACACAGATCTTAGCACAAACAAAAAATAACAGTACTTGTTGAAGTAGAATACCGCTCGTTCCGCAAGGTCAAGACCGACGATGTGTGTCTGAGAGAGAAAGAGACATTGCTGCTTGCACCATTAATTCATAGAATCTATAGAGCCACAAAGATGAGTAGTTTCTCATCACAAGAGAGAAGCAAGGAGACACATTTGTGAGAAGTTATGCACCAATGACAGAAGGAGGTGAACTCAGCCAAATGCTTTTACTATTAAATGAAAGAGAGATGAACGGGTACCGTTGTGGACCTCAAACTCCAAACGCCAAATGCAGGTAGCAACAATAGAATTGGTTTAAATGACCTAATTAAATATGGAGGATAAGTCTGGTATAATTGTAGTATTGAAGGGTAAAAATTGAAAAAAATTGTTTTTCATAGATGCTGATATTTTAAAATAGTATAGATATTTTCCTGAATGAATTTTCGTTCCAGTGCAAAAACTCGGGCTAGTGTGAAGTATCACTGCCTCGCATGTATGGGGGAATTTTGAATCTCTTTCACATAAATATACCTCATTGGTGGTTCTCATCATTATCAATATCCTTCAAAGAACCTAAATGCTTGACATTTTTTTTTTGTATTTGTAATCCCTGATATTATTATCATTATCATGCTTGATATGTAATATTTATGATCGAACACCTGCAGTGATCTTTCCTATAATAATTTCACATGGCAAGGACCCGAGCAACCCGCTTGTCGACCAAACATGTCAGAATATTTTTTTTTGGTCTTCTTTTTCCTTCATTTTTTGTTTCCCTCCTACATGCTTCTCATTTAAATGGTTTGTAGCAGTGATAGTTATTAGCTCTGTTGCCGTGTTTTTAGGAACCTATACATAAACATGTATAGAAGCTCTTCAACAGGCGACATTCTGTAAGATGAATTTTTTTCCTTAAATTAAACGTTTTAAGTTTTTTATCTCACTGAAGGGAGAGCAAAGTTTCACACTAAATATGGCTATTTTCCTACTTAATGCACGTTTGATTCTAATTGTTTTATACTTAATCTGCAACAGAAGGGATAGTCGTCCATGTATGACGGATGTCGACTGCCCAAGATGTACGTATGTTCTTTTTTCTTCTTTTCTTGAACAAAATAACTTTTTGGGGAAAGGAAGGAAGGTTGACACACTCATTATGGATTCTTCTTCAAATGTAATGGAAAAAAAATCTTGAGCTGTCTTTCCCTACAACTCATTATATAGACCCTCCTTTGGCTTCATTTTGCCATTTCATTTTAAATAGCCTTGTAATCATTTTTCAAATTAAAGAAAATTCCTAAGCAGAGATTTAAAAAATTGGCATTAACGGTCCATTGGGAACAAATACCCTTTCATGGAAAGGTCATTAAAATACTTGGTGAATTTGGTAACATTCATATGTGCCCATAATGAGTATTAATTTACGTTATTGGCATAGATGTGCAGTTATGTCATAATCTTATGTTAAATATGATGGTGCTTGCATAATTGCACAACTCTATTTCATCTATGGCAGATGGATGTTCTTTACATGTTAATTGTGGTGGAAACGATGTAAGGCTCAAAGAAGGTAAAGACAACGTTGAGTATGACGGAGATGCAGCAGTTGAAGGTGGTGGTAGTTCAAGATATTATGTCAGTCATAATTATTGGGGATTTAGTAGCACTGGGGACTTCATGGACGATGATAATTTCCAAAACACACGTTTCATCGAGAACACACCCGCAACTGGCATCTCTGAATTGTATAGTACGGCACGCGTTTCTCCTATTTCACTTACCTATTTCCGCTATTGCATGGAGAATGGAGATTACACCATAACTCTGCGCTATGCGGAAATACTTTTTACGAATGACAGTGCATATACCAGTCTTGGGAGGCGGATTTTTGATATCTATATTCAGGTAATGTTTTTTATATGAATGAGCATATGTAAATTCTTGTTAAGCCCTAAAACTTTTTAAGAGAACCTTTTTATATCTCAGGAAAAATTAGTTTGGAAGGATTTCAGTATTGAACATGAAGCTGGGGGGTTTCAAAGCCAGTAGATAGACAATACAATGCCAGTGTGACAAATTATTTCTTAGAGATCAGATTTCATTGGTCTGGCAAAGGGACTACTCGCATTCCTAATAGAGGAGAGTATGGTCCACTTATATCAGCTATTTCGGTTAATCCGAGTAAGTATTTTGTTTTTTTTTTAAAATTGTTCCCTCGTACATAAAGATGTTATTATTTTAAGACACACATATATCCAGCATTACTTAAAGAGAATCTAGCATGTCACTCATATTTTCGCCTGTGATTATGGAACAAAGTACCCGACCCCTTTATCCTGCCCCAAAAACTTAAAGCCCATAAAGCATTCTAAACTGACAAAGTACACTCTTTTTTTGGATCTACATTCTTATCTGGAGTGAATGCAATATCGTTACATTGTTTCAAGGGTGAAAAAGAAGCCTACATTTTATTTGCAAGCATGGTGTTTAGGATATTCTCGACTTTGTCTGGATGCAAGGGTATATTCATCATTTCGTGTCACAACTTGACCCAGTCGTGATATTGTCACAGCTTTGAAACACGCCATAGCAGTTTAGGATGAGGTTCTACATAAATAGCCCAACAACCTTTTCTACCCAAGCAGTGTTGGACAAGCATATGGAGCATATGGAGACACCTCTACCTCAACTCAACTATCTTGGCCCTCTGCCTCAAGGGTAGTGGCCCGTTGGCCTGTTGGCTACAACACTTCATGCTTTTCCAAAGCAGATTAAACATGTGCTACACAACCTCTGGTCACACGTGACTATAATCTTTTAAATGTAACTTTGGCTACTTCTTGTTATGCTGTTCTTGTTCATTCTACAATCAGCTGTACTAGTTAGGGCTGGTTCTGTTGAAAACTGAGAATGGAGATACCCATTGACCTGATAATTTGGTTTAGGGTTTTTGTGCACTCTTGGATCCAGAACTTCGATGGAGCATATCTAGGATGGACCCAAAACCGAATTTTAAAATGTTTGGTGACCTGAAGTAACTTGGATGGCTAAAAAGGTTGTCTGGACTAGTCCTAATGTAGCTTAGTGATTGAATAGATATAATCGGTTTTGAAGTTTGTCTTTTGGCATCTTTCATTTTGATTGATCCTTGGACCCACCATTTTGTCTCATTTTCCTTTATAATGCCAAGTTTAAAGGTTTAGAATCTCTGTGTAAGGCATGCCCATGTTTGCTTGCAAGCCATGCATGTTTTCCTTGACATTTATTCTACATAGCATATAACATGTATGAATGTGAGAAGTATGCCTAAGCTACCAAATGAATGTATTTTGGTCAAATTTCTTTTTCTTCAATTTCTGTTTTCTACTAGCATAATTTTTGGTTGGCTCTTTTGGGCAGCTTTCAAATCTTGTTCAAATGGTCGAAAGAAGAAGGTAACAGTTTATGTTACTGTTGGAGTTGTGGCATTATGTGCTATTTCCTTAGTACTCGGCATTCTTTGGTGGAAAGACTGTTTGAGAAGCAGAAAACAGAAAGGAAATGGTGAGCAGTGTATTAGTTGCTGAAAATTAGCTTTGATTCATATGCTCCAATTTGAGTATGTGCTAATCATACTCCCAAAATTTTATATCTGTATCAAAGATTTTATTTTGAAAGGTCTTGAGATCCGGAACTCTTACTGTTGAATTTCGACTGTTTGAGTAGTGACCTAATCTGTCACTATTGCAGCATTTATCATAAAATGCATGTGCAAGTGTCAAGACTGAATGTTATTTGAGACATTATGTCTCCTTATGGCATAGAGAAACTGGATATTGCAACTTAAATTAATATGTTGCACATTTGCGTTTTGACTGGATTTTTAGTGGAAGCATTGTTATCTCAAGATCTAAATTTTCTTTGAACAGATTTTGAAGGAATGGAGCTGCAAACGGTTTCTTTCACCCTAAAACAAATTAAAGCTGCTACTAACAACTTCGATCCTGCAAACAAGCTTGGAGAAGGTGGTTTTGGTCCCGTTTACAAGGTGTTCTAGCTAAAACCACTACTAATTCCCTCTTCCTTTTTATTTATGTATGGAATCTGAAGTGTAGATATGGTGCAGGGCCTATTATCTGATTGCACTGTAATTGCGGTGAAGCAGCTCTCCTCTAAATCAAGGCAAGGGAACCGTGAATTTTTGAATGAGATTGGCATGATTTCTTGTGTGCAGCATCCAAATCTTGTTAAGCTTCATGGATGTTGTATTGAAGGGGATCAATTGTTGCTTGTATATGAGTACATGGAAAACAACAGCCTTGCCAGTGCTTTGTTTGGTAACTTCTGTCATTTTCCTATGCCATACATTCTGTTTAAAAGTTACTGATCCATGCTTTTACATGTTAATAATAATGGCTTTAGCAATATTACTGTGTCGGGTAATGTTCAGGTTCTGCGAACAGTCAATTGATACTGGATTGGCCAACAAGGTCTAAGATCTGTGTTGGGATTGCTAGAGGTTTAGCGTTTCTCCATGAAGAATCGATATTCAAAATTGTTCACAGAGATATTAAAGCCACTAACGTGTTGCTTGATAGAGACCTAAACCCTAAAATTTCTGACTTTGGACTGGCTAGGCTCAATGAAGATGAAAATAGCCACATTAGCACTCGAGTCGCTGGAACAATGTGAGTTTCTTGTGCTCTTCTGGAAATTATTGAACTCTTTCTTCAGTTTGTGAGATTGTCATAGTTAATGTTCATGGTCTTCAGCATAGACAGGTAATTTATTGCTGAATTGTGTCATTTTAATATTGATTTGCAGAGGATATATGGCACCAGAATATGCACTATGGGGTTACTTGACCTACAAGGCAGATGTTTACAGCTTTGGGGTTGTGGTGTTGGAAATTGTTAGTGGGAAGAACAACAACAATTACATGCCAAGTAACACCTGTGTTTGTCTTTTAGATTGGGTACTCAGAAACTTCTTATCCCAATTCATTTTGTTGAACATCTGTTGACAAGATTCTAGCATTAGGCGGGGACCGGATTTCAACCCGAATTTGACCCGATTTTGTTTAAGCGATTATGGATCAGATTTTTTATCCATTAATCTGATCCGATCTGATCTGAATCTGATTAGACTTGTCTAAACGGATTCGGATATAGATTTATAATAATCCGATATGTTATTAATCTGATCCGAATAAAAAAATATATTATGTGAATAAATATCACACATATATTATACTTATACTGAAAAACAAGTAAAAATAGATTGAATATCACAATGTAAGATCTGTTTTTTTATTTTTCATTTTGTTTCCCTCTCTTGTTTGGTTTTCTCCTTTGCTTTCATTTCAATTTTTCATTTTCCCTCATTGTTTTAGTTCATTATCCAAATTCTTATTGTTAATTTTTTTTTGCGTACATATGTGTTTTTGTAATAATTAGATCAGATCAGATTTTTGGATCGGATATTCGAAAATTAATGGATTCGGATATAAATTGAAATTTTCAAATTCGTCAGATAACCAGATTGGCAAAAACTTATTCGAATTTGAATATATGACAATACGGCCTATGTTCGATCCGTTGATAGGCCTAGCAGGCATTGAACACCAACAATTTGTTTTTTTTGTTTTTGTGTGGAAGTTTTCAACAGTTGCAGTGTATTCATATTGCAGGCCTGTCACATGCAACAAAGTGGAAGCATAGATGAGATTATTGATCAGAGGTTGGGGTCTAAAGTTAACAAAGAAGAAGCAGAAAGGATGGTGAAAGTAGCACTCTTGTGTACAAATGCATCTCCATCACTCCGGCCTATTATGTCTGAAGTAGTCAGCATGCTTGAAGGACGAATGTCCATTCCAGATCTGATCCCAGAACCTAGTAGCTATACTGAAGATTTGAGATTTAAAGCCATGAGAGACTTTCGTCAAGAGAAGCAAACCCAAAATTTCAGTGGAACCCAAACCCAGAACTCAATGACGATCCAAACAGATGTGTGCACTTCATTTGCATCAACTACTGATAAATTTGAAATTAATCCAGATCCCAAATCCTATTGAAGATGGTTTGATGGTTTTTTTGTAGAATTTTTGGTTTGCAGTGGAGTACATATAGTTTTGTTTTCCCTCCAATGAGAGGTGTGTCAATCACCCCGGGATCAGGACTGTAGAAAGGCTATGTCTGCGATGCCCCAGCACACTCCTATCTGGCGTCTTCTTTTTCCTATTTGAACCCTTCCTGTGGACATTTGTCAAGGTGCCCAATATAGAAAACCCACGTCTTTTGGCTCTTCAGCAACCAATGCACATATCTTATTGTGTCATATGTTGATCCAAACCAATGACTTATCTTAGGAGTCCCTCTGGATCCCAATCAAATGGATGGTGAGCAATGTACTAAAAGATCTGCTTGAGTAGACTAAACCTTGTGACTATATCCAAGATCGAGGTTGACGATCATGCTCCTCTGCCTCCATTGCTTAGTTCTCTCTTGAGGAAGGTCATATTTGATAGAGTTATATACTAAAAGTTTATTTTTTGTAATGTAACTTAGTTTATTATTTAATAAAAAAAATTTGTTTCTTATTTCAATGAGAATATGTGTGGACAAAATATTTGTATTATATTAAATATATGACATGCATGTATGTCTTTTATTTTATATTGTAGATAATCTGGTGTGTAAAGCTTACAATCTTGATAGAATTGAATATACCATCAGTAGTATTGTAGTGTAATTTTTTGACATAGTTTATCTTAGCTATATGAAATTGTCTAATGTCTCAGATTATTGCACTAGTATAATTTGTGTATTGGACATGACCATTATTGAGATTATTTTTTTTTTACTGATTAAATAAGAAAATAAATATCTCATGATTATTATAGTTGTTTAAACTTTTGATTGTGAGATATTTAATTGACAGACACATATAATTCATAGATTTCATATTTGAGTCAACATATTCAGTGAATTGAAAGATGATATTATTTGTATGGTGGAAATTAATTATTAAAAAAAATCATGTCTCGGTATTTCAATGGGTTGATAATGTTTTTTTGAGGAAGTTCATAAGTTTTGTCCATGTTAAACTCTGTATGTGGATGTAATTATCCGACATGAAAAATAAGTTGAGTTATAAGATCTCAAGGATAAAAAGAAATCAATTAAATATAATTGTAAGTAATTTAATTAATTGACGAACATTTGTTATTTTTAAACATGAAGAGATTATTAAGTATTTAATAATGAAGAATTTGAAATATAATTTTGAAATAATGTCCAAGAGATCAATAATAACTTTTTAGTAGATTAAATTATTATTAATGGATCATATGATGTTTGTTCTATGTTGGACACAGGATTCCTAGACTTATTAGAAACTTGATCCTTATTTCTCCTTAAGGTCTTTTACTGTAACTTTTAAATAAATGCCCTTATTAATTCTCTCAGCCATAACCTTTATCTTCACATTTAGAAAGGCATAGAGAGCAAGGAGAGAATTCGGAAGATTGCAGGCCACACTGCATTTAGATTTTTGGCATGAAATGATATACGATAGAAGATCGTGAGGTCCATCGAGCATGCTGTTCAATCTGCATTTGTTCTTCGATTGTGTGGATCTACCCGTCAAAGGTAAAACCTAATTCCGCTTTATAGGGTTAATAAACGAGTAAAAATTTTATAATCTATTATATGAGTTGTCAATAAATCTTGGGACTGTTGTTCCAACAATACTACCATGTTCCTTGGTGAGGACCATCCTCTTAGTCCAGTAGCTGGGGCGACTTGATGTAAACAAAGGCTTAAGGCAAAACTTGTAAAAAAGGCTCTAGTAAGTTTAAATGTAATAGTACATATAATATTAAAGTCCAAAACTTTTTATCTATATAGATAAATTTATCGGTATCGTATCGAAATTCATTTCAACTGTTAATTTTCGGTTGAAAGATTGAAAAGTATTTATTGAAAAAATATAGAGTGATAAAAAAAAATTGGATTTTAATTTTATTTTTTTTGATGAAAAATGAAGGTGCAGTATACATTTTGGTCTCGTAACCGGATCCTATATTTTAAAACAAACTTAATTAACAAAAAATACCATTAAATAACCATATAATGGTTAAGGGTAAAATATAAATAATAGCACAAACTATTCAGGTGATTAGGCATCATATTGAGGTTAAAAATATCTAGTTATTTGCAAATAATTATTAAATTACATCCCTATTGTTAATAGCATTTTTCTTTTTGGAGGATCGGATTTTTTAACTCCAAAATCTAATGTATTGAGAGAGAGAGAGAGAGAGAGAGTGTGAGCATTTAAAAGGCAAGGCTTTTTTGTTACATCCGAGGATAATCGCTGCCCCTATACCACCTAAGGGCCCTAAAGAAGAAACCTATTAGTGGAATGTGGATTGAAACAGAATTTCTGGGCCCTATATTTCCTACACAGCTGGCTTAACAGACGCAAAATTGCTCATTGTTAAACTGGGCTGCAATATTTTTGGGCCCTTAAGTGTGGGGGCCTGGCGGCCACCTTGGTGGCTAATCCCTAGGGCAGGCCCTGTTCATTGGACCAATCGAGCAATGTTGTCTCGTAGGTTGCCGATGTCAATTTTGTTGGTTATGTAATCCCAACTTTGGGTCTTGTTTTCACAGTTGGGAAAGCGAGTTACACCAATGTTGCCCTTATACCTCCGTGGTGCTGCTCTTGTCCTTTTTTGGTCACGTGTCCATTTTGCACACTTTCAATGTGACGAGGATGTGATCCACTTTTTTTTTGTTGATGCTTTCTACGTGTTTGATCCTTTCTACGTGTCCACTGTTGTCATGTTAGTTGATGACTCTTTATCATTTATCTTTCTATAATGTGAACATATATCCTGAATTTATCAAGAACTACAAGCTCATAATCAAAACAAAACGAGACAAATTTTACCAAATTTATCACAAATTTGGGATGGTGCCCAACCTCAATCATGGCTTCATTGTGGCCATGGAACACTGTTCTCGTTGTTGATTGGGTTATAGAGGCGGTCATGGAACTGATCGCCTTTGCACCCCCAATCGACTACTTTTGTTGCTCTGTGGAGGACGGAGGCCTCGAGTAGAAGTTGGAGCTAATGGGTGCAAAAGAACTGAAAAAGAGAAAATTCAAAACTTCCACCTCAACTATCGATTATTGATTAGCATCGCCACCATGAGATAAGAGTGAAAGTGTCATTTCAAAAGATATAGAAAATATCTTATATTTAATACTGGTCATGCTTAAAGACATTACGTAACAAATAAAAAAATTGCAAGCAAATACATGTGCGTGAAAGAACTGTATGCCACAAAAAATTGCAAATTAGAAAACTAAGAAAAAGTATCGATCAATATAATATGGACCCATTATTTTTTTAAAAAAAAATATTGTTAGATTACAAATCAAAAAAAAAACATTCTCAAACATTGTTCAATGACCATTTAATTTTTGATATAGTACAAATTAGTGACTTATATCCAAATAGTGGTAAATCCAAAAATAATAATGGTATGAACACAATTAAATAAATATGAGATAGACAGCAAAGGGAAGAGGATTAAGAGATGAACTGCAACAAAAAAATATAATAAACAACATCAACAAAACCTAAATCAATTAAAACTATTTGTTTTAACACTCTACTTGGTTGAATTGCACTTTTTGTCCTTATATTATGTTGATAATTTAGAGAATGCTCATGCCGGCATATAGTTTTATCCTATAAATAATTTTTCTCTATTCTTCCAAACAATTCTTGCAACATTCCCTCTAAAAATAGGACCTCACAAAAATATGAAGATGTGCAAACCCTGTCAAGTAAAGATGATTTTTTCTTATATTGTACTCAAGCACGTTCGTGGAGAGATAGTATGTCATCAATGGACATTGTTCTTAATTACATTTTCATGATTAAATCCAGCTACTCTACCATTATGAAACCGAGAAACTAAATACATAAAGTTTGAGTCCCGTAAAGAATTCGAGCAAAATCTTATGCAAACACAACTATACATAATTATTACATATAAATGGACAAAGGGGTGAAGTAATGCTACCAAAAGAGAGATGTATCAGTCCCCAACAAATAGCATCTCTTCCTCTGTCTGATACAAACCCAAGAAACTTTTCCCTTCAACAAAAAAATTGTTTCCCTTGCCCCTCACCTAAATAAATAAGCACCAGTATGTATTGACTTTTTTTTGCTCTTTCAACCATTTCTTTTTCCTGCGATTAACGCACAGCAAACTCCAGTAACAAAAGTAGCCCTCATGAGCTTAAACCAAATGGGTAGTGGGTATACCAACATATGATGTGCAACAAAACTTAGATCCACACAAAAACAAAGGCAAAAAACACTTGTAGATTGCTAACTGGAAAGGAGGAGGTCACCCCTCACGTCGTGCCATTCCACTACAAAATCACATAAATGAAACTAAACAAAATATAAAAAAAAAAAACAAACCTTTCGATTATATAAGATATAACCATTTATCTTCACTATATAATTTTTAATACAACAGTAAGCACAATAAAATAAAACAAATTTAACCTTCTAACTATCCACCTGAATCGAACCCTAAGGCGTCAACGAAGTTGTGTTTCCCTGAAAATCACCATTTAAAAATCACAACATTATAAAACCAAACAAGTAGAAAAAAAAAGAAGAAAGGAGTAAACATTCAAATTTAATTTAAGCTAATTAACCTTCAAAATTCCCACATAGGTAACCGTCGATGATTTCATTGTAAAAAATCTTTCGGAGATATTCCACGAGGTCTTTGGCAAGATCTACAACTCAATTGGATTCATGATCATCTATTATTGTCAAAATGTAAAGAAAGATCAAATTATCAAAGTCGTTATTAAATAAAATCATAATGGTAAGCCTTGGACAAACAGTAAAGAAAAAAATGCACCAATTTTCCTTTTTTCACCACTTAAAGGTAAAATCAAAGCTCAAACTTCAACAGGGAGAAAGTAGATTAACAAAAAATACTAATACCCAAAATAAATCCAATATGCCATGCATAAACCCCAAGTCACGTGGTTGCTATATTGTCTTTACCAATAACTCATGACAACTGAAAAAAAAGTGATTTAGGCACAATACTACCTTATGACCAAGAAAAAACAAATAATGAAACTCAAAAGAAAATAGCAAAATCCAGAGAAAAAATAAATGTTTTATATGATCCTTAACCAAAAAACTCTTGTTGAATTACACAATGGATGGCCAAATAAGAGAAATACAAAGAAAGTGCAGGGTAAAAGATGATTGAAACAAATAAATGAGTTAGAAAGACGTGTCAACTGCATCAGATAATATAAGATAAAGAAAGAGAGTTGTATGAGAGTTTGAAGTCTTATAGTTATGGAATGAATGAAAATTTTCTTCAACAGGTAGTTTGGGGAAAAAAAATTTGCATTAAAACCATCGGTCAATAATTCTCAAACGATCTGAGCAGTGAAAAGATTAAGACAAACAATCTAACTCACTTATTATATAGATATACACGTCATAGTAATTCAAAACACGAATCTTGCTTATTAAACTTTAATTTTGATCCAACTTTCGGTTGTTGCACTCGTGGTCAAAAAACAAAATAAGTCATCGGTTTGGTAATCAGCAAGACTAAGCAGAATAAGTTATACTAAAGTAATGTAACACGTTTGAGAAAACAAGTCTAAATTATTTCTCCCATAGGGTTTTCTATCCTTAGAAAACACTTGACTAGGAACAGTAGAATATGGTTTCTAGCAACCAATATCAGGCAAACAATGGTCAGCTTGGGTTACTGCCATTTAGCTTAGAATAGTCCAAGAACACATTAATTGTGTCTAATTGTCTATGCAGGAAAAGAGAAATGTAAAGAATTATATATTTTTCTTTTATGTTCTTTTCATTGGTAACAGATCATCTTAACAACGAGTCTTTTAAACTCATAGGTACAATTCAATATTGACATCACGCTATTACCAATATATAGTCGTCCAAAAAATTCAGTGCATCTGTACAAGAAAAGAAAAGTCAAAAGAATAATATTATATTTGCGTTGTTTTCATCGTCGGAGTCGTCCCAAAAATGTAATTTTTGAACTTGCCGTTATGACTAAATATTCAGTATAATATTGACAAAATGTCTTTTTATTTTTTGGTTGGTACATTGGAAAATATTAACACCATATCATCACTAACTCATGATCAATAATATGACACCACACACATTGGGCATGTTTGGGGCTTACTGAAATATATTAATTTTATAAACATTGGAGTAAAATAATTCAGTTCTGTTTGGACCTTGGCTTTTAGACCAACTTATGCAGCATCTTTTTGGACTTAAAAATGCTTATTTAGGCTGATTCAAGAAACTAAATTTATAAACTTTCTTTTAGTTTTTTGGAATTTTGTCATGGGTATTACATAACTTTTTAGTTTATTATATTAATAAAATATTATTAGTGATGTAAAAAAAATTGAAACTCATATTTTGGAAACTATTATGCATAATCTATATATACATGTAATTATTTTTTTTATTTTGACATAAAAAGTCAAAAAAACCAAAAAATTACCTCAAACGGACTTTCTCAATTTTTTTTAAAAAAAAACCCCAAACGGTTTTGCTGAATTTTTTTTAACTCTGACTTGTTTGTGAAACTTTTCAAACTACAAATTTTCATCTAAAAAAATCAACTTCAAACAAGCCCAATGTATACCATAGATATATGTAACCGATACAATCCACCAATAACCATATATGCATATGTTGGATTATATCATGCACACCTGATATCAGACGACATGGAATATTCTATGAGTTCAACGCATACACACAATTACCCAATAAACATTGCGCATTGAATTATGCAGAATTTTCTTACAAGATTTGAACTTAACCCTAAGTTTTTTCCAAACCATATTTGCATCTATTTACACGTTTGAATAGAAGAAAATCATTCCTCGACAACTTTTCCTCAAGTTGATGTGCATGCTTCAGGGAAAGTTCTTTGCGTTATAATTTCTAAAATATTTCAATTTGCTCATGTTGACATTTCAAGCTGAGGAGACTCGGGTTTGGTGGCACATCTAAGGTATTGATTTATTATCATACTCAAAAAAATTATGACTAATGAAGTTAAAATTAATTGGATCGACGTTTATTAATCAATGACGTTCACAAACTTAAAATCGGTTTTAACAAATTAGAATCGTTTTTAGGTTTTTTGGATTCATCCTGAATTATGCACATTGAGACATAACTTACCTTATTTGAATCGTAATTTAACATGGTTGTATTGTAATTTTTGAAATTCAATTTGTAATTCACTTATTTTCCTCATTCAACCACTAAAGGTAGTACTAGAGGGCCGGAGACAAAAGAGAATATTTCATGTAATGGTGATACCATATCAGCATTGATAATATAGTATTATCAATCAAAAATAAAATCTCACATGGGTAAAGTGAACTCACTTGAGTAGTTATTGACTTACATGAAAAAAGAGTGAGTAATTATCTACTTACATAGACGAGTAGTTATTAACTTGTGTGAGATTCACTTCTTTATTTGTCTGCATATTATTGGTTGATGATACCACGTGACAATGGTGATGTGATATCATAGTTATAAATAATATTTTTTCCAAGAAGAAGAGTGTGATACAACATCGGTTTGTTGGGGAGGGGTCAAAGTCGAATATTCATAGCTCGAGGGTAAGGTTTTTTTTTTTTTTAATCAGATCTCGAGTAAGTTCAAGTGTTCAAAATGTACTTCATGCACCAAAATTGGAAATATTGTCACATTGAATTTGTATTGCATCAAGAATCTATTGTATTAAAATTTATTTAATTCGTATGCAATTTATATATAGTTGGGCATAGTTGTATTTGTATTAAATATAAATTGTGTATTATGTATAGTTAGAATCATGTCGATCCATTCATTAATTAGGCAAGTCAATAAAATCGATATTCTAAATCTATTATAATTAAATTAATACTCGTCACCTTTATATCCATTTCATATCAGATTGACAAGTCATTTCAAAATTTGTCAACCCAATTGTGGGCAAAAAACTTAACCCAAGAAAAAACAAAATGTGTGCATCCAAATAATTTTTTAGTTTAATGGGGGTGGGCGTGGGGCCTTAATGAAATAAAAGTAGTTAAATTTTGAAACAGTTTTAATTTTGATTTTTTTTCTAAAATGGGGATGGATGTTTGATATGAACATTTAGTAGATCCCACTAAATTAACGACCGATAATGATTTGGTGCACATTTTTTGTGCACATAGCAAGATTCTATTCGTTTTTTCCTTGACAAATTTAGCAGCAAGTTCCCACTTTTTTTACTAGCAATGCACTATGTGCGTTGTACGCGAATAATTTTTGTACACAAAAATTAATAAAATATATTAGGTATCTGAATTAAATATCATCTCAAATTTATAAAACTTAATTTTTTATTACTCATATTCGATTAAAGGATTGTGAAAAATTTGTACCTTTTCAAAATTCGTTGTCCTAACTATAAGAAGAAAGATAAAAAAGAAATAGTTAAAGTTCTATTTTGTTATAATTTTGTAATTGAGACTAATTTTTTAGTAGTGTTTGAGAAATTAATTTTTTTGAAATTCATTTGACTTATAATACTTGAATAAAATAAAAATAATTTTCAATATACAAATCATATTAGAATCTTATGATAATTAGAAATTAGTTACGTCAATTGGGATAAAATTTAATATACTACTCTATAATATAATATATATTATAAAACATATTATATATAACTTCAAAAGTTTATTGTGATAGAAAAATTATACTTATATAACATAAATTAAATTTAAAAAAATTATATATACGATTATTTTTAATCTTATACTTGAGATAGTTGTGAATGAAAAGGGATACTCAAATTAAGAGTAGAACCCCGTATATATATCCAAAAATAATACAGAGTGACTTAAACATCCTTGTAGTTTAGGCAAAATATAAAAATCATAGTAAGGGTAAAAAAGGGAAAAGAAATCCTAATAAACCTAGACTATCTATACTCCAACACTCCCCCTCAAGCTAGGCGCAAAAATGTCAACTAAGCCAAGCTTGACAACGGAGTCCCGAAGAATAGACAGAGTGACAGGTTTGGTAAAAACATCCGCAACTTGATCACTGGTCCCCACAAACAATGGAGTAACAAGACCACTGCTGACCTTCTCCCGAAGAAAGTGAACATCGATCTCTATATGCTTCGTTCTCTCATGTAGTACAGAGTCAGAAGCGAGCTGAATAGCAGATTGATTATCACAATATAATGTGGATGGAGAGGTCACTGAAAAACCCAACTCGTCAAGAATCGATCGTAGCCAGATAATCTCACATGTGCCAAGTGCCAATGCCCGATACTCTGCCTCTGCGGACGAGCGGGAGACAACTGTCTGCTTCTTGCTCTTCCAAGAGATAAGATGAGTCCCTCGAAAAGCACAGAAACCCGTAGTAGATCGACCATCACATGCTCCCCCATAATCTGAATCTGAATAACAAGCTAGAGAACCGGTCTGAGATCCTGATGCATAAAACAACTCAAGTTCAGGACAAGACTTGAGGTACCGAAGAATATGATAAACTGCATCAAGATGAGGCTGACATGGCCTATGCATGAACTGACTAACTCGGCTGACTGCGAATGACATGTCCGGCCTAGTATTGGCTAAGTAGATAAGTCTACCTACCAATCTTTGATAAACTGTCGGATCTTTCAACTCCTCACCTTCAGCAGTAAGCTTCAGGTTTGGAATCATAGGTGATAATGCCGGTTTGCACCCCAACATCCCAGTGTCTGAAAGAAGATCCAAAACATACTTTCTCTGAGAAAGAACAATACCTCTGCTTCTACGGGCAACCTCAATCCCAAGAAAGTATCGCAGAAATCCAAGATCCTTCACATCGAAGGCCTTCCCAAGGTCTATCTTGACCTGCGCAGTCCCAGAAACATCATCACCAGTAATAATAAATATCATCAACATATACCAGAAGGATGACACACTGTCCAGAAGTATTCCGTCGAATAAAGCAGGTATGATCAGAATGACACCTGGTGAACCCCAATCGTATGACTACATCACTGAAGCGAGAGAACCAGGCTCGTGGCGACTGTTTCAGTCCATAAAGAGACTTACGCAGTCGACATACCTTTCCAGCATACTCCCCCTCACCACGAAAGCCCGGTGGTGCATCCATATAAATAATCTCGTCCAGATCACCGTGAAGAAACGCATTCTTCACATCTAATTGATGAAGAGGCCAAGAGTACTCCGCAGCCAGAGAAATAATTAACCGAACAGTAGTCAATTTTGCCACGGGGGCAAATGTAGCACCAAAATCACGACCTGGTACCTGAGTAAAGCCCTTCGCCACAAGTCTAGCCTTGTAACGATCAATAGTACCATCTGCAAGAAACTTCAGGGTGTAAACCCAGCGACAGCCAACAGGCTTCACCCCTGAAGGTAAGGAGACAAGATCCTATGTATGATTACGCTGAAGAGCGTCCATCTCTGTCTGCATGGCAAAAACCCACTGGGGCTCCCGCATAGCTTCCGAAATAGAGCGAGGAACCAGCGTATCTGATAAGGCCATAGTATAAGCTCGAAATGTGGGAGACAGATTACCATAAGAAACATAAGCAGAGATCGGATATAAAATCTTGGCGGTCCAACCATATCGATCAACTGGACGGCGATCACGCCTTGGATAACGACGCCCTAAATCACCATCCTCTACTGATAATATCTTATCAGGTAAAGTAACTGGCTCAGCACCTGTAATCTCATTAGTACTAACAACAGGTGCATCAATATGCTCAACAAACTGAGAAGTATTACCTGCATCGCCTGAGGTAGAGGGGATATCAGCAGGGTGATGAGAGCGAGGACAACGAGCATACACCTGCAAAGGAAGAGAGACTGGTAACTCTGTACTGACAGGGATGAGTGACTCCTTTGGAGGAAAAACGGATGACCCTGTAGGGATAGTGATCAATGACTCTGACTCTTGTGGTAATGGAAAATCAAAGGGAGTATCATCAACTGGAGGGGCAGACAAAGGACTGAAAGGAAAATAAGGAATATGCTCAAGAAAGGTAACATCTAGACTGTGATACATACGACGCCTAATAGGATCATAACATCGATACCCCTTAGATTGATGACAATAGCCCACAAAGATACAACGAATCGCTTTATCATCAAGTTTATGACGAGTAGGAGACCGATCCTGAACAAAACATGTGCATCCAAAAACACGAGGGGGGACCGAAAAAAGTGTCCGCTCAGGAAATAAGACCTGTAAGGGAGCCTTATGCTGAAGAACACGACTCGGCGTACGATTGCACAGAAAGGTAGAAGTCAAAACAACAAAATGTCAATAAGATTTTGGTACCATCATGCCTCTAAGCAGACAACGTACCATCCCTATCAAACTCCTATTTTTCCTCTCAGCAACACCATTTTACTCAGGAGTATATGGACAAGTGAGTTGCTGAAAGATACCCTGAGAAGAAAGGTGAGACACTAAAGCATCAGACACATATTCTTTGGCATTATCCGAACGAAGAACACGAACAATGACATCGAATTGTGTCTTAATCATCTGTAAAAACTGAGTGATTATAGGGAGCACATCAGACTTCCTATGCAAAAGGTAGACCCAAGTACAACGGGTATGATCATCTATAAATGTCACATAATATCTGGCACCTGATAGAGCAGTAACGGGAGAGGGTCCCTAAATATCAGAGTGTATTAGGTCAAATGGCTTGGGTGACTGGTGCATGCGAGGAATATAATTGGCCCTAACATGTTTTGATAGGGAACAGATAACGCAATCAAGTTTACCACCAACACAAGCATTACTCAAAGCAGGAAACAACATACATAAATATTTAAAATTTGTATGTCTAAAACGGTCATGCCACAATTGAACAGTTTGTGACGAAAAATCATAACGACAACTACTAGGTAAAATACTAGCATGCAAGCTAGGAACAGAAAAAGACAAAGCAGGTGCAGGTGAAGGAATTGGTGAAATTGGAGATGGATTGCCAAGATAATACAGTCCATCTTTCTCATGTCCCTTGATAATAATCCTCCTGGTACTCAGGTCCTGCAAATAACACGAATCAGATAAGAATACAACCGCACAGTGAAAATCTCTGGCTAACTGATGTACAGATAATAGATTCATGGCCAACTTTGGCGCATGAAAAACCGAATGTAATGTAAGGCCATCTGGGAGACGGACTGTACCCCTACTAACAATAGGGGCATGTGTTCCATCTGCTAATTGAACTTGTGTATGTAAGGGCTCGTCAAAAGTGGTGAAGTGATGGGTCTCACCTGTCATGTGACCATTCGCACCCGAGTCCAACATCCAAAGGGGAGATGAACTGGCACAAGCGTGAAAGGCACGAGATATACCTGTAGTGGTGACAGCAGCAGTAGTCAGACTCTGAGAAGTCAGAGCAGACATAAGTATATCTAATCGGGAAGTGATAGCATCCATATCACTTTGCCAAGGAGGAGCAGTAGACTGTTTTGGCAGTCGGTGCTTTATGGATTGAGGGAGGCAGTCGGTGCTTGCTTACTGGGTGGCTTTGGTTCGGTGATTGAGTGGTTTCGCTAGGCAGTCGGTGTCGGGGATTGAGACGACTTCGCTGGCTGTCGGTGCTACTGGACAGTGTGGTGGTTGATGGCTGGTTACTGTTGCAATGTGAAGGAGGAGCAGCAGCTGGGTCTGTTTGGTTATGACGATTGGCGGAGGTTAGGGTTAGGGTTAGTGGCTCTGATACCAACTTGAGATAGTTGTGAATGAAAATGGATACTCAAATTAAGAGTAGAACCCCGTATATATATCCAAAAATAATACAGAGTGACTTAAACATCCTTGTAGTTTAGGCAAAATATAAAAATCATAGTAAGGGTAAAAAAGGGAAAAGAAATCCTAATAAACCTAGACTATCTATACTCCAACACTTATAAATGAAAAGGTAAAACTTTTTGATGAGAAAGAAAATATATACATGTATGCATAATGTTATCTTTGCATATGAGATAAGTAATATTTAATTGATTTAGTCTTTGATGATTTTATGAACACTTCATTGAAAATATAATGATGCATATTCTTTTAAGGATAATATAATCATTTAAAAAATTTCATAGAAACTTATATTTATACATAAAAATAAGATAATTAAAAGAAATGTTAGATGTAATTTATAGATTTAAATACATAAAAATATAATGATAATTTAGATTTTTAATTGTGAAAAGATAGAGTAGTCTTTGTAATTGTTTATAAGGATAAAATAGAGAATTAAAAGTTTTTCATGTTAAGATAATTTTATTGGTAGTATAGATTATAAAAATATATACTCAAAGTCAGATGAATTAAATCAAGGGTTTCACATGGTGAAGGATTAAATGCTATTTTACGAAACCTAACGCGATAAATCTACGGTACTCTTAAATTTTTTTTGGTATTGTATAAAAAATACTTTATAATCATAGATTTTAGTTTAATTTATTTGTAGATATTGATTGTAAAAATAAAGTAAATTAATAAAATAATGCCACTCTAGAAGCCATGTATTTATTAAATCGAAATTCAATAAATGGTCATGCTTTCAATCAAAAAAAGCAAAAGAAAAAAAATGGTCATGCTTATTTACTAAGAAACACAATTGGTCTACGTTGAACTTCTGTGCATGGTTGAACGTTTACTAACTTAAGGTTGTTTCATTTGTCAGTGTCACGAGTAGTTGAATTAGAGTCACAAAAATAATCTCAAACCATTAATTTCCATCCAAATTCAAATAGTCATGACACTGACAAATGAAACATAATGTATGCGTCGGAGAAGAAAAAGGGTTACGATTATATATATTTGACTCTTTCGACACATAACAGTAATAAAAATCTCGTGCATTGTATTATTATTTTTTTATATTGGTTCAATCCTGTTTTTAAATTAGTTCAAGTAATACGCTTAAATCTTGATCACATATTATCTCATGCTCCCGCTAATTTGGGTTGAAATCTATCGTTGCATTAACTTTACACGTAAAATAAAATTGTGTATATCTAATCATCTTAAAATAATACAATAAAAGGCGGCTCATCCAATAGGAGGATTATAATTTAGATCTTTTTTTTATTTTTGAACAGGTGATAATTTTATAATTAGTTCACTCGGCTACTAATTTTTCAAATCAATTAAAATGAATAGTTGTTGAATTTGGCTACGGTACCGACCAAAAAAAAATTGGCATCACATCTCTAAAATTTAATACTTTAAGGGGGATCTTTATAACTTTTGTTAATCATTTTACAACTAAAAAATTTATCACTTTTGTAGATGATTTACAACTTGTATTGGTATTTTTATTACTAAAGTGAATATTTTTACCATATTTATGAATATTTTTATAACATTTTGTAGATTTTATCATTGTTAGGTCAACTATTTTTAGCCACCAAAAAAAAAAGGCAGACAAAAAAAGAGAGCCACGTGTTATGGAATTTTATAATATTAAAAAAATAATAAAATAATAACACCATAACAAAAATCCAGATAAAATTATTGAAAAGCTTACAAAAAACAAAGAGCCCAACGTTCAAAGTCTAAAACGCCCATCGCACACATGCATGCACACTATATGCCATGTAAAAATTAAAAAAACCTAAAAAATGGCATTTGGTCAAATTACACTACTATCCCAAAATTTTTTAAATAATAACAGGGCCATCCTCTGAATTTTAGTTACCGGCCCAAATATCTATATAGATAAAATGTAACTCATTCTTTTTAGTATTTGTAAGAGCAACCTTCACTCTAATTTAAGTAAAAAGTTGGGTATGATATAAAGGACTCTAATGAAAGAACTTAAATTTAAAAGAAAATAAATTCAAATTTAAAGAACAGTAAACTCAAATTTAAAATTAGGTGAAATATGATTATTAGACATTTAAAAGAGAATGAAACCTCACCATTGATAATTTGAGTAAAGGCACAAGAGGTTGTATTAAAGTTTCAATTGGTTAATAACATGGTAATTGCCCTTGTCCAGTATCAAAATTCAGAGTCTCTCTTATTTTGAGTAAAAAATTGAATCTTTCTTAATTTGATACGAGTGTGACTATAAGACTGAAAAATATTTTTGGACTATTTTTACCCAAATTTAAACTTCGGCCAAATTTAATATCGATTGCGACAAAATGTTTAGATTGATCGATATGCTCGCATCCACTCTTCTAAAGGTTAAACTCCTTTGAAGGTGGTGTTTGAATTTGAGTTTGTTGATCTTTTTGGACTCTTATGATTGTAGTGCGATATTGGATAAAATATGCATGTATCCTTTGTTTGTATTCATTAAAAAAAATCGATCTAAAAAGATATAAGAGTCTTACATTCTAAAAGCTCTTTAAAGTTTTCATCACTAATTTATCCAAATACAATTTCTAAAATTGACAAATCTTTACATCGTTTTCAAATGTCGCACTTGCATGAATGATATATATTTTTATATAAAATTTTATTCTTTATACAATAATTAGTTATTGTCCGTGCCTGAA
This sequence comes from Ilex paraguariensis, assembly GCA_963454935.2. Classification (NCBI taxonomy): domain Eukaryota; kingdom Viridiplantae; phylum Streptophyta; class Magnoliopsida; order Aquifoliales; family Aquifoliaceae; genus Ilex; species Ilex paraguariensis. Next base: position 249,773 of record CAUOFW020001725.1, on the reverse strand, counting down.
AACACGGAGTAGTAAAAAAATTTGTCAATTATAAACATATTTGTATTCACACCCAAAATTAAATTAAAAACATAGAAGAGAGAGAAAATAATTTAAACACCAATTGTAGTGGAGGTGCGGTGGTAATGATGGTGGGCGATAATGGTGGTGGTGGGAGACGGTGATGGTTATGGTGGACAACGACGACCGTGGTGGTGGTGGTAGCCGTGGGTGACATCGATGATGGTTGTGGTGGATTTTTGGTGATGATGGTGATAGTGGCAATCATGGGTGATGGCGGTGGTGGTGATAGACGACGGTTGGCAATGGTGAAGATGGGGCGACGACGGTGGTGGGCGATGACGATGGTGATGGTGGGTGTGAGTGATGGTGGGCGATAATGATGGTGGGTGGTGACGAATGATGGCGGTGGTGGTAGGGGTGGGTGACGACGGTGGTAGTGGACAACGATGGTTGTGGTGGGTGGTGGCGGTGGTGATATGATGATGATAGTAATGGTAATAAATATAAAAATGAGATTATGATGATGGTGAGTGGTGAAGGTGGGTGGCGGTGATAGCAATCGGTAGTGAGTAACAACGATGGTGGTGGTAGGTGGTGGCGATGGTGATTATGGTTGTGGTAGAGGTGGTGGTGGGGTAGCGGCGGTGGTGATGGTGGTGGCTGTAGTAATAGGGGTGGCGATAATGGTGGTGGCAGTGGCAATGGTGGTGGTGACGGTGGTGGTGAAGTGTTTTGTAAAGAAGTGATTTTAAAAAATTAGAAATTAATTTTTTTTTTATTTTTATTTGCTTACTTATTTAAGTGGTAAAATTATTTTTGACTTATTTAGAAATAATTAAAATAAGTTATTCTAAACACTACATTTTTTTTTAAAAGTGTTTATGAGAAGTCATAAATTTTAGAAACATTTTTGAAAAGTCACCTCAATCAAATGCTTAAGGGCCTATTTTCCCTATTAAATTTGAAGAGTTAATATTAGTTGTTGAATTAACTTTAAAATAAAATTTGAAACCATCTCAACTAAGAAAAACAAAAGTCATTTTTTATATTGTGTTTTATATACAATAAATGTAGTGTTTCATTATATATAACATGACAATCTTTGCTATTTGTCACCCTTTTAGATAGTATTTGGCCAAATTACACCACAATTCCCTAATATTTTAATAATAACAGGACAATCCTCTGAATTTTAATTACTGGTTCAAATAACAAATAAATAAAATATACCTCATTCTCCAACTAAAAACCCTAGAATATCTCTACCAAAGTCGAGTACCAACCAATAATAAAATCTCACATGGGTAAAGTGAACTCACTTGAGTAGTTATTGACTTACATGGAAGAAGAGTGTGTAGTTATTTACTTATATAGACAAATAGTTATTAACTTGTGTGAGATTCACTTCCTTATTTTACTGTATATTATTAGTTAGTGATATCACGTGACAATGCTGATGTAATATCATAGTTGTAAAGAATATTTTTTTCCAAAGGGAGAGTGTGATACAACATAGGTTTGTTGGGGAGGGGTCAAAGTCGAATATTCATAGCTTGAGTGGTAAGTTTTTTTTTTTAATCAGATCTCAAGTAAGTTCAAGTGGTCAAAATGTACTTCATGTACCAAAATTGGAAATATTGTCACATTGAATTTGTATTGCATCTAGAATCTATTGTATTAAAATTTATTTAATTCGTATGCAATTTATATATAATTGGGCATAGTTGTATTTGTATTAAATATAAATTGTGTATTATGTAGAGTTAGAATCATGTTGATCCATTCATTAATTAGGCAAGTCAGTAAAATCGATATTCTAATTCTATTATAATTAAATTAATACTCGTCACCTTTATATCCATTTCATATCATATTGACAAGTCATTATAAAATTTGTCAACCTTAATTGTGGGCAAAAAACTTAACCCAAAATAAACCAAGAAAAAACAAAATTTGTGCAGCCAAATAATTTTGTAGTTTAATTGGGGGAGGGGGGGGGGGGGGGCTTTATGAAATAAAAGTAGTTAAATTTTGAAATAGTTTTAATTTTGATTTTTTTTTTCCTAAATGGAGATGAATCTTTGATATGAACATTTAATAAGGTACAAGTTGGTTCCACATGAAACATCCAAGTTGGTCTATATGCCATCCACCACCCTCCAAATTTTCAAGTTCCAAGCTTTGGTCCCGTATTATTTTTTCTTTGAGTAATTCTATGTTCACCAAATGATTGTCTGATAGTAGGTTCCACTAATTCAACGGCTAATAATAATTTGGTGCACATTTTTTGTGCACACAGCATGACTTTGTTCGTTTTTCCCTTGACAAATTTAGCAACAAGTTCCCACTTTTTATACTAGTAATGCACTATGTACGTTGTAAGTGAATAATTTTTGTACACAAAAATTAATAAAATATATTATGTATATGCGTATCTGAATTTAATATCATCTCAAATTTATCAAACCTAATTTTTTATTTCTCATATGCTATTATTATAGGCTTATGAAAGATTTGTACGTTCCCAAAATTTGATGTCCTAACTATAAGAAGAAAGACAAAAAAGAAATAGTTAAAGTTTTATTTTTTTAGAATTTTGTAATTGAGAGTAATTTTTTAGTAGTGTTTGAGAAATTAATTTTTTGAAATTCATTTGACTTATAATACTTGAATAAAATAAAAATAATTTTCAATATACAAATCATATTAGAATCTTACGATAATTAGGAATTAGTTAGGTCAATTATGATTAAATTAATATACTACTCTATAATATAATATATATTATAAAGCATATTAAAATTCTTAAAAATTCAAGTTTTATATAAAAAATCCACCACAATCTATTTTTACATAATATCTTAATTCAATTTCGAAAGTTTATTGTGACAGAAAAATTATATTTATATAACATAAATTAATTTTAAAAAAATTATATATATGATTATTTTTAATCTTATAAATGAAAAGATAAAACTTTTCGATGAGAAAGAAAATACACATATGTTGGCATAACGTTATTTTTGCATATGAGATAAGTAATATTTAATTGATATAGTCTTTGATGATTTTATGAACACTTTATTGAAAATATAATAATGCCTATTTTTTTAAGGATAATATAGTCAATTAAAAAATTTCTTATAAACTTATATTTATACATAGAAAATATATAATTAAAAGAGATGTTAGAGGTAATTTACAGATTTAAATACATAAAAATATAATGATAATTTAGATATTTAATTATGAAAAGATAGAATGGTCTTTGTAATTGTTTATAAGGGTAAAATAGAAAATCAAAAAATTTTCAAGTTAAAATAATTTTATTAGTAGTATAGATTATAGAAATAAATGCTCAAAGTCAGATCAATGAAATCACATGGTGAAGGATTAAATGCTACTTTACGAAACCTAATGCGATAAGTCTACGGTACTCTTAAAATTTTTTTTGTATTGTATAAAAAATAATTTATAATCATAGATTTCAGTTTAATTTATTTGTAGATTTTGATTGTAAAAATAAAGTAAAATAATAAAATAATGCCACTCTAGAAGCCATGTCTTTATTAAATCTAAATTCAATAAATGGTCATGCTTTCAATCAAAAAAAGCAAAAGAAAAAACAATGGTCATGCTTATTTACTAAGAAACAAAATTGGTCTCCGTTGAACTTCTGTACATGGTTGAACGTTTACTAGGTTAAGGTTATTTCATTTTTCAGTGTCATGACTGGTTGAATTTGGACGGACGTTAATGGCTAGAGTCACAAAAATAATCTCTAACCATCAACGTCCATCCAAATTCAACTAGTCATGACACTGACAAATTAAACATAATGTATGTGTCGGGGAGGGAAAGGCGTTAGAATTGTATACATTTGACTCTTTTGACACGCAACAATAACAAAAATCTCGTGCATAATACTACTACTTTTTTATATTGGTTCAATCCATCTCACACATGCATACACACTGTATGCCATGAAAAAATTAAAAAACCTAAAAAATGGCATTTGGTCAAATTACACTACTATCCCTTAATTTTTTAAATAATAATAGGACAATCCTCTGAATTTTTGTTACCGGTTCAAATATCTATATAGATAAAATGTAACTCCTTTTTAGTATTTGTAAAAGCAACCTTCAATCAAATTTGAATAAAAAGTTTGGTTTGATATAAAGGACTCCAACGAAAAAAATTCAAATTTAAAAGAGAATAAATTCAAATTTAAAGAACAGTAAACTCAAATTTAAAGTTGGGTGAAATATGATTACTAAATATTTAAAAGAGAATGAAATCTTACCATTGATAATTTGAGTAAAAGCAGAAATGTTGTATTAAAGTTTCAATTGGTTAATAACATGGTAATTACCCTTGTCCAGTACCGAAAGTCAAAGTCTTCCTTATTTTGAGTAAAAAATTTGAATCTTCTTTAATTTGATATGAGTATGAGTATAAGATTGAAAAATATTTTTGAGCTATTTTTACCCAAATTGAACTTCAGTCAAATTTAATATCGATTGCGACTAAATATTTAGATTGATCAATATGCTTTCATCCACTCCTCTAAAGGTTAAACTATTTTGAAGGTGGTGTTTGAATCTGAGTTTGTTGATCTTTTTGGACTCTTATGATTGTAGTGCGATGTTGGAGAAAAAATACATGTATCCTTTGTTTTTATTCATTAAAAAAAATTGATCTAAAAAGATATAAGAGTCGAATATTCTCTAAGCTCTTTAAAGTTTTCATCACTAATTTAACCAAATACAATTTCTAAAATTGACAAATCTTTACATCGTATTCAAATGTCGCATTTGCATGAATGATATATATTTTTATATCAAATTTTATTCTTTATAATTAGTTACTGTCCGTGCCTGAAGACATGGAGTAATAAAAAAAAATTTCAATCATAAACATATTTTTATTCACACCCAAGATTAAATCACAAATATAGAGGAAAGAAAAAAAAATTTAAACACCAATTATAGTGTGGGGTGAGCGGTGGTAATGGTGGTGGGCGGTAGTGGTGGTAATGGGAGACAATGATAGTTGTGATAGGCAACAACGACCGTGGTGGTGGTGGTAGTTGTTGGTGGCAACTGTGATGGTGGTGGTGAATTTTTGATGATGATGGTGATAGTGGGAACCATGGGTAACGACAATGGTAATGGTAGGCGACGGTGATGACGGTTTGCAGTGGCCATGATGTGGCGACGATGGTGGTGGGCGGTGACGATGGTGATGGTGGGTGTGAGTGATGGAGGGCGATATTGACGATGGGTGGTGATGAATGGCGGTTATGGTGGTAGGGGTGGGTGATAGTGGGTGATGACGGCAATAGTGGGCAATGATGGTTATGGTGGGTGGTGGTGGGCGATGAGATAATAATGGTAATAAATATAAAAATGAGATGATAGTGGTGGTGAGTAGTGAATGTGGGCGACAGTGGTAGTAATCGATAGTGGGTAATAATGGTAGTAGTGGCGATGATGATTGTAGTTGTGGCAGAGCTGGTGATGGAGGTAGTGACGATGGAGGTAGTGGCGGTGGCGTTGGTAGTAGTGATGGTGGTGGTGGTAGTGGCGGTAGTAGTGATGGTGGTGGTGGTAGTGGCGGTAGTAGTAGGAGTGGCGGTTGGGTGGTGGTTGCGGCGATGTTAGGGCGGTGGCAATAGTGGTGGGGTGGCGACGACGGTGGTGGTGAAGTGTGTCGAAGAAAAGTGATTTTAAAAGATTAATTTTTTTTTTTTTTACTTTTACTTACTTACTTATGTAAGTGGTAAAATTATTTTTGACTTATTTGTAAATAATTAAAATAAGTTGTTTCAAATACTACCTTTTTTTTTTTAAAGTGTTCATTAGAAGTCATAAGTTTTAGAAATACTTTTGAAAAGTCACTCTAATCAAACACTTAAAGGGTCTATTTTTTCTATTAAATTTAAAGAGTTAATATTAGTCGTCGAATTAACTGTAAAGTAAAATTTAAAATAATTTTAACCGTAAAAAATAAAAATTATTTTTATATTGTATTTTATATACAATAATTGTAGTGTTTCATTATTTGTAACATGATAATCTTTACTGTTTGTCACCCTTTTGGGATACTATTTGGTCAAATTACACCACAATCCCCTAATATTTTAATAATAACAGGACAATCCACTCAATTTTAATTACTGGTTCAAAAAACAAATAAATAAAATATAACTCACTCTCCAACAAAAACCCCCAGAATATCTCTACCAAAGTCGAGTAGTCAAGGATGGATGCCACTGTTTAAAAGCTTATACCACACAATATAAAATAAATATGCAATTCAAAAATTTATCAAATATTTCAATTAAGAAGTTAAATTTTTAACTTAAAAAAACATAACAACGATCAAGTCTAATATATTTTTTATTTATTTTGATCAAATAATACAAAATTTATCCTAATGTTTTTTATCGCTTAAAAAAACCATCTTATATACATTGGCTCAATTCAATTAATTCAATATTAGATAATCTCATTAATCTGCACATACCTCTTTCTTATCTCTTCCTTATCTCTCATCTATTTTCTTTTTATTAAATTTGATTTTAGATATTGTCCCAAAAAAATTAATTTTAAGTTACATATGAAAAAAGAAAAATAATTTTTTTTAAATATAAATATTACATGATCAATGCTCAATTTTTAATATTAGAGGGTATTTTTGGGCATGAGTTATACTTAGTTGGTTTAGTATATAAGAGTGTCAAAACATGACACGACCAGTTAGTCTGACATGAACACGACACAAAATTATAGGGTTTAAATCTTCCTTAAACCACCAATTTAGTAAACGTGTGTATTCGACACGATGTGATTAATAAATAAATTAGACATGAGTAAAATTAATTAAAAAAAATATATGACATAACTCGTTTATATAATAATTATACATAATTTATATGGGACATAAATTTAATATAATACAATTTATTAGATATAAATTAATAAATAAATTGGGTACTAAGCATATGATTAATACAAAACGAATTGACAGGCGTACCAGTCTAACAGTAAATAAAAAGGAATTCAATTCTTATCGTTTTTATATGTTTGACCCAAAAAGAAAATCTTATTATCGTTAACAATAAAATTAAAATAATATGCAAACATCACATCATTCAAACATTCCTGTGAAAAATGGTCAATGTATGACTAGTAGTACTCCATTCTTTTATTCCAGAATTCAACAACTGCTTTCGACAAGCTCATCTTTACAGGCCTAACAGTTCATCTTTCGGATCAGAACTCAGGATGAAGAAGAAAAACACACCTTGAACTTAATCACTGCTCATATGATTCTTTCGTTGTTCACATATATTGTTTCATGTTCTATGATGCTGAGAAGAAAAGCTGTCGTTTTGTGGATTCTGATATTGAGCTGCTTGATGCTGAAATTAGCTGCCAAAGTGCCACAAGAAGAAGGTAAGCAGATTTCCCATTTCAAAGCTCATCCGCTGCTCTGTTTGGTTGCCGAGAAACTGCATCTAAAAAGCTGGGAAAATATAAAAATCTGCACTCCTTTTGGGTTTGTCATTTTTTGGGTTGCGTTTTATCAAGAGAATTCACTGTTAAAAAGGTTAAGCTGGTTGGTGGTGAGTTGGGTTTTGTTAAATGGCTATAATTTACTTGGGTCTGTAAATTGTGGCTGAATTTTTGAAGGGTTTGGCTGGGTTTGATTTACTATTTCAGAAGCTTATCTACTGATTTTTGCTGTCAATATTTATCTTTATATATGTATAAATTCACGAATTATAATTGCATCTTTAATTATCCCATGGAAATTAATGCTTGAAGTTGCTTTTGTTAAATGACAAAGCATAATGATGCACCAAAATGGGATCCTGCTCTGTCTCGCATTCACAAAACCCAAATGCTTGTGCTAATTTTCTGAAATAGCGGTTTCTAATAAACCAACAAGTTGTTGTACATTCATATCTTATTGAGCTTTGCTATATCCACTTCTTATATTTATATGATGACGTACTTTTTTTGTGTGAGTTTTACGAATGAATTATTCTGATTCTCTTAACATATGTTCATATAAAGTAAAGCTTCAGAGAGAATTCTCGGTTTTTACAGAAACATTGGAGAGAGACTAATTTGTGGGGGATGTGTGTGCGTGTGTGTGTGTGAGAGAGAGAGAAAGAGAGAGAGTATGTGTGAGTTGGGGTGTGCGTGCATCTTGTTCTTGATTCATGTCTGAATGCATTATGATGGTAAGAAAAGATGCTCAGGTTCCCCCAACTGATCCACTTTAACGTTGTAGAAACAAAATCATTTTTCAGCTTAATTGTGTGCAGTTATGCATGGTAGGAATGGTAAGATAAGAAAAGGGACGGGAAATAACTAAATGGATCTGTAAGAAATTCTCACAATTTATGACGAGACGATACCCCATTGTTTTAGATGATTTAATATTGTGCAGCAGGAATGAATAGTTTATGTTCAAGTTGAAAAAGGCCACGGAGGTTGTCAATGGATAGCAACTGAAGATCACCAGTCCATCATCTGAGTAAATTTATGAGTGTAGATAGAGTTAAATCGTAAAGAAGGTTTTGTGTTGTGAGCCACTGGCATTGAGACAGGGCTCTAGTCAGCTCAGTTGAATGCATAAATACTTCAGTAATAATTCATATATAATGAGTAATTTTTTGTACTAGTTAATTTTAAAGAAAGCTCTCCACCCACCCACCCACCTGCACAAGGAGATGGGAAAAAGAACCACTAAAAAGCTTGAAATACTTTGCTTTTCTGCACTCAAATCCTGTACTGAAATTCAGTTCCAAACTATTTGTAATTTATTGGAAGAAATGGTTTGGATCGCTTAGTACAACTTATTCTTAAAATTCTCCCCACATTTCTGATTTAAAGAGTATTCTGGTCCTGGTCCCCATGCTAGTATTTTGGTAGATCAAAGGATTTAGAGAATGCATCTTAAAACCTAGGACTACAATTAGAGTGGTTCACTAAAAGGACTCAAAATTATGGCTTCATCTTATGTCCTAGTGATATTACAAAAATTTTGGTGGAAACCACTTACGCTAGTAGCTGCATTTGGATTTATGAACGTTATGTATCAAACCTTGACAACCAGAATTAGGGTATTTATTTTATTCTAGTTGGATAAGCTTGATAATCAGTGTGCGCCATGTGCCTTAAGAATATACAATTTCCTTACTCCAACCCACCACGCGTATCTTAAATTCTGTAAAAACTTTTGGGTGGTAGAATCTTTCGTTAATTAAGTTTGTTTTGCTTGAATTTCTACCCCGTCGGTGAACTTTATAGTAACTTTCCTCATATTGATTTTCTTACCACCTGCTTTTAAAATTTTCCATTTACCACCTGCTTTCATGACCTGATGCTTGTTTGGTTATATGTGTCCCAGTGGATGCTCTCCAACAAATTATCACTACAATGGGTGCAACATATTGGAAGTTCAATGCCGATTCTTGTAAAGTTGAAAGGGTCGGTATGACACCACAGGCACCAAACGAATCTGTGGGTGATGTTGTTTGCGCCGATTGTAACTTCAACAACACTGTCTGTCACATCGTAAAGATGTATAGATTCTGATTTTCTCAGTAATTTCTTGATCTTATTACAAAATATCTTGCTTAAACTTTTCCTTGAAGTCATGTTATTTGTGATTCTGTGGCTTGTGATCATGGAGCATGTCACGTGTAACAACTTCACTTTTGAAGGGAGACAAACTTTATAGTTGTGGTCCTTGTGGACCATATTGCAAAAAGATTATGACCTCTAAACAACCTCAGAAGAGGTTAGAATATCATGGATAAAAAAAAAAGATATTAAAGAGATGAGACTGTAATGTAGAACGTAGGTCTATTCTTGCAAAAGTTTCCTCTTCGCTCTGGCCAAGTGGATGATTCTTTTATCCCTTATAGATTCATAGCTTACACCTTCCTGAAGTATTCAATTGAAAATGAAATGTTGATTTTAGTGATTTAAGGCAGTTGGGAAAGAATGGGTTCATTATGTTGTAATAAGTTGGGTGCTATCTTATTTGTTATGCGATTCAGCTTTCTTGCTGCATCATAATAAAATTTTGTTATTACTAATCCGATTTTCTCATTGCAACTGCCTGTAGACTTGACACTTAAATTAGTTTTTCTCTCATGCAGTGTTCTCAAGCGTTATAGTCTTCCTGGTGTTCTTCCCCCTGAACTTGTGAAGCTTCCTAACCTCCGAGAAATGTAAGAGGCTTTTCTAATGCCAGATTCCCATTCGATATTAAAAAAATTGACACTTGAATAGAAATTGTATATTGGATTCAATTTTTCTTTGTCTCACCTGTAGTGATTTTGCTTACAATTACCTCAGTGGTACAATACCACTTGAATGGGCTTCAACGCAGTTGACCTCTATGTATGTCTCTCTCTCCCTCTACCTTTTATGTAAAATCTCAGTAGTTATGCTTTTTTTATTCCTAAAAGCTAACCCCAAAATTGACGATGCAGCTCTGTCCTTGCAAATCGCTTATCAGGGGAAATCCCAAAGGAATTGGGGGAGATTACTAGTCTCACATACCTGTAGGTCCTCAAATTTGGATTTGTGAGTTCTTTTTTGGATAATTGGTGTGGTCCATTTTTTCTTCTTTTGAATATCCATTTAGTGGTGATTGAAGTCTATGAACTTGGGTCCAATGTTCAAAAGTAATGATTGGAACTGGACCTGAGCAACTTATATCACAATATGTTTTTATTTCTCTTGAAACTGAGATGAAAGACTGTAGGGTTTACTTTACTGGTGATTTCAGAGATGTAGTAATAAATTCCTATGCCGACTTTTTTAGTAATTCCATTGGATATTCTTAGCAGGAGCCTTGAAGCAAACCAATTTTTGGGTACTGTTCCTTCGGAGCTTGGGAAGTTGGTCAACTTAAATAGCCTGTAAGACCTCCCTTTTCTTCTTCACCACATGCTTTACTTCCTCTAACAAATTTGTGAAGGATGAAAGTAACCCAATTTTCTTTGTTCTGAAACTTGATATTGCAATTCCAGAATGTTGTCGTCCAATCTGTTGACGGGAAAATTACCAACAACATTTGCTGAACTAAGAAAATTATCAGATTTGTAAGCAATTAGATGTTTTTCTTTGAATTTATTTTTGGTCCTGTTGATAGTAACAGTCCAGCACCATTTTCTTGAACCATGCAGTAGGATAAATGACAACAACTTCAGCGGACCCATCCCTGATTTTATACAGAATTGGAAACAGCTAAAAAGATTGTAAGATTCTTGTCAATGGAAAAAATGTCTTTGGACAACTTTTGTATTTCAATACTAATATAAGTCCAATGTGTTAATGAAGAGAAATGCATGCAAGTGGACTGGAGGGACCCATCCCTTCAGACTTATCGCTTCTGGATAAAGTGACTGAATTGTGAGTATAAAATCTCCTCAAATCAATGAAGTCATTTTCATGCTTTCTCTATTTGGTTTCTTTTTCCTTTTGAAGGAATTTGCTTTTGCTCATAGTGGAATCTTTTTAAACAGGAGGATTAGTGACATAAAAGGGCCAACTCAAGGTTTTCCTATGCTGAGTAGCAATACAACAGGCATATTAAGATTGTATGTGAAGTGATAATGAAAAAATTTTAGGCATGCAGATTGTGAATTGGATCCTAAGTTCTTTAATCTCTTCATTCTTGAATTTAGGGTATTTAGAAACTGCAACATTGTTGGAGAAATTCCTCCATATATTTGGGGAATGAGGAGTCTGCAAATGTTGTAAGTAATGCCTTTAAAGTTTTAATGATTTACTTATGTTGTTGTTTGCATCTATTTTGATCAACTAAATGAAGGCAATGATCACTTGGTCTAAGTGGTGAATGATAAGGCAACTGGGTAGTAAAATAAATATCTACCTCATCATTGTCCCTAGTCCTCAGACCTTAGTGATTGAGTATCTAGACCTTCAACTTATTTCGAAGAAGGTCAATTGTTGCCTTAACGAATCCATTTGAAAATATTTGCTTCTTGATCTTCATCATGCTTGAGAGGAAAATTGGGAAAAAGTGTTGGTTGCGGGAGAAATCATAGATGAATTAACAAAGACATCTGTGGCCATGCCAATTATGTGGGTCCCAGCCTTCAATACACACACGCACACAATTTTGAAAAAATGAATAAAATGAGATCTAGAGACTTGGACAAGGTAACAGTCATTCACCTCTCTAGATCAAAAATCTTTGATACCTCCAAATGTTCCATCTTGTATCTATCAGTCAAATGAATGAAAGTGCACCTGCTAATGTCTTTTTGCGGTAATCAATTGCTGGAAGAATCAATTTACAACAAAAGGAATCCGTTATGTTCACCTATCAAAGAAAGCTTTTTCTTTCCCCTTTGTTATTAGCCATTCCCTTCCACGGAGAAAGTACATCCAGAGTTTTGGAAAAAGCAGACGGGCGACAAAGTGGAAAGCTCTTTCTTTAATTTGAGGAGGGAACTGAAATCAGGATTTTCATTGAACATTCTGAATGTGATTGTTCTGATGGGATAACTGGATTTACCTTAAAAAACTGATAATTGGGTTGATGGGGGTAATAGTGGTTCATGAAACTACATAAAACATTGAAGAGGTGTTGATGTATCAAGAAGCATGAACAAAACCAGTTGTAGAATCCCTAGTCGGCCAATTCCCATTTGCATTGTCAGTGAACATGGTTATGCTCACCTTGGGTCATTTAGTTCAGATTATTGGCCACCTAAGTTCTCTCTGGTGCTCTTGAATATTTAGGTTTTTGACTGCATGTGCAAGCTATTCAGTATTTTTTTTTCCTTATGTTTGCTTTTTCTCATGAGTTCTCACTAGACTCCTCTCTAGTTTAGTTATTCTCTTGTCTATAATGTGCCTGTCTTCCAGTTACATTTGGGCAATGATTCGTAAGAAACACTCGACTGTTAAATAGACTTAATGGTATGAACTCGTGGGATTTTTGTTTGCCATATCTTATTAACTTGTTCATTCATGTCTTGTTTCAACAGAGATCTCAGTTTTAACAGGTTAGCTGGCCGAATTCCAGATGACATTAGTGCGAGGAGTCTGAAATTTGTGTAAGTATAAAGCCAAAAATTTATGCAGCGTTTAGTGATGTTTTGAATAATTAATTGCAAGAAAAATCTTTAACCAAACAAGTCAATGTTGTCTCTAGAAAAACTTGTAACTTTCTACTAAACTAGTTATGCTTGTTTTGTTTAGGTGGTCAAATGGTCTTGTCCTAGTATATGGCATGATGATTACATGATGTTGCTTTGAGCAGGTTTTTAACTGGCAACATGTTAAGTGGAAATGTACCTGATTCAATTCTGAAGGATGGAAGTAGTATGTAAGTTTGTGATCTGGAATGTGTTTTTTTTTAACCAAATGATTGTCCCTTATTTGAGTGTGTGAGTTCATGCTAGTAGTTGAGTGGAAGCATTTATGGCTGTGATATTTGCCACCTGCTTTTCGCTGCATTTCCATGGATATTTTCCTGAATGAATTTTCGTTCCAGTGCAAAAACTCGGGCTAGTGTGAAGTATCACTGCCCTGCATGTACGGGTGAATTTTGAATCTCTTTCACATAAATATACCTCATTGGTGGTTCTCATCGTTATCAATTTCCTTCAGAGAACCTAAATGCTTGACATTTATTTTTTGTATTTAATACCTGATATTATCATCATTATCATGCTTGATATCTAATATTTATGATCGAACACCTGCAGTGATCTTTCCTATAATAATTTCACATGGCAAGGACCCGAGCAACCCGCTTGTCGACCAAACAAGTCAGAATACCTTTTTTGGTCTTCTTTTTCCTTCATTTTTTGTTTCCCTCCTATATGCTTCCCATTGTAGCAGTGATAGTTATTATCTCTGTTGCCATGTTTTTAGGAACCTATACATAAACATGTATAGAAGCTCTTCAACAGGCGACACCCTGTAAGATGAATTTTTTTCTCTTAAATTAAATGTTTAAGTTTTTTATCCAACTGAAGGAGAGCGAAGTTTCAAACTAAATATGGCTATTTTCCTACTTAATGCACGTTTGATTCTAATTGTTTTATACTTAATCTGCAACAGAAGGGATAGTCTCCCATGTATGACGGATGTCAACTGCCCAAGATGTACGTATATTCTTTTTTCTTCTTTTCTTAAACGAAATAATTTGTTGGGGAAAGGAAGGAAGGTTGACGCACTCATTATGGATTCTTCTTCAAATGTAATGGAAAAAAATCTTGAGCTTTCCCTACAACTCATTATATAGAACCTCCTTTGGCTTCATTTCACCATTTCATTTTAAATAGCCTTGTAATCATTTTTCAAATTAAAGAAAATTCCTAAGCGCAGATTTGAAAAATTGGCATTAACGGTCCACTGGGAACAAATACCCTTTCATTGGTAACATTCATATTAGGGGTGGCAATTTTTGACACGACACGATAACCCGATACGAAACACGAAACGAATAAATGGGTTTGGGTTGACTAATTTTTTGACACGACCCGCCAACACGAAGTGTTAATGGATTGTGTTCAGGCTCAACCTGTTTAACACGAATTGACCCGTCAACACGAAGTTTTTAATTCGAAGGAGATTGACCTGACCTTTTCGTTGCATGTATGAGTTTTCATGTTTTGATAACTTATTTTTTCTATTACTTCTGATGTTTAATTTGGTTGTATGATGTACGATTAACATATTTAATTAGTATTATATAAATAAAATATTAATTATTTGTAACTGTTTATCAAGCACTAACATAATTATTGTATAAAAAAGATACTATTACTCATTATTGTTGTTATTATTATTATTAAATTAATTTTTAATTTGTAGAAAAAGTATGAGGAGAGATTCAATTAAGTGAAAATAAAATTTTAGTGTTAAATTTTTTATTCAAAGTTTATGTAGGTCAACACGAATATGAACACGAACACGACACGAAAATAAACAGGTCAACTCGACACGACACGAATAGTTAAATGGGTTGACTAATGTTCGACACGATTAATGTTCGACACGACACGAACCCGACACAACACGACTCGATTGCCACCCCTAATTCATATGTGCCCATAATGAGTATTAATTTACGTTACTGGCATAGATGTGTAGTTATGTCATAATCTTATGTTAAATATGATGGTGCTTGCATAATTGCACAACTCTATTTCATCTATGGCAGATGGATGTTCTTTACATGTTAATTGTGGTGGAAACGATTTAAGGCTCAAAGAAGGTAAAGACAATGTTGAGTATGACGGAGATGCAGCAGTTGAAGGTGGTGGTAGTTCAAGATATTATGTCAGTCATAATTATTGGGGATTTAGTAGCACTGGGGACTTCATGGACGATGATAATTTCCAAAACACACGTTTCATCGAGAACACACCCGCAACTGGCATCTCTGAATTGTATAATACAGCACGCGTTTCTCCTATTTCACTTACCTATTTCCACTATTGCATGGAGAATGGAGATTACACCATAACTCTGCTCTTCGCGGAAATACTTTTTACAAATGACAGTACATATACCAGTCTTGGGAGGCGGATTTTTGATATCTATATTCAGGTAATACTTTTTATATGAATGAGCATATGTAAATTCTTGTTAAGCCATAAAACTTTTTAAGAGAACCTTTTTATATCTCAGGGAAAATTAGTTCGGAAGGATTTCAGTATCGAACATGAAGCTGGGGGGGTTCAAAGGCCAGTAGATAGACAATTTAATGCCAGCGTGACAAATTATTTCTTAGAGATCAGATTTCATTGGTCTGGCAAAGGGACTACTCGCATTCCTAATAGAGGAGAGTATGGTCCACTTATATCAGCTATTTCAGTTAATCCGAGTAAGTATTTTGATTTTTTTTTTTAAATTGTTTCCTCATACATAAAGATGTTATTATTTTAAGGCACACATATATCCAGCATTACTTAAAGAGAATCTGGTATGTCACTCATATTTTTGCCTGTGATTATGGAACAAAGTACCCAACCCCTTTATCCTGCCCCACAAACTTAAAGCCCATAGAGCATTCTAAATTGACAAAGTACACTCCTTTTTTGGATCTACATTCTTAACTGGAGTGAATGCAATTTCGTTACATTGTTTCAAGAGGGAAAAAAGAAGCCTACATCAACAGCTAGGGTAGGCCATTGTGTGTTTATTTGCAAGCATGGATTTTAAGAGATTCTCTACTTTGTCTAGATGCAAGGGTATATTCTTCATTTCGTGTCACAACCTCACTCAGTTGTCATATTGTCACAGCTTTGAAACACGCCATAGCAGTTTAGGATGAAGTTCTACATAAATAGCCCAACTACCTTTTCTACCCAAGTAGTGTCGGACAAGCATATGGAGACACCTGTACCTCACCTCAACTATCTTGGCCCTCTGCCTCAAGGGTAGTGGCCCGTTGGCCAAGCTACAACACTTCATGCTTTTCCAAAGCAGATTAAACATGTGCTACACAACCTCTGGTCACACGTGACTATAATCTTTTAAATGTAACTTTGGCTACTTCTTGTTATGCTGTTCTTGTTCATTCTACAATCAGGCTGTACTAGTTAGGGCTGGTTATGTTGAAAACTGAGAATGGAGGTACCCATTGACCTAATAATTTGGTTTAGGGTTTTTGTGCACTCTTGGATCCAGAACTTCGATTGAGCATATCTAGGATGGACCCAAAACCGAATTTTAAAATGTTTGGAGACCCGAAGTAACTTGGATGGCTAAAAAGGTTGTCTGGACTAGTCTTAATGTAGCTTAGTGATTGAATAGATATAATCAGTTTTGAAGTTTGTCTTTTGGCATCTTTCATTTTGATTTAACCTTGGACCCACCATTTTGTCTCATTTTCCTCTATAATGCCAAGTTTAAAGGTTTAGAATCTGTGTGTAAGGCATGTCCATGTTTGCTTGCAAGCCATGCACGTTTTCCTTGACCTTTATTCTACATAGCATATAGCCTGTATGAATGTGAGAAGTATGCCTAAGCTGCCAAATGAATCTATTTTTGGTCGAATTTCTTTTTCTGCTATGTCTGTTTTCTACTAGCATAATTATTTGGTTTGCTCTTTTGGACAGCTTTCAAATCTTGTTCAAGTGGTGAAAAGAAGAAGGTAACCGTTTATGTTACTGTTGGAGTTGTGGCATTATGTGCTATTTCCTTAGTACTCGGCATTCTTTGGTGGAAACGCTGTTTGAGAAGCAGAAAACAGAAAGGAAATGGTGAGCGGTATATTAATTGCTGAAAATTAGCTTTGATTCCTGTGCTCCAATTTGAGTGTGTGCTAATCATAGTCCCAAAATTTTATATCTGTATCAAAGATTTTATTTTGAAAGGTCTTGAGATCCGGAACTCTTATTGTCGAATTTCGACTGTTTGAGTAGTGACTTAATCTGTGTTACTATTGCAGCATATTATCATAAAATGCATGTGCAAATGTCAAGACTGAATATGTTATTCGAGATATTATGTCTCCTTATGGCATAGAGAAACTGGATATTGCAACTTAAACTGATATGTTGCACATTTGCGTTTTGACTGGATTTTTAGTGGAAGCATTGTTATCTCAAGATCTAAATTTTCTTTGAACAGATTTTGAAGGAATGGAGCTGCAAACGGTTTCTTTCACCCTAAAACAAATTAAAGCTGCTACTAACAACTTCGATCCTGCAAACAAGCTTGGAGAAGGTGGTTTTGGTCCCGTTTACAAGGTGTTCTAGCTAAAACCACTACTAATTCCCTCTTCCTTTTTATTTATGTATGGAATCTGAAGTGTAGCTATGGTGCAGGGCCTATTATCTGATGGCACTGTAATTGCGGTGAAGCAGCTCTCCTCTAAATCAAGGCAAGGGAACCGTGAATTTTTGAATGAGATTGGCATGATTTCTTGTGTGCAGCATCCAAATCTTGTTAAGCTTCATGGATGTTGTATTGAAGGGGATCAATTGTTGCTTGTATATGAGTACATGGAAAACAACAGCCTTGCCAGTGCTTTGTTTGGTAACTGCTGTCATTTTCCTACGCCATACATTCTCTTTAGAAGTTGTTGATCCATGCTTTTACATGTTAATAAGAATGGCTTTAGCAATATTACCGTGTCGGCTAATGTTTAGGTTCTGCGGACAGTCAGTTGGTGCTGGATTGGCCAACAAGGTTTAAGATCTGTGTTGGGATTGCTAGAGGTTTAGTGTTTCTCCATGAAGAATCGATATTCAAAATTGTTCACAGAGACATTAAAGCCACTAATGTGTTGCTTGATAGAGACCTAAACCCTAAAATTTCTGACTTTGGACTGGCTAGGCTCAATGAAGATGAAAATAGCCACATTAGCACTCGAGTCGCTGGAACAATGTGAGTTTCTTGTGCTCTTCTGGAAATTATTGAACTCTTTCTTCAGTTTGTGAGATTGTCATAGTTAATGCTCATGGTCTTCAGCATAGACAGGTAATTTATTGCTGAATTGTGTCATTTTAATATTGATTTGCAGAGGATATATGGCACCAGAATATGCACTATGGGGTTACTTGACCTACAAGGCAGATGTTTACAGCTTTGGGGTTGTGGTGTTGGAAATTGTTAGTGGGAAGAACAACAACAATTACATGCCAAGTAACACCTGTGTTTGTCTTTTAGATTGGGTACTCAGAAACTTCTTATCCCAATTCATTTTGTTGAACATCTGTTGTCAAGATTCTAGCATTATGCCAGCACAAAGGCTAGTCTAAGCATTTTCATGCTAGCATTAGGCGGACCAGATTTCAACCTGAATATGACCCGATTCCGTTTAAGCAATTATGGATCAAATTTTTTAATCCATTAATCCGATCAGATCCGAATTCGATTAGACTTATCTATATAGATTTATAATCATTTCATCTGTTATTAATTTGATCCGAATAAAAAAATATGTTATGTGAATAAATATCACACATATTATACTTATACTACAAGATAAGTAAAAATAGACTGAATATCACAGTATAAGACCCATTTTTTTCATTTTCATTTTGTTTCTCTCTTGTTTGGTTTTTCCCTTTGCTTTCACTTCAATTTTTCATTTTTCCTCATTTTTTTTTAGTTCATTATCATAATTCGTATTGTTCATTTTTTTTTTGCCTACATGTACTTTTTTGTGATAATTAGATCGGATCAAATTTTCAAATCAGATATCCGAAAATTAATGGATTCGGACATAGCTTGAATTTTTCAAATTTTTTGGATAATGGCAAAAATTTATTGGAATTCGAATATAAGACAATACGGTGTATGTCCGATCCTTTGATAGACCTAGCAGGCATTGAACACCAGTAATTTTTATTTATTTATTTATTTTATTTTTTTGTGGAAGTTTTCAACCGTTGCTGTGTATTCATATTGCAGGCCTGTCACATGCAACAAAGTGGAAGCATAGATGAGATTGTTGATCAGGGGTTGGGGTCTAAAGTTAACAAAGAAGAAGCAGAAAGGATGGTGAAAGTAGCACTCTTGTGTACAAATGCATCTCCATCACTCCGGCCTATTATGTCTGAAGTAGTCAGCATGCTTGAAGGACGAATGTCCATTCCAGATGTGATCCCGGAACCTAGTAGCTATACTGAAGATTTGAGATTTAAAGCCATGAGAGACTTTCGTCAAGAGAAGCAAACCCAGAGTTTCAGTGGAACCCAAACCCAAAACTCATTGACGACACAAACAGATGTGTGCACTTCGATTGCATCAACTATTGATAAATTTGAAATTAATCCAGGTCACAGATCCTACTGAAGATGGTTTGTTGGTTTTTTTATAGAATTCTTGGCTTTTAGTGGAGTACATATAGTTTTGTTTTCCCTCCAGTGAGAGGAGTGCCAATCACCACAACTGGTCATCGCGAGGTCATGACCGCAGAAGGGCCATGTCTGTTATGCCCTCAATACACTCCTATCTGGGGTCCTTTTCTTCCTATTTAAAGTTAATATTTTGTTGTGTTATTTTGTATTTGGACTAAAAAATATTATGTTTGTAATTGGGTCATAAAATATTAGTGTGTTTGAATTATGTTTTGTTGTATTTAATTAGGCCCATAGATAGAAAACTTTAGAATTATTTGGGTGTGTTTAGATAAAGCTTGTAAGAATTTTTTCTAGAATATATAGTGTTTATATTTAGGTGTGTCTAAATAAAGATTGTTAGAGACTTTTTTTTTAATATATGGAGTATCTATATAAAGCTTGTAAAAGCTTTTTTTAGAAGATGAGAAGGAATGAAAAGAAAAACTAGTTCCAGAGTTTTTCCTGTATTCCTTGTTTGTCTCATGTTTGTTTCTTTAATTAATCAAGGTTCAAGCCTAATCTAAGGCCAACAGAGTGGTATCCAAGCATGGGTCGATGACAACAACTAGGCGTGAAGATTTGGTTGGCAAAAACAAACCCCGGTTTCGAAGAACATGGCGAGTTCAAGTAATCAAAGTTTTAGAGCTCAACCACCTCCGTTCTCACAATTTGATAGTGAGAATTATGATTTTTGGTGTGTGAAAATGAAAACTCAACTTATTTCAAATGGTTTGTGGGAGTATGTTAAAGATGGGTATGATGACCTCGAAGATGTCGATTTTTTGACGGATGCTCAAAAGCAAATATTAAAAGCATATAAGAGAAAGGATGCAAGAGCGTTCTCAATGATTGAACAAGGAGTTTCGGATTGAACAAGAGTTTCGGACAAGATTTTTTCGATGATCATCAACGAGACCAAAGCAAAGGATGCTTGAGATATTCTTCAAAAGGAGTATCAGTATCGGGGCAACTTGAAGGAAATAGCAATTAAACTTCAACCTTTTAGAAGAGATTTTGAAAATATGAAAATGAAAGATGGTGAAGTGTTACAAGGTTATTTTTCTAGATTGATGGAAGTTGTGAACCAAATGAAAATATGTGGGGATAATATAACAAATGGAAGAATTGTGAAAAAATTTTTAATTACATTGACGACTGACTATAATCCCTTTGTTGCGATTTTTGAAAATACTTAGGACATTGAAACCTTGAGTGTTGAAGAATTGATGGATTCAATTAAAGCATTTGAACAAAGATTGAGTAAGCAAACGAAAAAGTCACTTGAAAAGTACTTTCCAATCTAAGCTCAATGTTAGTGGTTCTAAAACTCAAGGAAGCTCTTGGAATTTCAATCAATCGGAAGGTGGAAAATGAAAAGGTAAATTTGATAATGCAAAAGGTGGAGAAAAGAAAAATTTTCACAAGAAGAATTTTCAAAGACAAGGAAATGAGGAGTCCACCCAAAGAGAGTGTAAAATTTGTAATCAAAGTAGTTATGTGGAGAAAGATTGTTGGTTTAAGGGGAAGCCACAATGTTATAATTGCAAAAAATTTGGGCATGTGAAGAAAGATTCTAGAGTAACCAACCAACAAGCTAATTTTACCAAAAAGAATAAGTTGATGGGAACATGTTTTATGTGTGTCACAATGCTTTGGAGAAAAAATATGATGTTTAGTTTGTTGATAGTGGTTGTAGTAACCACATGACCGGTGATAAAAATATTTTTGTCAACCTTGATATTTTCTCCAATTCACAAGTCAAAATGGGTAATGGTACCTTAGTCCAAGCAAATAGAAAGGGTACTACTGCGACGGAGACTAAGAAAGAAACAAGATACATAAGAAATGTTTTACTAGTTCCGGACTTGGAGCAAAATTTGTTGAGTGTTGGTCAAATGGTGGAACATGGGTATGTAGTTCACTTTGAAGATGATATTTGCAAGATTTATGAAAAAAAAGGGTGAGCAAGCAAATGGTGGCAACAATCAAGATGGAGAAAAATATAAGCTTTCCGTTCACTTTGAGGTATGCAAAAATGTTACATTGAAGATGAATGTTGTGGATGAGACTTAGCTTTGGCATAAGAGATTGGGCCACTTGAATTTTCAAAGTTTGAAGTATCTACAACAAAAGGGCATGGTGCATAGGTTGCTGATAATTCAAGAAGTCAAAGAAATTTGTGAAGGTTGTGCTCTTGGAAAACAACACTGGGAGGCATTTTCAGAAGACAATGCATGGAGAGCTAAAGCATCATTAGAGCTTGTTCATATCGATGTGTGCGGGCCTATGGACATAACGACCCATGGAGGTAACAAGTATTTTCATTACTTTCATTGATGATTTTTCTAGAATGACATGGGTTTACTTTTTAAGACAAAAATCGAGTGTGTTTAATGTTTTTTGAAAATTTCTAAGTCTTGTTGAAAGGCAAAGTAGCCACTTTATGAAAGTGTTAAGAAGTGATAGAGGTGGTGAATACAACTCTGATGAATTTATAAAATTTTGTGAAGATATTGAGATGGAAAGAAAATTGACTGTTGGGTACACCCCACAACAAAATGGAGTGACGGAGAGAAAAAATATAACAATTAAAAAAATGTCTAAATCAATGCTTCATGAAAAGGGTTTGCCCAAAACTTTTTGGGGCGAGGCCGTTAACACAACAATTTACTTGTTGAATAGATGTCCAACAAAAGCCCTTTCAAACAAAACTCCATTTGAAACTTGATATAAAAGAAAAGCCCTCAGTTAATCACTTGAAAGTGTTTGAATGTATTTGTTATTCACACGTTCCCAAAGAAAAGAGGCATAAACTTGATGAAGTTAGTGAAAAATATATCTTTGTGGGATATAGCACTCAATCAAAAGGCTATAGGCTCTACAATTTAAAAAAAGATAAGTTGATCATTTCAATAGATGTCATCTTTGATAAAAAAAAATCTCTTGGGATTGAAAAGAAAAGAAGGTGTAAAATCATTTTTCTCCTACTTATGAAGAGGTGGGGAGTGAAGAAAGTGATGATGAGGACCTTGATGTTCCAAGTCAAATGTCTCCGATTGCTAGTCCACAATCAACTCCATCAAGCTCAAGTTCTTTGTCTCCAAGTTCAACTCCAAGAAAAATGTGAAGTTTTAGTGATGTGTATGCAAGATACAACTTTTGTATGGTTGAACTGGAGAACTTTGAAGAAGCAATTAAACTAGAAGTTTAGAAGAAAGCAATGAAAGAGGAGATTCAGGTGATTGAAAAGATCAAGACATGGGAGTTGGTGGAGAGACCCAACGAAAAATAAGTGATTGGTGTGAAGTGGATTTACAAAATAAAGCTTAATCCGGGTGGGTCAATTCAAAAGAATAAAACAAGGCTTTTTGCAAAGGGGTATTCTCAACAAGCAGGTGTTGATTATCAAGAAACATTTGCATTGGTGGCTCAGCTTGACATAATTAGAACACTTATTGCTTTAGTGGCTCAAAAAGGATGGTTCTTGTACCAATTTGATGTGAAGTCGGCATTCTTAAATAGAGGCTTGGAGGAAGAGGTGTATATGGATCAATCTCGAGACTTTGTTGTCAAAGGAAAATAAGATAAAGTTTACAAGTTGAAAAAAACATTATATGGGTTGAAACAAGCACCCCGAGCATGGTATAGCCAAATCGATTCCTATTTCAACAATAAAGGCTTTCAATGGGATTTTGTTTGAGAAAAATGTCGATACAAAGTTGATTGGATTTTGCGATAGTGATTGTGCCGGGTGTGTGGATGATATGAAGAGCACTTCCGGTTATGCATTTTCTTTTGGCTTGGGTGTTTTTTCATGAATATCTAAAAAGCAACAAACGGTAACACAATCATCCGCCGAGGCCGAATATGTTTCGGCATCATTGGTGACATCACAAACAATATGGCAAAGGAGAATCTTGGAAGATGGTGAGAAGCAAGAAGAGCCTACTCTAATTTGTGTGATAACAAGTCCGCGATAGCAATGACAAAGAATCTTGTCTACCATAGCCGAACCAAGCACATTGCAATCAAGCACCACTTTATTCAAGAGGCCGTGGAGGATGATGAGATTCAAGTCAAGTATTGCAAGACAGTGGATCAAGTGGCAGACATCTTTACCAATGCAATTCCGAATGAGAAATTTCAATACTTTCGAGAAATGTTGGGTGTTACACAACAAAGCATTAAGGGAGAGTGTTAAAGTTAATACTTTATTGTGTTATTTTGTATTTTGACTCAAAAATGTTATGTTTGTAATTGGGTCATAAAATGTTAGTGTGTGTTTGAGTCATGTTTTGTTGTATTTAATTAGGCCCAATGATAGAAAACTCTAGAATTATTTGGGTTTGTCTAGATAAAGCTTGTAAAAGTCTTTCCAGAATATATAGAGTGTCTATATTTAAGTATTTCTAAATAAATATTTTTAGAGACTTTCTAAAATATATGGAGTGTCTATATAAAGCTTGTAAGAGACTTTTCTAGAAGATGAGAAGGGATGAAAAAAAAAAAAAAACTAGTTCCAGAGCTTTCCCTGTATTCTTTGTTTGTCTCTTGTTTATTTCTTTAATTAATCAAGGTTCAAGCCTAATCTAAGGCCAACACTTCTGACTCTTTAGCCACCAATGCACATGTCTTATTGTCTCATATGTTGATCCAAACCAATGACTTATCCTATGAGTCTTTCTAGATCCCAATCAAATCGACGGTGAGCAATGTACTAGGAGATCTGCTTTAGTAGACTAAACATTCAAGACTCTATCCAAGGTTAAGGTTGGCTATCATGCTCCTCTGCCTCCATTGCTTAGTTCTCCCTTGAGAAGGGTCATACTTGATAGAGTTATATACTAAAGCTTATTTTTTGTAATGTAACTCAGTTTATTATTTAATAAAAAAA